>JBCNJP010000020.1:2768511-2813562 GCA_039602395.1 Deinandra increscens subsp. villosa | reverse complement strand
CAAGCAATAGCAGAAGAAGAGCAAAAGAGAAGAACTTTGTGTTTTTAAAGCAAGTAACAAGAACCAAACATGTGTTGTTCAATCAAGGAAAATAAGCAATAATGAATCAAGATTGTGGGGAGAAGGCGTAGGGTTAACTGTTAAGCAAGAAAATAGCAAGCAGAGAAAACCAAGAATTTAAGCAAGCAATAGCAGAAGAAGAGCAAAAGAGAAGAACTTTGCTTGCTTAAATTCTTGGTTTCTCTACTTGCTATTTTCTTGCAAGTAACAAGAACCAAACATGTGTTGTTCAATCAAGGAAAATAAGCAATAATGAATCAAGATTGTGGGGAGAAAGCGTAGGGTTAAATATCTTGATCGGTCAATTCCGTTGAACTCAAGTCGAGCCATTGGTGAATTCAAAGCGGGTTAAAGAACGGGTCATGAAGTAGATGGGTTAGCAAGTTGATTAGTGTAAATTAGGGGTGTTCAGCGAATCGAATTTCGAATACTCGAGTAATTCGAATAAAATTATTCGAATTTCAATTTTAAAACCTGGATTCGAAATAGATTCGTCGAAATCGAATTCGAAATTCGATTCGATTCGTATTCAGTTACGAATTCGAATGAATACGAATCGAATCAGAATAAACCGACTTTAAATTGAACCAAAAAAACGTGTTCTAATTTTATTTTCAAAACTACTAAAAACTTAAATTATTATATTAAAAAATACAAATCTATATAAGTATAAAACTAATAAACATCCAAAATATTTAAAATTTAAAATTTTCTAGGGAAATGAAATCGTGAATAGTAAGAAAACGTTTCAACTTTCAAGGTATAGTTTACAGATTTTAAATTTTAAAGCTTTTGAAATATGACATGTAAACTAATTTAAAATATTTTTATGAATATTATATTTGTAATTCGAATAATCGAATCAATTTGAAAATCTCAAATTCTAATTCGACTCGAAATTCGAGATTAGACGTCAAATCGAATCGAATTCAAATTTAAAATTTCGAACTGCTCATTTTCGAATCAAACCGAATTCTGAGTTCTTTGAATCAGATTGAAATCTGAACACCCCTAATGTAGACTCTATGGGTAATTAGCAAGTGTTGTGTCTAGATCATGGGTAGTGAAACATCTAGTAGCAAGTTAGTAGTTTATGTTTTATATAGAGAGATGGTAGAAGTTGGGAAACCTTCTTGAGTGAAGGAAACCAAAGAACTCCATTTTGGACCCTTGATCTTCACCATCTAATGGTTGATATTTAATCATCTATTTTATATTAATTATAAACATTAAAGTATTTGTCATATATGCTAGAAGGGTAATATGGGAACACAATTATGTACTTTTACTGATCCCATCAATCTCTTAAATCTACTTTTCTATATCATCTTACACATCACTGTACTCTTTCCCTGCTCCTTTCAATTCAAAATATTAAAGATCTATATACCACAATAAATTCATCCAGATTTCTCACTTACCACAAAACTTTCAAGATATTCAAGAAACCTCCATCCACTTCCTGCACCTCGAACGATCCTCCGGCAAACTCGACCTCTCTCTTCAATCCCAACCCCCATCGCAATCCACCACCACCACCATCCATCAGAAATCCAACCACCACGTCGTCGATGAGCTCAACCACCACCAAAGTGGGGGTTGAACTCGCTGGGAATCGCGACCTATGGTGGTCGCCTGAGTTACGACGATGGTCACAAAACACCACGAACCCGTAGTCTCCGCTAGGAGGATGAGGAAGAAGAACTACAGTTGTGGCAGAAGTCATCGGTGTCATCCATAACAGAAATCACCAGCGTCATCGCCGTCATCATGGCGGAACCCTAAAGTTTTATTGCACCATCATCATTTGTTAGGGCTGTTAGCGACCAGGAGCGAAATCGAGAGCTGTTAGCGACCAGGAGCAATTCTTCATTGTCGGATCTGAAGTTAAAAAAGGTATGAGTTTTGATTGTGTACCTCATCTACTGCTTGATTTATCGTCGCATCTCTGAGTATGATTGATTGTGTTTAACTTCACACTGTTTATGCTTCACCCAAGGATTTATTTTTGACTTTGTGGGTCTCTTAATTAATGTATCTTTATGTTTTGATGTTACATATGTAACCTGTTTGATGTTTTTCTTATTATTTGTATATATAACATGTGTTAAATGCATAGCTTAAATTCAGAATATTATTTTAGTAATTCATAATATTCTTTTATTTTTATGTTTCTTGAACCATATTTTTAGTTACATATGTAGATAAAACTTTGGTAATATAAATTATGTTTTCTTATCATGTTACATATGTAACTTGTTTGATGTTACATATGTAAAATATGTATTTTTTTTCAATTCATTACGAGTCTTTATTTTTTGATGGTACATATGTAACATGTTTGATGTTACATATGTAACTTGTCTATCGTTAAATATGTAACTTGTTTTATGTTTTTTTATATTTGTCTATATACAAGTTGTTACATGTAGGACTCAAATAAACTTGCTTCTTGATTTTTGTCTATATAACACATGTATCTTTACATATGTAACAATTTATTAAATGCGTAACTCAAATATATTTATTTCTTGATTTTTGTATGTATAACAAATATAATGTTGTATATGTTACAAGATGTTACATGTGTAGCTCACATAAACTTGTTTCTTGATTTTGTATATATAACTCATGTAACGTTACATATATTACAAAGTGTTACTTCGAGGCTCAAATAAACTTGTTTCTCAATTTATAACATGTGTAATGTTACATATGAAACAAGTTGTTACATGCATAACTCAAATAAACTTGTTTTCTGATTTTTGTCTATATAACACATGTAACATTACATATTTTATAAACTGTTACATTCGAGTTGCTATATAACAGTTGTAACGTTACATATGTTAAGAGTTGTTACATATGTTACAAGTTGTTAAATGCATTGCTTAAATAAACTTTTTTTTTTGAACAGCTAAATTTTTCGCCAAATACCACCAACCTTGCACTTGCAAGGATTTGAACCCACAACCACTTACATGGAGGGGCAATCACCATACCACTAGGCTACAAGGCCATGGGTATTGCTTAAATAAACTTGTTTCTTGATTTTTTTCAATATAACATGTGTAACATTTTACATATATGAACTGATGAATTTATTTTTCTTCATAGGTGAATGGATGTTTCCATCAAAGATGAAAATGATTACGAAGTACGGAAGCCTAAATAGCTTTTATATGTTTTTTGTTAGGTTGCTATATTTTTTAATATTCTAGTTCGTATAGAACATTTTGTTAAACTGTTGATTGTAATGTTTTCTTATAAATCAATGAAATATATTTTGTCAATTTCTTGTTTACAACAGACCCAGAAAAGTTACGTATGTAATATTTCATATCTGATAATTAAAACACAGCAAAAGGAAATTAAAAAATAATAGAGAAAAAGTATAAGTAAAAAAAATCTTTATACATTTTTATCAAAGTATAAAAACGAAAAAACAAATTTATTGACTATTAATAAAGTAAGTGAGAGAAATTATTATTAAATATAAAATAGTAGAGAAGAGGGGAGAGATGAGAGAGTAGGGCCTTTTGTCCTTTCTTATTGCATATCGAATGACCGGCTTCTTCATTTTCTACATGATCTCCTAATATTTAGCAACAAGAAAGAAATTGTGTTTGTATATTTATATGCAATGTACGGTTTATTTGGAGTAAGAAGAAAGTTGAATCAAATTTATTTTAGTGTCTTGTTAACCTTCCCCTATGTTTTATTTCTTATATATGTGTGTTAAAAGCTAAATGAATAAAAGAGAGAGCATGGTACTCAAAGATATTAAAAATGGGAGGTCTTGGTTCAAGTCTCATCTATAACAAAAAAAATAAATAAATAATATATAAATATATAAACACAATTTCTTTCTTGTTGCTAAATATTAGGAGATCATGTAGAAAATGAAGAAGTCATTCATTCGATATGCAATAATGGAAAACGTGGGATGAGGAAGTTGATAACCAACTTTCCAAGTTGAACGGCGATATGGGCTTTAGTTTCAAAGTGGTAATCTAATAAACCCATCAACGGAATAGCACTACTAACGAAAAGTTCCCTCCGACCAGGCCGGAGGGTCAAGTGACCCCCTAACCCTCCTGTAGTTTCACCGCAAATGGTAGTTATTATGTTGTCATAGAACAAAAGTGTGGCATTCAACATCATGAAGGTGACCACCGCCAGTGGTATGATGTTAGCTCTTTCTAATATGTACGAGAAGGCGCCGGCAACAAACAAGATCTTCTAAATTCGTGAGCTGGTTAACAGAAGGATGAAAGAGTTAGTCAGACTTGTGTCTGTGGGCATTAAGTTCAATGATGAAGTTCAAGCTTTGCCATTGCTATCGTCATTGCCTGACAGATGTTCTAGAACGGTTACAACGGTTACCGGATCAACAAGAAACGAAGAATTCACTTTTGAGAAAATTCATGATAACATTCTGGGCTAGGATGTGAGAAGATATCAATCTGGGCTAGGATGTTAGAAGATATCAATCTGGGCAGATAGATCACCACCAACATGTATATGTAATTATCGAACAAAATTTGTTAAAACTGAAAATATAAATGAAGGTGACGCTCAAAACCCGTTCGACAAGCGCTTGAAAAATGCTCAGATTGAAAGACAGTCATTCAGTTTTGGCTCGGTTGAAAAAATGCTAGGGTCAGCTCGGTTCGTAAACGAAGCAAGCACGAGCATAGGTATGTTCAGTTCAATTCGGCTCGTGAACAGTACTTTTGTGGCCACCGATCTCAGAATTTATAAGGCTATGTTGACATTTTCCTAAGCCTATGTTGTTGCTAAGGAAATCGTTTGACGGTTTATTCGAGGCTAACAAAATAATGTGTTGCTTAGACCCGACTCATTATTTGCTGGTTAGATTTGTAATTATTTGATGGACATTGATGTTTTTGATGGTTTATATGAGGCTTTAATAAATTCTTTAAAGGCATATATGTTGTTGATCTTCTGTAAATAATTTCTTCAGTTTATGCAAAATTGATTCATGAGGCTTCTTTTTGTATGTGGTGATTTCTTTCATGTTAAAGAGATAAATTACACCAATGTAACATTTGGATTAAATTGTAATTATCGACAACACTATGAGGCTTCTTTTTGTATGTGGTGATTTCTTTCATGTTAAAGAGATAAATAACCCATACGTTTTCTTGTTAATATTAAAAGAGTTACACTTCATCACACTTAAAAAAATTAATGTTCTCATTGAATCTATATCTATATATCTATCTATCTATATCTATATCTATATCTATATATATATTAAACACAAGTTTTTAAGGATACAAGTGGCACATTTTGAGATGTGCCACCTAGGATTCCACTTTTTCTAAAAAGCAGCCACATAGGATTTTGTCCAAGTGTCAACTTCTCAGCGATTCTCAGCATTTCATTTACAAAACCTACAGCAAATGTCGTAAACTACACGCGGATCTTATGACCCGATTGAAGTATCCGTTTTTATAAAACCCGTTATATAAAAGCACTGCAGTCGAGTATAGGCGGTGGCTTCTCCCCTTTTTTTTTCAGTTCGAAACCCTAATTTCCAAGGGACGCACTTTTCTTCCAATCGAATGGGTTATCAATTTCTAATCGGGTAGTGATCAATTTCTATTTCGATTTACAGGAATGATATCAATTGATGGAAGTGATTTAGATCCGAAGGAAGATTGGTTCGCTGCTCTGTACAAGAAACCCATCGATATTCGCCTTCAAAAATATGTTTAGGATTCATCTTTAGTCATTATGTAGTTCATTACTTTCATATACCAAGTATGATAAGTTTAAGCTAGGATTATAGTTACAATCTTATTAAGGTTGTTGATTTCTCTATCCAGTTTGAAATGATTTCTGATTGATAGTTCGAGAAACGATGGGATTCTGCTTGATTTGGTTCAAGCCATTACATATTTGAATCTTTCCATCAACAAGGGTTATGTATCTTCTCGATTAATGTTTCTTACACAAATTTTTTTTTTCATCTAAATCACCACTTACACCATTTGATTTAATCCCTTAAAAGTAAATCAAGGAGATTTACATTATTCAACTTGTCCCGCAGATACCAATTGTTATGCCTCTATGTTGATTTGTAAAACATATATCATAAGGGAGGAATATGAAATACTAAACACGTTGGCGAATGCTCATATGCTTCTGATATACTTGAAAGGAATAAACATGCAAAAAAAGGTGAAGTTTCTTTTCTATTAGTTTAAATATATTGGTTTCATAATTATTAATATATGATAGAAAAAATGTGTACTTTTAATTTGGCTGTTTATGTTTTTCTTAATCTTTTCATATTTTCAGGTTTGTTTTGAAGAATATTGAACTTTCATCTTTTCAGGTATATTGGCAGTGGCGAACCCAGGAATTTTTTGGATGGGGTTCGGAAATTTTCGGAGTTCGACCGTCCACCGCTATATACAAATCTTTTTAGACTAGTTCGGGTCGGGTCGGATCGGGTCGCGTTACATGATAAAAAACCAAATTTGTGACCACCGTGTGAATTCTCAACGCACAAAATAAATTCTGAATATCTCAAATGATCAAATCTACACAAGTACATAACTAAAAAGTAAAAATAAAATACTTTTCTACCGAAATATCCAATGGATTCTCAAAGACTCATTTTTTTATTAATTGGGGAATGGTTATTGAGTTCAATATATTAATATTGTTGGGCTCATTAGTGTCGAATCATTTTTTTAAACCGGAAATTAAATTTTTTTTTAAACTTGAGGGTTGGTATAAAATTTTATGGGGTTCGGTGACCAAATTTCTTGGGGTTCGGTTTAGAAAAAATCGGATATATACTAGAACGCGGCAAAAATTCATGGGTGTCGGGCGAACCCCAAGGCTAAGCCTTGGGTACGCCACTGTATATTGGTTTCTTTATGATTTAATACGTTCTTACTATCTTTTTGGGTTCCTTTGAATCATGCATGTTTACATACGAAATTAAACAGCGGATAAAGTTTTTGGGTCAAACTCGAGTTTTATGTATCCAAACACTTATTTGATTTTGTGTCCTTTTGTCCCTTATTATTTCTTCGCCTTTTGAAATGATTTAATGACCTCTTCTTTAGTGGTTGCCGATATATTTATTGAGTAGTCTATTCCTTATAATCAACTGCTATCTATTCCTGTATAAAGCTTATGTCATATTTGGTTGTAGGTACTCTCCTGCTTTTCTGTTTGATTGTTTCTGCAGGTATGTTTGTTTTTATAGCTACGTTATTTTATGAAACTATACTATGGTGGTTTGTTTGTGAAATTTTGGGTTTTTAAGAGGCTTTTTGTATTGATATTGTTGTAAGAAGATTTAGTAATTTCAAAGTAAATAGAATAATTGAGCATTCATTTGTTAAGAATGATACGTTTTTGGTATAATTTGGGTTTCTGATTGCTCCTTTTTTGGTATAATTTGGGTTTATTCCACCTGATTGCTTCTCATTTCTCCTTTTTTTGGTGTAATTGTGTCTAGAAGGTTTGTTGCTTATATGTAAAAAAGACTTTTTTTTTTAATTAACATTAACATTCTGTTCCATTTTGGTTGTCACTTAGTTTTAATTTTGTGTTCTTTTAGGCCTTTCAATGTTATAGCCTCATCTAAAGCAGTATTTTGTTATCATGTCAGTTTATGAAATGCTACTAATTTGATTGATATATTGTTTTAGTTTTAATGTTTTCTCATGCCTTTCTAAACAATTTGAAGTTCTGACATCTCATCTTTGTTGTTGTTGATTTGTAGGTTGTTGTATTTTTCAATCTTAGCTTCATCACGTACAATCGCAGGTCATTTTTCGGCCTTTTGTTAATCGATTTGGACTATGATGTTCTTATTTACTGGCTTAATCAATCAATTTCTTATTTACTTACTCCATTGCTCATCGATTTTAGTTCCCTGCTTTTACCACCTTTTTTATTTCATGTTTAGCGACTAACCCCATATGTTGACCTTAAAACCTTTTTCTAAGTTTCTCTTGTTTGATTTTTGTTGGCCTGTGATCACATAAATACCCACTGGAAACAATTGGAGTGCAATATTCACTTCTCTAAACATTTATTTTTTGATGATTGAACTTTTAAAGATACCATTGGGAGACAAATATACGAGCACTTCATGTTTTCTTCAATTTGTAATATTGAAAATCATCACACTCAAATTCAGTGTAAGGTTTATCTTTTGGTTTTGCTTCTATTTAATTATTTGAAATGATGTTACCTTTTGAGTAATAGTGCCTATAGGCTATATCCTTCAAAGACAGTGGCTTCTTAATGCAGGTTTATGCATGTTTTTATGCATTTGCTCATGATAGTTTGATTTATGCAGCTGTGATGAGCCATGAATGCATATTACAATTTATTATGATGCTTAACTGCTTATTGATTCATCAGGACTAAAGCTATCAGAACTAAAGCTTTGATCCACTGTTATCCGGCACCTACATGCATGTTAAGGGTAAGAATCTAATAACTTATCTTTATTTTACAGATATGGATTGATGTAACCTGTGATTGTTCGATTTATTTATAGTAATAATCCTTTTATGCCTATCTAAAACTCAAAAAGTGATTTGTATCATGAATTGCATGTACCATTTGCTTTGTTTGTTTCTCATTTACATAACTGTATGTATGCCAAATTATATGTTATACTCGTGAAGTTTCCAACAAGACTCAAGCTTTAGTTGCTTCACCTGTTGCCTTGGCAATTGCTAAGGTTTTTTCATCCTTTTTATTTCAGATGTGTTTAAACTTTCATAGTTCTTTTAAATATAACATACACATGTGCTTGTCATAAAAGACCGTTCTTTTACTAAGTTAATTCTCCGTAGGGCTCACTAAATTGCAATATCTAACTAAGAGTACATCAGAAGTTACATATTTATATGATTTTTATTTAGAATGTTTTTGAGATACTAAGGTAGCAACAAGACTCAAGCTTCAAGAGTCCATTGTTATTTTAGGATGGTAAATTGAAGTTTCATGTCATACAGTTCTTTGGACACAAGTTTAGGCTGAGGTGTTAGGTGGTGAATTTGTCTTGGTTATAAATATGTGGTCTTTTACCATGTTTATTAAGAGGAACAATTCAAACTCAGCCAAGCATCAACTCTAACCAATATGGACTATGACTTGTAGGTTTTATAGTCTAGGAAATTCAGTAAGTTGTGGCTTAAGGAAATAAAATGCAATAAACAACAACAAAATCTTGAAAATTAAAAATTCAAAATCAATACTTAGAAAAATTGAAAGACAAGGTGCAGTAACAAATAAGACAACACAGAGGTACGATAATACATATTTATAAGGAGATGAATACAGAGTAAAACCAGCGACAATATGTATAGGATGATTTTCCTAGAAAATACACTCTTGATGACTTTTAATTTGTTTGACCCGTTTGATCTCTTTCCCTTTTAATCTACTTTTTTTTACCTGTTTGCACCAATAACCCAAATAGACCTATTCATAAGCTATTGGTCTGTTGCTATTTTTCTTTACATGGTTTTATGTTATTTCATTTCATGATCAGCTGTACGTCGTTGTACGTCGTTCTATCAAGAGTCAAGAGCAAAAAGGGTCTCAGAATCTTAATTTTAGATAAAAATGGTTGACAGACGAATATGACCAAAAACATTGTATTCAACTCTTTTTTCAAACTTGTAAATTTAATATTATTGAATATTTATCGATTGTTCTCTTTGATTTTTCTTTTCATTTTTTGTTAATATTTGTATTCGTATAATTTTTTAATATTATAACCTCGGGTATATACCCGGGTCACTGACTAGTCTTAGTATAAAATATTATTTAAAACACCATATTTTTTTATTGGAGCTCAATAATTATAAACGAAGAAAAAAAAACATAAGTTTAACCTCTTCAGTTCAGGTCTCCAATAATTTCTTCCGCATAGATTTTATCCTCAGAAGAATGAAAGTTATTACTTTAACGTTGTGTTCCCGAGTTCATTTAACGAGGGAAAAGAAAGGAAAGGGAAGTAAGTTTAAATTTTTTTGTGTTCCTGAGTTTCACTTAACGAGAGAAAGGGAAGGAAACAAAAAAAAATTGTGTTCCTGAGCTTCATTAAAGGAGAGAAAGGGAGGGAAGTGGAGTTCATTTTCTATTAATTTTCTTTCCTTCCAAATCGGAAGGATCTGGAAGGAAAGGAATCACTTTCCTTCTCTTCCTTTCTCTTCCTTTCTCTTCTTTTCTCTTCTTTTCTCTTCCTTTCCTTTCTCTTCCTTTCCTTTCTCTTCCTTTCTCTTCCTTACCTTTCTCTTCCTTACCTTTCCCTCTTTAAGTAAACTCGGAAACACAGCGTAAATCATCATCAGAGGAACTCTAAAACATCAATACTTGTTAAAAAAAATATTAATCAATAAAACATACGATAATAATAATAATAATAATAACAATATTACTATTAATAATATTAATAATAAATCGGATTCAATAATAACAAAGACAGGATCAGATTTCTGGCTTGAATTCCCTTTGAAAAAGGTGAATTTATATAATATGCGCTCAGTTATTTCAAATTCGATCATCTGGGGAAATAATCGATCACTTCCACTCCCTAATTATCAATCAATACTCATGAAAATACGACGATGGATCAGATTTCTGGCTTGAATTTCTCCCAAAGGAGAAATATAAATTGAGCGCTCAGTTATTTCAGATTCGATCATCTGGGGAAATAATCATCACTTCCATCATCCAAATCTAATGAAAAAAAAACCAAAATGATCTCCAAATGTTAATCAATATTTCAATCAACATATGGCAGGAGACAGGTAACATCGATGCAATTGGATACACATCGAGCTGTTTAATACTGCCGATTGAATCTATGCTCCGGAAACTTGAAGTTCCCCAATCTAATTTTGAGAAACATCACCATTAATTAATTATTATGAAGCAACAAAAACTAAATAAGATAGTATGTTTCAAAACCGGAATAAGACAATCATCAACAAGTGGAGATTGCTGGGAGAAAATTCGATGGTTTTGAAGTTTTGATTTATGCTTCCGTTGACACGTCCGCCGGGGGCCGGCGAACGTAACGCCTATCAGAAGCAACAAAAAGAAGAAATAATCAAATAATAGAAAAGAGAAATGGGAGACTCACTCACTGATTGCTGACCGATGGCGGATTTGTTACAATCTAGGGTTTGGTATTTGTAGGCGGAAGGGGGCTTTTGGGAAACCCTAATTAGCTGAAGGTTAATTACTAAAGTACCCTTTCAACGGTTATGATGACGTGGCCACTTCTAACGGCTATTTTCTATCTACTTGTGTAAAAGAATAAAGGCTATATTTGTATCTTAACGTCCTTTACCCATAATCCAAATTATTCAAGAGTATGTATTGAGTTCTTTAAAATCAAATCAGCAAGTTCTTTCTCTTTGTCTATGAGTATCTTTGGTCGATAATTATGTCACAGCACTCCGTTCTGCTGAAAAAGTTGGGTTAGTTGTTATTGACAGAACAGTGTATTCAAGATTTCGAATAATAATTAAGCTTATTGAAAAATCTGTATGTGGTATAAAAAACACAACTATCAAGGCTTCTGGAAAAAAACAAGCTAATTATATGGGATGAAGCACCCATGACTGAGTGTGATTGTTTCGAATCACTGGATAGAAGCCTTAAGGACATCCTAGACAATCAAGAACAACTTTTTGGAGGCATGTCAATTATATATGGTGATGACTTTAGACAAACACTTCCGGTAAAACCAAAGTGCACGAAATCACAAATCTTAGATATTTCATTGCCTCGTTCATATCTTTGGTCTTACTTTAAGATTTATACATTAACTGTAAACATGAGGCTTCAAACACCCAATCTTGACACATCATCAAGAGAAAAAATCTCTGCTTTTTCTTCTTGGCTGCTTGATATTAGCAATGGATCAATCAGTACTCCTGATATCACTGATCCTTATAGTACAAAAAAAGTTCAGAATACCTTCCCAATTTGTTATTTCCTATTCTGATCACGCTCTCACATATCTTATAAACCATATCTACGGTGAAGATACATTAAATAACCCTACAACAACTAATCTTTCAAAAAAATCAATAGTTTGTCCAAGAAATTACATTGTTGATGAAATAAATGCCTTAGTTCTGAATTGTACTGCTGGCGATACTAGAACATACTTAAGTAATGATTCAGTCACATCTCACTAAAAAAATGCACAGGACACGGAACTATTATATCCTATTGGATACTTAAGTTCTCTCTCTTTTTCAAGTCTGCCACCACATAAACTAGAACTAAAAGTTAATAGTCCCGTCATTCTACTTAGAAATATAAACCAGTCATTAGGACTTTGTAATGGTAGAAGACTAATAATGACTCAATTACTAAACAAGATCATAGAGGCTAGAATAATAAAAGGCGTTTCAGTAGCACGCAGAGTTACATGGTAATGCGATAGAGGCACGTGTTGAAACAAGAACAAAAGGCTTGACTCTCAAGTTTTTCTTTACAAATGTTATAATGTTGATGGCTATATGATCGATCCACCAATGTCATCTAGAAAGGTGGTTGATCAGACCACTACATTGATCCTTGGCGACACAACTGTTTTCCAACCAATTCCAAAACAGTTTTTTAGCTTCGCACCACATAACGCACTTGAAGAATATATAACTAATCCCTCATGCTTTCTTAACATGTTACAACACAGCCTCAAAATGATAAACATGATATGCACTTCTGAATATGGATATATGACTGAAAAGGAAATCAGAGACAATGTAACCACAATCAGTGATAGAAAAAACACCACAAGAGATAAAAAATATATATATTCCCAAGAAATACATAAGCCTAACACTGATAATCAGCATCACATGTTCTCATGCATAGCAAGAATCAAAGAGGTGTATGGACATCAACATTGATACAACATTAAATGTGAACACTGTAATGACACATTGTGACCAGAAGGTTCAAAGATAGCGTGCAAACACCACGGGAAAACAAAAAATCTAGTATACACGTAAGTAATCCACAACTTACTCATTCTAAAAATTATTTTAAATGGTACTCTTAAAAAATAAGCAATTGGCCCAACAGATACGCGGTGAATGCGCGTTTATATGATGGAACAACCACTCTTACCGTCATTTTTTTAACGAAGCAATGACACAGATTGTGGGTACAGAATGTGAAAAGTTGGTTCTCATAGAAGGCTATACTGACCCCAAAAAAAATCCACCAAACATTCTGTCTCTCATAGGACAAGAGAAGCTCTTCTACTTCTGTTTCCGTCTCAGTTCAGATGCATCCATACAACAAACCATAGAAGTACACCCCCTCACCGATGCCCCCAATCCAAATTCCATCCCACAAGAGAAAAACACTGTTTCAAATCCTCAACATATGACACCTGCTAAACCACCAGCAACATCATATGCCAAAACTCCAAAGAAGCATAGCCATGATAATCAAGGTAAACACTCACTTTACATACCTATTTCCATAACACATTCTTGTTATGGTATTCTCATTGGATTATTAGTTTTTAATAAGCACTACACAACATTTCAATGAAAAATATGAGCGCCCTTTGAATTTAAAGCTTTTTTTCTTATAAGGAAAGTGATCTGAATAGAAAATAATGTTTATAAAAGAATTTAGGAATCATAGCTGCATGGTACACCCACAGTTGTAGAACTTCAAATGGCAAAATAGAAAGGTTTTTAATTAAATTATAAGCATAAGGATATAGAATCAGTTGTGAATGCTTTCAATTCAGTTTTTAGGTACATGAACTGGTTGCTTTGGTGATGTGGTTGGTTTAATGGGATGAAGGTTTCTATCTGGGCACTTTTCATTTTTTGAATTGTCTTCTGCAAGTTGTTTCATATTTTTTCGTTATGTTTGGCTCCTCGTAATTTATTGGTTTGGTTGCAAGGGGTTTAAGCGTGGACCAAGTGATAAAGGTATGATCATGGTTATTCTATTCTGCATGGTTTTTAAGGGGCGAAATTGGATTGCACTTTTGTTGGGCCATCCGGGGCCAATCAGAGTGTTGTCTGATTCTTTTAGTTTTGTTTTCAAGTGTTGAATCTATAGATTAATAATAGTCTAGACTCTAATGCCTTTGTGATAATCAATAAATTTTCAGGTCTAACATTCATAACATTGCCCATGTTTGTGTATCTTCTATGACAACACAATAGGATTTCAATAAGAGTAAAATTACCATTATACACAATGTCCTAATATAGTCTCTTTTATAGATGCATGTGAAAATCCAATGAAGAATAATAAAGAGAAAGCTGACTAGGGAGAAGCTGACATGATATTTTGGGTTTGGAAAGGCTGACTAGGAAGAAGCTGACATGATATTTTAGGACTCAAGCAAGAAAAAAAAACAAAAAGAAGAGGAATTTTGAACTTAAATTATAACTGCTAGACCTCTTATTTTTTTATAAAATGTAACTATATAACTAAAATAGTAAATGTCACACCCCCAAATTAACCACTAACGGAGTTTATACCGTTAAGGGGTGCGAGCAAAACAGAACCACAACCATTAGTTACAATTACTAAACGAATCAGAGTAAAGTCCAAATGTTCATAATAAAAACAATTTAAAGTACGCAGCGGAATGAAAACACAAGTATCTTAGCACTAACCACGTGCTTAAACTACTAAACATAAATCATTGTTTAAAATCCCAATTCAGTTTAAAATAAAAGAAAGACGTCTTCTTGTGCCATGCCAACCTCCAGCGGATACTCCTCAACGATCTGCCAAAGTGAAAACCACACAAGTGTCAACCTAACGGTTGGTGAGTTCACGGTGGGCATGACATGCATTGGCCCGGTCTCATAATCGCATTCATCAACATATAAATAAGTAATAGTTTTGCAAAACATTGCCAAGTGTTGAATTACCGAATATGTACTAGTTAAGTAAAAGTTAAAGCGGTCAACCGATATCGCGGGTAGCTAATCCGGTTTCCATGCACTAAGGAAGTCGTACTAGGGCTGAAAGCTGACGTAACAGAGTTCGGCATTTGCCGATGGTTGGTGCCTCCAGTTGTGTCCCATTTGGGAGGCCCACAACTAAAATAGGCTGATATTGAACTCCGTTCGGCCCCCGGCCGGTTGGTTACACATTTGTGTACCGCGGAGCAGGGTTTGTCAAACCCTCAGTAGATCTACCCAACATCCCCTCACTTCTCAGATCAACAGTACTAGCTTGAGGACTTTTAAGTTTTTAAGGCATCCTTAGAAATCATGTGATATCATCTGGTTTAGACTTTAACCTACACTAGTCATATTAAAATGTTTATTCTGGATTTCATCTGAAATCCTAAAAAGAGTTTAAGTGTCAAAATGGTCGTTTCCGGATTTCAATTGAAATCCCAAGGATGGACAGTTGCAAGTGCTCCCCATAAAACACTCCAACTTCCATAACAGGTATCCCATTTGGTAATACCTCAAAATGTCAGCGTTGTTTTTCGTCAAGTACATTCGTTGTGTCCCAAACGGGCTCACAATTAAAGGGTTAGTGAAACTCACCTTAGGTTGCTCAGCTACACTTGCTAAATAGTCCAAGTATTGTTTAACGAAGACCTATGAACACGTTTAGGTCTTAAGTATTAGTTTTGTGTCTACTCATTAACTTATCGTCACTATGGCCCATAACATAGCACGTTAGAACTACGACACGACATAACGACACACGACACCGATGGTTGATCATAAACAAGGGTTCACATATTACAGAAATCATAGCATGTTTTCATCATAGCATAATCATGTAAGTCATAGCATAGCATTCAAGTAAGTTGCACAAGTTTGGGTTTAGGTCTGGTCACAGTTTCGCTAGCATAGATTCGCTAGGCAGTTTCGCTGTGTGCACGGGCAGCACTTTCGCTAGGCAATACCCGATGACACAGTTTCGCTAGGCTAGTTTCGCTCGAAACTGTTGGCACAGTTTCGCTAGCCTAGTTTCGCCCGAAACTGGTTTGAACTTTCGTTCAGGGAATTTCGCTCGGTAGTTTCGTTCGGACAGGTCTGGTTGGTTTACCCGGCGACACTACAGTTTCGCTCCATAGTGTCGCTGGATGAAGATATACATAATTTCACTAAGTAATTTCGCTCAGAGAACAATACAGTTTCGTTGGTCGCGAAAAACACGTAAATTAGCCTAAAAATCAACCTAACATCTTCCATATTCCATGTAATTCAATATCTAGCATGCATAATCATTTACCAACATCAAACAACAAGTTTTAACACCTTAAACATGGATTTTTATCATCAAGTCACCAAAAACACATTTTAAACCTAAAATGACCTAAATAGCATAAATCTTCATTATGGTTGGTTTTCAAACGTAAAGTTACAGACTTTATGATAGATCTAGCATTCCTAAGCAACATATCAGAAGATCAAGTGATTACATGAAGATTCAAGCATGCTTTTTAAGAAAACACATAGAAAATGCATAAATAATGGTTTTTGGGACTCACGATTCGATCTAGGGCCTGAATGGATGAGATGAGATGATGGTTCCTTGATGGTTTTCTCGACTGACCAGAAATCTCGAGTGAGCAGATGAGAGTGGTGTGTGTTTTGTGTGAAATGAGGCAAAAATGGGATCTCTAGGGTTTTATGTTATTATATATCAGGGGCTAGTTTCGCTGGTCAGTTTCGTTGGCCAGGCGAAACTGGCTCCGAACTCGTGCAAGTCAAATGATTTAACCGACTACCGGGCGATACTACAGTTTCGCCCTGCAGTTTCGCTGGCAACCAAAAAGGGCAATTTTTCATTTTATTCTTAGTACTAAATCATGCGTTTAAATCACATTGCACATAATGAAAATAAATAAATGAACACATAACACATATGGGCGGGTTCGGTGATCAACCAAAGGTCGTGGACGTATTCGGCCTAGTTAAGCATTGGTTACAAGTTAACACTTATAACGTAACTAACGGAGTTTGTCTAACGGAAGTTAACCTTGGAATTCTCGGGTGTCACAGTAAAAGTCATGAAACTCCTATATTATGTCACATTTTGATTAATAACTAAATAGTTATTATATAATTACCAACTGAAACCATCGCAACGGACGGTCAAATTGCTCGTTATAATTTAAAATAAAGAAACATAAGACAAAATGATACAAAAGAGGGTTATGTGGTTGAAGATTCATGTTCAACACATTTTTTCTTAAACCAAACTTTGAATCTCGTAAGAAAACTCATTTGTTCGAGGTATAACAATCAAATTAGTTTGTATCGTTGGAGAGGACACACACCTAAAATATTATTACCTTGATGACGAACAACATAAAGATCAAGAAATTGCAAAAAGAAAAAATAATAAAAATTTTTTCTGTGTTTAAGAGAACTACAAATCAATGCGGTGTGTTTTGCAAGCCTGGGTTTGACACTCCATGCGACTCACTTATGAACACCATCAAGGAGGAAACTCATCACTTGAGAAAATTCTATTGCATCAGATTTGAACTTGAGACCTCAATGATCCTAAGCCTCAAACCATCATCCACATGTCAGCTTCTCAAATTTAGTCTTATTTGAGACTTAAAAGTTTTTCTTCACTCCACAATAGCAACATCCACTAATAATCAACGACATGCACTAACTACAGTGTCTGATCACTAGCATCATCGACCTCCTTTTGATCCGATTCCCTTTATCTTAACGTATCCATCGCCTTCGTGTCATCAAAGCATTACATTACACCCATCGTGATAAAGAATACATTGTAGTTTAAATATTAATAATAGAAAAACAATAACATAAATAAAATAATCTTTAGAACATTTAATTTCCCAGTTAATAACCAACTTTTAAATTAAGATACACAGCTTGCGTGATTATTAATATAACTTGCGTGATTATCATCAAACCTGCGCGGATAAATTTACCCCCCTTCGCACGCTTCTCACGCAAATTGTCTTTTACAATAATGTAACATCCCACATTGGTGGGGAGGAGAACTAAGCACCGCTTTATAAGGGTGTGGATACCTCCCCTATCAAGACGCGTTTTAAATCCGTGAGGGGCGGATGCTTGAGGGCATGCCGGCTGCCAAAGCGGACAATATCTTGGTGCGACGGGTCTGGGCTGTTACAGATGGTATCAGAGCCGGTCGTCGGCCAGTGTGCCAGCGAGGACGCTGGTCCCCTAAGGGGGGAGGATTGTAACATCCCACATTGGTGGGGAGGAGAACTAAGCACCGCTTTATAAGGGTGTGGATACCTCCCCTATCAAGACGCGTTTTAAATCCGTGAGGGGCGGATGCTTGAGGGCATGCCGGCTGCCAAAGCGGACAATATCTTGGTGCGACGGGTCTGGACTGTTACAAATAACTTTCCAATATATATATATATATATATATATATATATATATATATATATCACAACAAATTATTTATCACATAATTAATTCCATCCACGATTTAATAAATAAAACATCTACAATTTTTATTTTGTTTATTATTAATTAATCGTGAAATGTTAATTAAAAATAACAGTCTTATTCGTTACCCAAGGTGTAACCCTTTTGTATCGGACCTCGATAGTTACACTAATATTATCCGACGATTGGACATTATAATCCAACAAATTGATCATACCGTTGCGATCGAAATTGAACAGCGATTCAAAGTAGATCCCAGTGGCGGAGCCACGTTGAAAGTACGGGGTGGGAATGCCCCCCGTATGAAGTGTAGAAGTCGCTAAAACCACTCGTAAGATCTAGTTATCTTTCAAGTTAATCTTGATTTTGAATGGATAAAGAAGCAACATCACCTATTAGAGGAGCACTTTTATATCTTGGGGGGCATACATGTAAAGAAAATCGAGAAAAAGAAGGAAATAATACGATTTATCTATCTTATTTATGAGGGGTAATTGGATAGTGAGGATGGAACAATACACAACCTTAATTATATGCATAACTCAATAACTCATTCTAGCCATTAAGAAGATGTCATTTGTCACCCAACTTGCTTTTCTAGGAAGGATAAAATGGTCATTTACCCAAAAGGTAAACTACCCCCTTATTTTTAAAACGACTCTAATTTTTTTCCCGAAGTTGGTTTTTTTATAAAAAAATAACATCGGACTAGTCACATTTTTATTTTGAATTCGGATGTGGTCCCGACTTTTTTTGGAAAAAAATTTGAACATCCATCTTAAATGTAAACTAGCACTGATGCATTTTTTTATAGCACTGGTGCATTTCTCTGATAGCACTTGTGTACTTCTCTAATAGCACTGATGTTAATGGCGGACATCAGAAAAAAAATATTCGAAATAAGTCGGGATCACATCCAAATTAAAGATAGAAAAACGATGAGTTCAATAGATATTTTTTTTATAAAAAGAGGATGTGCCACATGACACTCATGTAGAGCATCACTTTTTGATCTAATGGTTAGAAAGGGAGTTATTTATGTATTTTAGACGGGTTATCTATGATATATGTATGAGGTGTCGAGTGTCAACTCTGGTGGATATGCATTATAAACCGAGGTCCTGTTTTCTCTTCATCCTGTGGTCGTCAGGGAGGTTTCTTCCGTACAACAAAACCTAAAAAAATCTCACCAACGAAGAACAACATACAAAACTTCACCTAAATCAACGACCTACTTCTTCCATGGATCCATTTTATCATATGGTTTCTTCAATCATCGAGCTCCGGAAAGGTAAAATTCAGCAGATATAGTTTACGCTACAATCAGATCTTATGAATTTACCGTAGTTTATGAGATCTCTCTGGATTGGTGGATCGATAATGTGTGGAGTACTTGTAGTTTTCGCTATTTTAATTGCTGAATTGTGGTCAATTGTAGTTGTGTTGTATTAGGAGTTTTGAGATGGAGTTTTTGTTGAATCTGGTATTCCTTTAGTGCAGTGGTTTATGGAGATATAATTTTGGTGCTTATCATATAGGTTTTTGTAAGGTTTACTCATATTAAGTTGATTGTTTTTGGTGAACTGTATTGTGATTTTTTTATGGATTAGTATGTTGAATGCATTGGCCTGTCCTCTTAATTGGAAAAAGGATATTTTGAAATGCAAGTTTTGATATATAACTGTTTGTGGTTAGGGGTTTAAAAGGTCAATTGCGTTCTATCCTGGATGTTTCGAGTGCTTTCATAGTTCCTGGTAGTAGTGGAGAATGACAGTTTTAAATCACAATTCAAGTTCCTGAATTTGAATAGCAATCAAAGTCCTTTGTAGAATTTTGTCTCTTTTTTTGTTATCTTAAAGTCACACAAACAGTTAACGCTATCGAGCTATAAAAACAGTTTCAAAAAGAAAGAAGCTTTAGTTTTATTTCATGTATTATCCTGTTCACTAATACAAGTTTCCAAGACATGTTTTCTTGCTTAAGTTTGACGTCTTGCTATTATTTTAATTTAGGATTTCTTTATTTGTTTTTACTTACATACTTGTTATTTTCTTGTATATGCTCTGTATTTTGTCTATAAAAGGGGCCTCTCTATCATGGGATAGAGGTTAGGTTTGCCCTCATCAACCCTCCCCAGACCCTACTGTTTGAGTGGGATTTTGCTGGTTATGTTTGTTTGCTTGTTTAGGATTTCTTTATTTTTATCATGAAACTATGTTGGTATGATATAAAGAATATGTGTTTTGCAGGATTCGGATAAGAATCTGCAACTTGCAGGTTCATTTTAGAGTGTTATTGTATACCCTATTAGATTAGATTCATGTTGGTTTTTTTTATCCTGAAAAAGAATGAGCTTGTCCAATAAAGGGCCTTTTTCCGTTGACAAAATGCTTAGCGCAACTGGAAAGACTGTACGTTTAAATCCAGATGCAGCAGAATTTGTTCCATTTTCTTTAAGATCACCTTCCGCAACTGCTGGTGATCCTGGTGCATCTTCAAGTTTTGCTAATTTTGGGACAACACCGGGGAAAGCAGTAGTAGATAGATCAGAGTCATCTGTGTCGAATAATTCAGATGATGAGGTACACCAATACTGGCATCACCAATTACCGGATGACATCACTCCTGACTTCAATGTTTCAGGAGATGTTGATTCTCAGGGAATCAATGACCTTCCTTTTTCAACTTTATCTTTAGCAGATGTTAATGAAGCATCACGGTTCACTGCCAGTTTTCGAAAGGAATCATCTCATCAAACGAATAGCAGCACCTTTTCCAAAAACAAGGGATATCCTGTTCCATCATACGGTGAAAATCCACTTTCTTCTAGTTTTCAACAATTGTCTGCTAAACCATGGGATGTGCATAGTGATCAGCTGATCAATGGTATTAGAGACGGGCCTTCCTACAATGGTGATCCTGGGCATGCTTACCTAGATGACATGCTTAATGAGCAACAGATGCAGAGTACCGAAGTGAACCCTCTTGAGTTTTTGGCTTCCCAGTTTACAGGTTTCGCAGCTGAAAGTCTTGCAGATGTGTATTTTGCAAATTCAGGAGACTTGAATTTGACAATTGAGATGCTTACTCAGCTTGAGGTATATCCACCTTTGATTGGGTTAAATCATATACATTGCGGATAGTACATGATGAACTCCTGATGTTTAGTCTCATGTAACAACCTCAAACCATCATATTTTTGATTCTGTCCCAACATACATGACAAAGAATTAAAGTGGAAGAAGTTTGCAATTAATCCACCCCCTACAATTTTATGTTATGTTTGTTTATCAATTCAGTTTTTGCCATTAATAATTACTATGAGTATTATGTCATACTTGCTAGTTTGGTTTTTATAAAATTGGCTGCTGTTAAAAAAAAGATTGTTATGTTGCCTGGCTCTTCTAGCTTGCTTCTTGCTGCCAAGAGTTTCTATAAGGACCGTAACTGGCCACTTGTAATACAAAGTCCATGATAAAATACCAGGCTCATTGTAGCGTCCGAGTTGTACTTCTGGTAATTTCAGTTTCTAGGTTGTAGCTAATTTTTTCCTATCCGTAGAGTTTATTTTTATTAATTAACATTTTAGAACAGGAAGTTTGGAAGACGTACTTTTCTTAAGGCCATCCTACAATCTATAACAGCTTATGATAGGAATCATGTTTAGTTATTAATAGTAATATGTCTATTCTATGAGGGGGTTAAGTGTAAGTCTATTTCTATAAATAAGGGTCCATAGTTCATTAGGAAGGTAGGGAAGAAATTAGGTTAAGTATTTGGCTCCTTGTTGGAGAAGAGCATAGCTCTGGGTCACCTATGGTGATAAACTATCCTTGTAGATCCTTTGGATCATTATCATTCTAGTAATATCAAGTCTACTTCATGTTTCTATTTCAATTCACAGTTCAATTTCTGCAAATCTAAGTCACGATCCTTATCATTGGTCCGACCTGCCATTCTCTGCTCTACCCATCACCTTCGTTCAGATCCATCATCGGTTCACTGTGTTCGGCTTTCAATTTCCTTAGCGGCCTTCCTATTCATCACTTCCTGAGCGCTTTCTGCTTTCAATTTCAAGTGCCGCTCTCCATCATTGCTTCAATTTCAGTCACGTTCCCATCAATTTCACCTGCCGACTCAATCTCGTTGTCCAATTTCACGGTCCTTTCCAGTTCAGTGTTACTTTCAGATTTATCTGCCATTGATTCTCCTTTCCGTTCCAGTTTTCCTTTACGTTCTCTTTCAGTCATACGCTTCCATTTTTTATCGTCCTCAAATTCCGATTTCCCTCCATCGCTTTCCAGTTCAGTTCTATTTCACGCTCGTTCTCATCGGTCGGCATTTGCGATCGCCTTCAATTTCAATTTCAGATTGCTCGTCCACGTCCTTCACCGTTCCTCGATCCCGATCTGGTTCCAATCTCTCCATCGTTAATTCCATTTACTTCATCAATGGAATCTGCTCTTCTGGAATTGCGATTGAATGTTCACGACCTCCAGATTCAACAATTACAGTCTGACATGGCGGAAATCAAAGCCGCTTTAACATCGCATCGTGAGGAATCGATTAAATTCCGGAAACTCATGTACGATTGGATGCAAAATCAGGATTCAATTCCTGATTCTCAGTCGCGAGCATCACTTTCTCCACCTTTGTCTCTGATTGCTCAATTGGAAGCAATCATTTCCAAAGCTGAAGCACGCTCTATTTCCAGTCCTGTTGTGGGCATCAGGGAGGAGCAACAAACAACTGTGGACCGGGTTTCTCCTGATCTGGCTTTGCGAGGTGAGGTACTTGTTCCAGCAGCCCCATTTCAGTCTCCTCCTTTGCCGTTGGCCCCTATTGCTAAAGGGGATGATTCGAGTGTTGCTTCGGTTCACGCTTCACCGAGACTGCATTTTCATTATTTGATTCGATAGGAGTCGAAACTGCTGCAGAAGTAAAGCACCAAACAGTTGTGGACAGGGCTTCTCCTGCGGTGGGCTTGCGCGGGGAAGAAATTGTCCCAACAGCCCCAGTTCAGTCTCCTTCCTTGCCGTTGATCGAAACTACTAAACGGGTTGACTTAAGTGTTGCGATTCAAGTCTCACCAACGGCATTGTCGTTCTCTGAGTCGGAAGTGCAGCTTAATCTCTGTTCTATTCAGGGTGTTTTCAAGCACTGTGCTACTGGACTTGGTGATTTCGACGGTCGCTTAGGCCACTTCTTTCCTAAGTTGTTTGTTTTGGATCGTGACCCACAACCACCCGACCCTTACCTACCTCATGCGAGCCAAGTGGTGGAGTTCATTGTTGGCTCACTTCATGTTTCTTCTCGTCTGTCGTGGGTGGTGAATGGACAAGGTCGACCTCCTGAAGACACACTCGTGAAGGTCTCTACCTTGATTGGGAATCCGTTAGCTGACTTCAGTCTTGAGGACAAGACTGTTTTGAAGGGGAGAGTAGTGATAGGAATCATGTTTAGTTATTAATAGTAATATATCTATTCTATGAGGGGGTTAAGTGTAAGTCTATTTCTATAAATAAGGGTCCATAGTTCATTAGGAAGGGGGGAAGAAATTAGGTTAAGTATTTGGCTCCTTGTTGGAGAAGAGCATAGCTCTGGGTCACCTATGGTGATAAACTATCCTTGTAGATTCTTTAGATCATTATCATTCTAGTAATATCAAGTCTACTTCATGTTTCTATTTCAATTCACAGTTCAATTTCTGCAAATCTAAGTCACGATCCTTATCAGCTTAGCTCTTTGGCTTCATACATTTGCTGCACCTTTTGTTCACGTGCAACATTCAGTTGATTCTGTAAGGATAAATGTTGTAGAAGGCATCTTTCAAATATATACACCGTCTCTATTATCCATGCCGTTCTTGTTTACTAATTTACTGCAATCTAGACAATTTATCCTCCGGCCCAGAAACGCCTTTCACAAAATAGTAATTTTATTACAGCTTCAAGTAGATGGTGGTTTTAATCAGAATCTGAACTCCAAGGTTTTGTCTGCTCCAAATCTTAGCGCTCTAGATTTCCCTGCACTCTCTACTGCAGATGGTCAAAGTGGTGATGATTACCAGCATCATATTAATCCTTATCATCCTTTGGAGAAGGATAAACTGCTCATGTTCAAATCTTCAACAACTTCCCCATCTGGTGGTGCTACAGATTTTGCTTCTGCTGTTAGAAAAAAGGCTTCACAGGACTCGGGCATATGGAAATATAACCGAAGTCCTTATCAAGATACCACCATTGGATCAAGTAGAAGTTCTCAATTTTTGGCTGGCTCTTATAATGAGGGGCATGGAAGGACAAACTTTGGAGATAGATTGACTAACCGGAATTCAAGCCGTTCAGCTCCTGTTTGGCTTGAAACTGGAGATGCAGTCGGTAATGTTATTATAAATTATAATATTTGTTAAAGTAGTATGATTTAATGGAATGCTTTAACTTTGCCGATATCACAGCAAATATGTATTCTGAGATGCGTGGTGAAGCTCGTGATCATGCTCGTCTACGCAATGCATACTTTGAACAGGTACATTCGTTTACATTTTATGCATGTTTTTCTCTTAATCTCCTTATAAATGGTACTATAAGATTAGGTTCTTCCGTTCTTGTGTAATCAACCTGATGCCAAGTGAAGTTTTATTATGTGTAGTTAATGTGTTGATTATAATTACAAAATAATCAAATTCATTGAATGAAACGTTATAGGAAGTTGTGTGCAGTAAAAGTAGATTTTGGGCGACCCATTTGACTTGTTTCCCTTTCCGCTATGTTTTTTGGTTTGACCCATTTGAAATAGAACACAACCCATGTGATATCACCCCTTTCATAAAGTTAGTTTTAAAAAGCACGTCTGAGGCGCGAGTGATCGATAACACTTTAGATCCTTGAGATGACATGACACTTCATGCTCACCTAGGCCAGACTTGATCAAAATTAGTGTCTGTAGGAGGCTAGTATTTAAAAACCAACCAAAGGGATATGGAGATTATCAACGCTTTACTTTATGAAAAGGCTGATATGTAAAAGAGAAGAGACATATGCAACTTTTGGTTGTACGTAAATCTTATCTGGTCATACACATAGCAAGGTCTTGCATGCATGAAGCTCTCACCTCGCGCCTCGCCTTTCGGGACCAAACGCCTCAGAGTGCTTCCTGCTTCTTAAAACAGAGTTCATAAGTAAATGGGCCGAAATTGCACCTCTAGTTCTGAATACTATATTACTCGTAGACATGTCTGCTCTGTTAATTACATGCTTGCCATAATAATAGGCACGACAGGCTTACCTTATCGGACACAAGGGTTTAGCTAAGGAACTAAGTGTAAAGGGGCAACTGCACAACATGCAAATGAAGGCTGCTCATTTACAAGCTCAAGAATCTATATATCGCCAGAGGTTAGTTTTATTTGCTGTTTGAAAATTGAGATCAGAAAGTATATTTTGAAAAGCAAAATTAAACTTCCATAGTTCAAGTTAATTTTTTTGTTTAAAATTTCCAATTTGAAGATTGTCAACTTAATTGGAAAATCAAGGATGATTGGTCAATAATCAATTATATATTCTAGCAAGTGGAATCAATCTTTGCATGCTTACTAATCATTTCCTGCCAATGAAAACCAATTTTATTTCATCATAGTTGGTTAGTGATATTTCTGTTTTAGTTAGATACACTGTTTTTAACATTAAGTAAACCATCTAGTTTGAGATAAAACATAAACTGAACCGACTCATTCATAAGTAAACGGGTCAAAATGCCACTTGTATAAACTCTATGCAATTTTTCGTTTAAATTTTCTTTTCAATCATGTCGTTTGTGGGACCCGTCTTGTTATATACCCGTGTAGGAATCCGGTGAGTCCAAGTATTCATGGCAATGGAAGAGGAGGAGGGCAAGAAAGGTTAATAGATCTCCATGGGCTACATGTGACCGAAGCAATTCATGTCTTGAAACGAGATCTCACAATGCTGAGAAATGTTGCCAGGTCAGCAGATCAATGTCTACAGGTGTACATATGTGTTGGAACGGGTCACCACACTAGAGGAACCCGCACTCCAGCAAGACTACCTGTTGCTGTCCAGAGATACCTGCTGGAGGAAGAGGGCCTTGACTACTCTGAGCCCCAGCCTGGGCTCCTTCGAGTTCAGTTGTATTGAAGAAAAATCAAATCAACCAGGTACATGAGCTCTTTTTGACACAATAAAACAAAAAAAGAAAAAAAAACTTTTACCCGATGAAAATCAAAAAAGAAAATGTAACATTGATATTCATGCGTTTGTATATGGGAAGAGAGATTAGTCGGTAGCAGCCTGGAAAATCAAAAAGGAAGGGGAAAAACAGAAGCCAAAAAAAAACAAGAAAAACGTATCTGTGTATCATTAAAGGTGTAACCATCCAACAACAGTTTTACTGTTTGGTAGGCAGGAAGGATTCGATCGAACCTTTTGTTAACTGTACTGTTCATTTTTTTTTTCCTTACAGAGTTTGCAGGTGTAATATATGATGGATAGAATTGTTTTATATGATAGTTTTTGCAAATTTTTCTATCACTTTATGGGTTAATTTGTTTGGAAGGAGTGAACAAACTCTTGAGTTTTGAGATCTTCTAGTAATGACAGGTTTCTTTTCAACCTGAGAGACGTTGTTTTTAAGATAGACAATTGCAAATTGTCAAATTGGTGGCCTGGACCTGGGCCAGTCATGGTTATAAACAGGCAATTCTAGATTTACCCCCTTTTTTACCTGTTATACTTTACTCTAAAACTTGTCAAATTAATTACTGTTTCTTTCAATAGTATTAATATTATAAATATATTAAATGGTATATATTTTTATTATTGTTATTATTTTTTGTTTTCATTACCTTTTATGTTTTTTTATACTTTTTAAATTCGTACTTATTTTTTTAAGCAAAATGACAAAGAAATAGGAAATGCTGAACAAAGCTGTGACAAATTAAAGTCCGTGTAATTAAAGAATGAAAGCTATGACAAAGTTTGAATGTAAAGAATGATTCATGTAATTAATAAAGATTAAAGACAGTTTTTTACTTCTTTTTTTTATAACGGCAATCAGTTGACAATTTTTTACTCACTTAAAAGGGTAAAAAAAAAGTAATTTTTTCTGTTTTAAATTTGATTTTAAAACAACTCTTTAAATAAAATTTAAAATATACATGTATCTTGATATCAATCGATCATAAATTGAAATTTTTACAAACTTTAAGGATATATTTATAAATTGTATATTTATTTGATGACCGCAACTTTATGATAGAAATACAAAGGGCTGCATAAATATATTGATCACTTAAAAGCAATCAAAATTCTTTTCAGGCTAGCCACTCCACACCATCTATCCCTTCAATTTCACCTATCTCCATGCTGCATTTTTGAAATTTAACCACATACTGTTAGTTACATCTTAGCTGATCAAATAAACTTGCAAAAACAATGTTTTTGAAAACCAACACGACCAAAACACTTCCAATACCCAAATGTTACGGGTCAGGAAGAAAACGACCCAAACCGCAAGCTTTTATGAACCCTTTTCTTTAACAACAAACACACCACTAAATTTCACTTATTATCTACTTCGTGGGATTTGAACCTGCACCACTTGGGTGAGGATAAACACGAGGCATACGCGTTTATGAACATAATGCAAGAAAGATTGTAGCTTCCTATTTATGGCATAACCAACATGAAGATTTTGAAAAGCAAAATGCAGACCAAATTAAAAGAGGTCACTGCACCTGTCACAAAATCTGAAAATGAGACCAAGTGCATTATTATTATAGCACAAACTGAGAAAACATGGCGGTGGGGACTGGGGAGTGGGGACCTCTGTAGTGTCACTATCATGGTTTTGAAGTCCCATGATGTAATTATATCTGGTTTTTTCTTCTAGGATAGTACAAAACCAATCAAAGCTTCATTTTCATTAGTAACTTAAATGAAGCTCCAGTAAGATTTGATTATAAAACTAAGGGTTTGTTGCAACATGCTTCCATCTTTTGTACAATTTATATCTACTGTAAGGGCAGTGAATCATGGATTTTCATCAAACCAAGTGCCTATATAGTTTTCTAATTTTAATTCTATAAATTTTTACTTTTTCTAATATCAATTTTCTTGAATTTTCTAAAATAAATACACCACGGTCTATATGCTACACAAGATTTGAACTGTGGGGTAGACCACCTTAAAATTTTAAGTTAAAGAGTTTCTTTTTTTTTTAACCGTAAACACATACAAGATACAAGTCTATAATCTACTTCTAAAATCCACCTATTGTTCACTTTGTAGGACTTGAACATGCACCACTTGGGTGAGGATAACACTAGATGTCATTAGCTAATTTTCTTTTTGACAATTCTTAGATTTTCTAGGATAAATACACCACAAATTTGCATTTCGCGGATTTGAACCCTAAATATTTTGATTATCATGGGGCATACCATTTAACCGCCAGACTACCATTGGCTAAATACCCTTGCCTAGATACCCTTTTGGTTGTTAAAGAGTGTTCTCTTTCATATGCTTTCATGTCATTTTCTTACCATTTTTACATACAAATGCATTATATCATAACAGTATGTTACATTAAGTGGTATAGAAATGAAAGTAAGTTGCATCATGGTGCAAAGAAAGACCCAACAAATGAAAGTAAACTTGAGAAAGAAAATATCAGCAAATGAAAATGAATCAAGAATAAGAATCATACCAAGGCAATGCAGGATCTTGAGAGTATTCATGAGAAAAATGATGATCAAATATGTCATGAAAGCATGAGGTCTCATTTGCATTAATCAACCATGTTGGGAATTCCATAACTTGCTCAAAAGGATGATAACACCCAATATCATCCTCATGAGAATCAACTACAACTTTCTTCCCATTCTTATGTGTTCCAATCTCAATGGTCTCCAAGTTCTTGCACTGCAGTGCCGACTTAACCACCGCCACTTCCTTGGCGGCCGAGGGGGCGGAGGAAGCAGCAGGCATTGGGTTGTAGTAAACACTTGTGTTTAAGTTGATGAAATCTTTAAAATTGAGATTCAACCCCAATGTTTGATCAGGGAGCACCAAATTGAGATTTTCTTGATTCAGTGGTGGAGGAACAAGTGTTGGATACATCTCGGAGATCGACTTCCTTTCTAGTTCCGGTGGCGGTGATTGACGGTTAGCGGTTGCATGTTGTTGCTTCATGGAAGCTCTATGGAACTTAAGGGCAGTGACAATCTCTCTTCTAGCCTCAGCCATGTTGAGAAAGCTTTCTTGATAAGGCTTACTTGTGTGAAGTCTCTTTCTAATTTGTTTCTTGGGTTGTGGGTGTTGGGTATTGTTATCATCACTAACCTTGTTTATTTCCATTAATCTTCTAATTCTATAACTACTTTCTTGATTTGAAGATAACATGTTTAAATGTAAAGAATTTTGGTTCTCTTTGAGAAAGCAAATGACACTTTGCTGGAGGGCAGGCAGGCGGAGTCCACAGATTTCATGGACATATATATGGCTTCACCTCAATTTTATTTTATTTCTTATTTATTAACTAGGTTTCTTACCCGTGGGACACCCGAGGCATTTTTAGTCAGGTTCTGGTATGTAAATATTATTGACATGGTTATAGTCAAGGTTGCAGAAATCGCTCAGCGGTTGCTCGACGGTCGACTGGTGTTAAGCGACTAATCGGATTAATCGGGGATTAATCGGCGATTAATCGGAGACCCTGGATTATCATAAAAAAATAAATACACACATATATATTTCCAATATGGCAATATCTTAGTATAATTAACAAGTAAATAAGTAAAAATCTTAAAGAAAGTCATAATCTAGTACTTAAATAAACGTTTAAGTCAAAAACTACAATAGTAAAGATTAATACGTCTAATAATCTCAAAAAAACAAATACATTTTCATATTTAAATTTTCATCTTTCTTTAATATTGTTTCAAAATACGCCTACCGCTTTAACTTTTGATGCTTTTTTTAATAGAAAATTAAAATTTTAAGCTAACCGTCTAGACCGCCAAGGGACGCCAAGACCGTCAAGGACCGATTTTGACCATCGTTGACCAACTGACCGTCAAGCCCTTAATCGTAGACGGTTAGAGGACGCCAAGCGATTAATCGCGATTTCTGCAACACTGTTTATAGTAGACTTAACTTTGGATTTTATGTTGTGTGTAGCATTTTTGGTATGTAATATTTATTTATAATACGAAATGAATGTAACTAAGTATAGGTATACCGTCAAGCCCCCTATTTATATGTGTCACACCCCCAAGTAACCACCAACGGAGTTTATACCGTTAAGGGGTGCGAGCAAACCAGGACCACAACCATTAGTTACAAATACTAAACGAATCAGAGTTAAGTCCAAATATAAATCATAAATTAAAGTCTCAACATACGCAGCGGAAAATATTATCTTAGCACTAACCACGTGCTTTACAAATCATTGTTTAAAAATTCCCAACTTAATTTAAATAAAAGAAAATGTCTTCGTGTGCCATGCCAACCCGCTCCGGATACTCCTCAGCGATCTGCAAAAGTTTAAACCACGCAAGTGTCAACCTAACGGTTGGTGAGTTCACGGTGGGCTTGTCATGCAGTGGCCCGGTCTCATAATCATAATCGTGTCAACATATACTTATGAAATATTTATTTGTGAAAAGCAATGATTAATGATACCCATAATCATAGTATTGTGGTTTAGTAAAAGTATTGTCCGTAACCTACGTTATCGGGTATGTACTAGTTTTGTATAGTTAAAGTGCTCAACCGATATCGCGGGTAGCTAATCCGTTGTTCCATGCACTAAGGAAGTTTGTACCAAAGCTGACTGATTATTGTAGTGGCAGCGCCATCATCTATTTTGTTTTGCGGACCTACGTCATCGCGGCTTTGCCTCCCCCGTGTCCTCTCGGGACCACGGTCAGATAGGCTGATATTGTACCTCCGTGCACCTCCAGTGTCACGAGGCGGAGTTTGTCAAACTCCAGTAGATCTACCCAACATCCCCTCGCTTTACAATTAATGGTACAATTAAGTTGAGGACTTTTTCAGTTATAAGGCAATCCTTAGAAATCATGTGATATCATGTGGTTTAGACTTTAACCTACACTAGCCATATTAAAACGGTTTACTTTGGGTTCTCATGAATCCCGAAAACATTTTCAGTTTCGTTTTAGAAATAGTTGTTTAAGTATTTCACAAGTGCTTCCCATAAAACACTTCAAGTTCATCAAGTGGGTGCCAAGCACTCCTAAGTTTCAAGTTCATCAGAGAGGTGCATAGCACTCATAAGGTTGTCAGCATTGTTTTTCATTAAGTTATTCAGTGTGACCCAAACGGGTTCACGGTAAATGGGTTAGTGACACTCACCTTTGGTTGCACTGCTACACTTGCTAAGTAATCCAAATATTGTTTGCTTAACGAAGACCTAAGAACACGTTTAGGCCTTAAGTATTAGTTTTGTGTCTAATATTTAACTTACGTCACTATGGCCCATAACATAGCACGTTGGAACTATGACACGACATATCGACACACGACACCGATGGTTGATCATAAACGAAGGTTCACATAACTCAGAAATCAAAGCATGTTTCATTATTGCATAATCATGTAAGTCATAGCATAACATTCAAACAAGTTGCACAGTTGGGTTTTGGTCTGGTCTCAGTTTCGCTAACAGTTTCGCTACAGTTTCGCTATGCAGTTTCGCTGCACAGTTTCGCTAGTGTGCACGGGCAGCACTTTCGCTAGGGAATACCCGATGACACAGTTTCGCTAGCTAGTTTCGCTCGAAACTGTTGACACAGTTTCGCTAGCATAGCTTCGCTCGAAACTGGTTTGAACTTTCGTTCAGGTTGGTTCGCTCGGTAGTTTCGTTCGAGCAGGTCTACTTAGTTTCGCGGGCGACACTATAGTTTCGCCACATAGTATCGCTGGATGAATATCTATACAGTTTCGCTGTATAGTTTCGCCCAGAGAACAGCTCAGTTTCGCTGGTCGCGGAAAACACATAAATCAGCCTAAAAATCAATCTAACAGCTTCCATACTTCATGTGATTCAATATTTAGCATGCATAAACATTTACCAGCATCAAACAACAAGTATTTAACACCTTAAACATGGGTTTTCACATTCAAATCACCAAAAACACCTTTTAAACCTAAAATGACCTAACTAGCATGAATCTTCATTATGGTTTGATTTCAAACGTAAAGTTACTGACTTTATGATAGATCTAGCCTTCCTAAGCATCATATCAGAAGATCAAGTGATTACATGAAGATCTAAGCATGCTTTTTAAGAAAACACATAAAAAATGCATAAAGAATGGTTTTGGGACTCACGATTCGATCTAGGGTCTGAATGGATGATGTCTCGAGGCTGAGATCACGTCGGCTCGGGGTGTTTCTCGACTGACCAGAAATTCCAGGAGAGTGTGTGTGTGTTTAGTGTGGAGATGATGCAAATGGGATGCAACTAGGGTTTTATAAAATATATATATCAGGGGCTAGTTTCGCTGGCAGTTTCGCTGGCCAAGCGAAACTGGCTCTGAACTCGTGCAAGTCAAACAGTTTAGCCGGCTACCGAGCGAATCTACAATTTCGCCCGGTAGTTTCGCTGGAAACCAAAAGTGACCAATTTACATTCTATTATTAATACTAAATCATGCGTTTAAATCACATTGCACATAATGACAATAAATAAATAAACACATAACACATATGGACGGGTTCGGTGATCAACCAAAGGTCGTGGACGTATTCGGCCTAGTTAAGCATTAGTTACTAAGTTAACACTTATAACGTAACTAACGGAGATTGTCTAACGGAAGTTAACCTTGGAATTCTCGGATGTCACAATATGACACTGACTTAACGGAACTACTAACTCTGTTAGGAAATAACTTCCTAACTGTCATAACCGACTAACGGTTCTAACAGCCCCTAACAGAAACTAACGACCCACTTTAACTACAACATCGTTTGGACTTTTATTCTAACGGGTTGGGTTTCCGTATTACATACAACCCAATGACTTGGCCTCCGGCCCATAAATATATTGTTCGACCCATTAGACTAATAACATAATTAATAAAAGACTAACGATTTACCAACAATACACCCCTTAAATCGTTTGTCTTCACTGCTGCGTTTCTTCAATTTTCAGGCTCAAGGAGGATGTAATCCTCATCTTCAAACTGATCAGCGGCTGCCCCATCTTCTTCAGGTTCACTTTCATCATCTTTTGCTTCACCATGCACGCCACTAGGTTCTCCAATTGGTCCACAACCTGCTGGAAAGTTGCGGACTGCACTTACACATCGTTTCTTCCATTTTGGGACTTCATGACCACTTTCTTCTTCAATCCTTTCTTTGGCAACTCGTTCTTTGATCCTCCGTTCTTCCTCCTTGCACCTCCTTATGTCTTCTTTATCCTTTTCGGTATAATGAATCTTGTTCTTTGCTTCATGGTAGTAGAACTCGAGCAAATCCAAATACTTCACATATGCTAACCGAATCTCGTTTCCTTTACCAAAACCATAACCCATATCTCTACCAACTTTGTTCCATGCTTTATCTTGGCATACCATCTCGTACCCTCCTTCTCTTTGTACCGCCAAGTAAAGGTTAAGGATATCTATCCTACTCCCATCCGATAACGTTGGTGGAAAAGACTTGTTCCTTAGGATTCTAAGGTAATCTTTAACGAACCATTCCACCAAATTTTCAAACTCCGTATGAAAGGCAAATTTGTGTTTCATGAATAAATCATGAACCTTCAAAAGTTCTATGAAATTGATACAACTATTCACATTCTGATCATTAATTAAAACAATAGACTCATCGGTCAATGTAGTGGGCTCGTAGTCGATCCTATTCCATATGTCTTGCCTTTCCAAATCGTGTATCATGTGTGGTTCTCTTTCTATTAGTGATAGATATTCTTGAATCGCTTGCTTCTCCTTAACAACAGGGCCGGTCCTGAGATTTTGGATGCCCAGGGCGCGAGTCAAAAATTTGCCCCTGTTAAAAAGTTTAAATAGTACAACACAAAGTTTTAAGGGTTTGGAACCTAGTCAAGCTAGGCGGCTCATCCCCACGCCGATTTTATTAACTAAATAAAAAGTTTCGAAATTACAACATATAAATCATCTAAAATGATGTCTACGTGCATTTTTTGATGCAAAAACCTCAATTAGTTTGTCATAATCAACATTAGCTAAAAAACTACTTTCAATACTTAAAATTGCTAACCCATTTAACCGCTCTTGAGTCATGGTACTCCGCAAATAAGTCTTCAATAACTTTAATTTTGAAAAACTCCGCTCTGCCGATGCAACCGTGACTGGTATGGTTAACAAAATCTTGTATGCAAGTAAAACATTTGGAAACATATCCATCTTCTTTGCAAACTCCATAATTTTAATAGAGGTCCACGGTCTTTCTCCCTCATACGCTACACGCGGCAACATGCCCTGCAAAATTTCCAACTCTATAAACAAGTCATTTCCATCAATATCAGAATCCTTATCATGTGTCAAAGCAAGTTCAAGATTCAAACAACTTGTTTTCAAGAGGTCATCATCTAAATAATATAACTTTGATGCATCAAACATGAAACCAAAAATAGATTCAAAATGTTCCATTTGTTCAAATCTAGTAGTTATTTGTGAAAGAGCCATATCAACTAAAACAAGAAAGTAGTCAGTTCTAAAATTTTCTTTAGCAGATTGTTGTTCTCTTTCGGTATTTGGAATCTCATCAAATTGCTTTTTTCTACAAGAAGCACGTTTAACAGTAAACTCAGGTTCAATATCAATGGCTTCAGCAATTTTTTTAGCTTCAATAATATCTCTATCAAGTCCATTGTTCCTATAATTATTAAAAAAAGTAACTAATCCATTCAAATTTTTAATCGCAACATCAAGCAGCATATCTTTTGATTGTAAATTTTTACTTACTAAATTGATCTTAGATAAAATATTGTACCAAATAACCAAACTTAGAATAAATTCAAAACTTGAAAATTCACCATTTAGCAATGACTCGGCATCTCTAACCACTTTTCCATCTTCACTTACTTTAGCTAAGTGTATTAAAGCTTTTTTAATTTGGGGAACTTGAGATACTATAGCTTTAACACTTTCTATACGACTTTCCCATCTTGTAGCACACAATGATTTCAAAGTCAAATCATCAACATAATCAAGTAATACACTCCACCGTTGTGTAGAACTAGAAAACACATTATATATCGTTTGACAAGTTCCGAAGAAAGTTTTAGCTTTATGACAAGAATTTGCCATATCACACAATACTAAATTTAGAGAATGACAACCACATGGAACATAAAAAGCTCTAGGATTTATATTTTTTAATCTTGTTTGCACACCTTGGTGTTTTTCCTTCATATTAGATCCATTATCATACCCTTGTCCTCTCACATTTTTTATATCTAAATCAAGAGATTTTAGCACTTCTTGTAACACATTACAAAAGACCTACAACCCGATGTCATCATCTACGACTAGAAACTCTAAAAATATAGTATGAGCAAGAGAAATGTCTACCTAACTTATCTTTTGGATAACTTAGATTAGTTTCTCTAACCGGCCACTTAATTGCGAGTAAATCTTTCATTTTTGAATCTAAACCATCCCAAACTCTCACATCAAAAATATTGCAATTAGCTCCATTATCACAAGAATTTTTATGACTTTCATTATTTTCTTCAATAGGGTTTTGATTTTCATTATCTTCAAACATTGTATCAAATTCGTTTTCATTCTCATCAACATTATTTTCCTCAACATTATTGTCTTCAACATTATCTTTCACAATCACTAATATTATTCTCTTCCACATTTTGTTCATCAACATTTTCTCTACTAGTATTACCTTCATGACTAAAATATTTTTTTAAAGAACCTTGTAAAGATTGAGTAAGTTTTTCCTGTTGTTTTTTCCTTTTTCTATTTTGAGCACCAGATGGTTGTACACGAGGGGGCATGATATCAATGATTCAATGACAAAAATATATTTAAAACTAGAATAAATGGAACAATATCACCTGATGATTGATGAGTGATTTTGTGTTTGACTGTTTGATCGGTTGATCCAACTATCCAAGACTCCACAGCAACAGGGATGAGACCGCAAGTCCGCAAACGAAACAGAGATGAGAGATGAGATCAGAATTGTACTTGATCGGTTTATCCAGCAAGATTGAATCAGAGATCGCAATTCGCAATAGAATGAGAGTCGCACAGCAACAGGGATGAGAGGGCAGAGGCGCACAGCAACAGGGACGAGATGGAGATCAGATCGAAGGGTTTTAGGGTATTATTTTGGGACTGGATCATTGCCTCATTGGAGATCGATCGTATTCGTAGGAAGCCAGGAAGTTTAGTCGACGTTTGGTTATCCAAGATTTAATTCCATAATTTTTTTTTTGATCGCAGCATAATTTTTTTTATTGGACTAACCCATAGAATTTTTTATTGGACTAACCCAGTAACCCATAGCTAGTTGGGCTTAAAACTTTGCTGCCCCTTCCAATGTGATGCCCTGGGCTGTAGCCCAGCTGGCCCAGGCCCAGGGCCGGCTCTGCTTAACAAAGAAGTCACCACGTTCTCCTTGTATCACACCCGAATCTACATCATTCTCTTCACCCCCTTCAACGATGATGTTAAGAGTCTCATCCTCTTGTTCTTGTTCACGGCCATCATACCAACCATGTAGATACGCTTCGAGTGCATCTCTCTCTCGTTCATACTCCATCTTTTCGGTCAACTTCTCGAAATACCTCTCCAAATAGGCTTCTTCGATATCCACCAAGGCACCCATGTTGATGGGTTCTTCATACTTCATCTTCCTTTTTATTATTCTTTCAATGTAACATCGTTCTCCATCGAATACAACCTCCAAACCTTGATGTGTTAATTGATCCAAACTAAGGGAATTCTTTGTGTTTTTGGGTACATAATACACACATTGAATCGTGCGAATCGAGTTTTCCACGATCATCTTTATCTCACCGATTCCATGTATGAATATGAAATCGTTTTCCCCTTCGATTGTATCCACTCCGAAAGTTCCTTTAAATCTGCTAAACATCGATTTATTTCCACACATGTGGTGTTTCAACCGAGTGTCTACGTACCACATTTCATTCCAAGGACCCCCATCGGTCCCATGTACCAAAAACTCCACTTCTTTGACAGATTTCGGTATATCTAAATACTTACATGGACAAAATAGCGCGCAATGCCCGACGTCATTACATACGTAACAAGTAGCCACTCCCTTCTGAGTTTTCTGACTTCTCCTTGCCCGTGAACCCTTCTTTCTCGAACCCCTTGCCCGTCTGGCCTTGGTTCCACTCTGTCCCTCATCCACCATCACCGATTTTCCCTTATCCGCAACCCTATTTTGCAGATTTAATCTCGAAAGAACCACTGTCACCCCCTTGCCTCTTGCATCGGTCTGGTCAACATGGTTACTGCCCTTCGAATCAACCTTCACGCGAGGAATCACACCCCCTTTTACAGCAATCGATGATGATGATGGAGACTGGTCTGTCCCTTCGCTAAAAATAGCCCCCGAACGCCAATGCACTGCCCTATCTGCCCTCCCTGGATCGTTCCTTGCTCTGATGCCACTGTAAATCTGTCGCTGATCATCACCGTGATCAGCCTTCTTCATACGTTCTTTCATCTTTGAAAGCATGATCGAAATTCTGGAATGAAAAACTGTGAATCTGTGTTTTGTGTGTACGTATGGAAATAGAGAGAAAATAGGAAACTGGATTTTCTATTTGAACGTGATAAATGATTTACAAGTCCAGCCTCCTATTTATATGACACTGACTTAACGGAACTACTAACTCTGTTAGGAAATAACTTCCTAACTGTAATAACCGACTAACGGTTCTAACAGCCCCTAACAGAAACTAACGACCCACTTTAACTACAACATCGTTTGGACTTTTATTCTAACGGGTTGGGTTCCCATATTACATACAACCCAATGACTTGGCCTCCGGCCCATAAATATATTGTTCGACCCATTAGACTAATAACATAATTAATAAAAGACTAACGATTTACCAACAAGCAGCACCAGTCATGTAAAACTTCCAACGCGCTATGATAGAACTCAGATCCGACTTTATCTATTGGTACAAGCTGGAACACCACAAGATTATTTAAGTGTATACTGTGAATTCTTCACTTGGCCAAATGAAAAACAAATCCCCTTCAACTCATCATTTAAAAGAAACAAAGACATATAAGCACCCATAGTCAAGTAGATCTCAGAAGTCTTAATATGGTTTATTTTGGGGATGTTCTAAAATATATTATTGTTGATCATTACTTCTATTCTATCTTTCATGATCTTTCATGAGTATCTTATTGTGATATTTTTCTGGATATGTAGCATATGATTTTAGGGTTGTACGTAAAGAACTCGAACTGTCAAATATCTTCCAGTCCGGATTCTTTTAGAACGCTTCAATTCGAGCATAAGCCATTTGTTGATTATATCCTTATTTCACTCCCAAGTTGCTTCACTTCAATGCCAAGGTAGTAACTTAGCTTACCCAAACCGGACATCTCAAATTTTTGTGACATGCATTGCCTTCTTGAACATACTCTTTGATGTAACGTATGTTTGAGCTTATGATCACAATTAAGGCCATCTACACACACGCAGCTAATCATGGCTTGTTCGTGAGTGCACTTTTGGAACTTTAGTTCATTAAGGATATATAGTGTCAAGTTGGCCGGTATTCCACAATCTCGGAGCTAGCTTACCGGCCTCAACCCATATATATAAAGCCAGCTTAATTTCTAATTTGCATGTACACTTTGTGTTCTTCCTTAATCTTCACGCGCGAAACCGTCCGACTGTGACATGTAAAAAATATCATCTTTAAATCTAAGTGATGTAATTCCCAACCCTCGGTACGTAGCGGTGTTTGCAATTAACATGCGAATTAATGCTTTCGAGTCCCCAACAGGGGCAAATACCTCGTCAAAATCGACGTACTCCGGGATTGTTGCACATAACCACTTTAATCTGATCGCTTTTGCTCCCTTTGGGTAACTCAGTTAAACTCAACGTATCGTTTCATCGATCGATCGACTTGAGTTCCCACGTATAGCTTTCATCCATTCCCGGTTGGAATTTGCTTCTTCAAAGTTCCTTGGTTCATAATCCTCCATAAGTAAGAGCTCACTTTGTAGGTATATCACTTTGCTGGTCGCTGAATTAACAGTAATTGTAGTGACATAACCTAATATGTAACCGATCCAAAACCCGTGTCTTATTTCGTTCCATTCAACATAAAAGTATCCCGGTGCACCCACTAACTTAATTTAGGGTTAACGAATCATATAACCGGTATATATATATGCCTTGGAATCAGATTCAATTCCAAGATACACCAACCTCCGTGACCGGTCATCAAGCTCGTTTAGATGAGTACTAACAGTATACCGTTTTGAATGCATATGTTAAACGTCCGATCGGATTGTTTCAACCCACATATAATTCAGGACTCTTTTTTCCCTAGCTCATTACTCCTTGTCATCTTTATCATGTTCCCAACTTTGCTTTCAACCAGATCTTTAAACTTTTGAAAGCCTAGCTAAAGATCCTCATATTTTGCCTTCATTAGAAAAATCTAAGCATAACGTGAAAAAGCATTAATTATATCACGGATATATATATACATGTTATATATATATGCACAAATCACCGTGTACGAGCTCGAGGGGCCGGGTCGAGTTGCCCCGAACGCCATGGCATGAGTAAATGGTTGACGACTTTGCTTCCCAACCAAGAAAGAATCATGCACCTAGCTTACTCTCATTCACGTATTCTTTTATTTCACTGAATCGAAGTTCATATGGCCTAAATATCTCGCATGGCAAAGCAAGCTTGTTTCGTCGGTACGGTTTTGTAAGCAAATCGGTTTACCAATATTTAGTTTCACATGATAAAGATAACTAGCTTTCAGTTCATTTTAGCTTCATTAAAGGTTTTCCACGACTATCAAGCATCGACAAGCTAGTAATCTTCCTTCATCCGAATCTTGCACCCAGACTTTAATTTGTTGCTTGGCCGAGACTGATGACTGTTGCTCTTTAGAGAAATCTTAGAGACACCCCCTTTTTTTTAAATACACCTGACCTAGAGGTCACTCGGAGGTCATTAGGTCACCTATATGTGGGGTGTCACTAAGAAAACCTCACCTTAAGCTCAAAAGCTCACGTATAAAAGCGGTGCCCACTAAAACTCCTGCCTTATAGGTCACGCGGAGACCAATGGGTGACCTAAAGGTTTACGTGAGTGTGTCAGCCCACCGACAGACGCAGGAACCTAGGGTGTAAGACAGGAATCTAGGGTTACAACGTAGGAATCCAGGGTTTGCAGGTTTAAAGAGCTCACCCATAGACCTATGTGTGAGCTATAGCTGAATATTTTTTTTGGTGGCACTATGAAGATCATAATTCGGTAACCATTGTGTGACAAATCACTCAATAACATTCATTTTTATAAATGCCACACAATTAAAGTATGCATATTCGTTTCGTTAAGAAATAATAAAATCCAAAAAGTTACTTAAAATACTTTACACTATCTCATCTTAGCCAAATCTTTTAGTTTTTCAAATATTATCTTTTTTGCTTCGATACGTTTTAGTAAAAAATGATAAACATAAAACTCATTCAAAAAAAATGTCTAGTATGTATATAACTTTTAGAATAACAATATGTTACTCACATATAAATTGTGTCATCCGTTGGAGCTTTAACAACATGTAGGGGCAGAGTATATGTATAATTTACGCAAAATATTTACAAGTATTAAGTTAGTCGCTACCTGTATAGTTATCAAAATAGGTTATAGCCTAATGGTATACCTTGTGTTTATTTTTTTTACAACTTTTTTTTTCTTCTTTTTATCTCAATGATAGTTTTAGGCCATTTAAAAAAAAAATCTCCATGATAGTTTTAGGCCGTTTTATGAATTCAAAATTTCAAGATCCCCCATTAGCAACATGGCCCGTCAAAATCCCAAACACCACCATTATCAAATTAAAAATACAAACATACACAACAAAACTATCGTAAAGTAAAACTACATACATAAATATAACGAGTTTGTACATATATAAACCAAAAAGTACAACTCTAACTAAAACAAACATATACCTAACCGCCCATCATGTCACCATCGGTGTCACTAACGTCGTCATCATCCGCGGAATGATGTGTACCAGAAGGGTCAACACCAAACGTGCCAGCAACAGACACACCAGGAGGTGGTGCTCTATATGGCATATTACCGGAGGCCCTCCGCTCCATCTCAGAGGCCACGAACCACGTCACACTCTGCGACAAACTCTGAAGCAAGTCATGTATCTCACGAGGCAACCACACAACATTATATACTCGCGGAGGATATTGGGGTGGCGACGGTGGTCGTTGATCTGCCACCGGCTCATTCGGCGCAACCTCATCTACCCCCTCCCCCGCGACAGGCTCCTCTACCTGCTCAATCTGCATCGCGCCCTTAAGGAACGGCGGGGGGTCAACTAAAGGCACATGCACATACTCCACAAGCTGAGAATAAGTCCCCACCAAACGCCACGTATTGTCCGGGAATTTCCTAATGATCCTCATCCCTGTCGCCGTCGCTCGATCCGCCCTGCGCGGGCTAACCGGATTTATATGTAGCCTCCCCATGTCAAGAGCATATCCGAGGGCAGTAGCGATGTGAGACACGAAGTTTCCGCCGAGTAGCGACCCTCGCCACTGTCTGTGGTAGTAACCGGCAAAGTATTCCGCCAAGCCACGAGCTAGATGGCAGGGTGTGCGTCTAAGCAGACAACGGAGGAAGAAGAGGTCTCTGATGTTGACCTTATCGGTGCCGCCGGCACGTCCCGTGACGGACGTGGCAATAAGTCGAAAGATATAGCGATAGAGAGGGTCTCGTATGTCGGCTACCTTGCCCTCCCCTTTCCCAAATGCATTATTTCCAATCGCGGGCCACCATGCCCTCAACTCGTCAGCCGGACAATCCCATATAGCCTGAGTGTATATCGGCAAGTGCGTCTGCTCCATCGTATACAGGCCACTAAGAACAGCAAAACGTCTAAGAGACATGCGATGCTCAACTCCAAACAGTCTAAATGTAATCTCTTCCGGTACCTCACCCGCCTCAATCTGCTCCTCGTCTGGCTCTGCCGCTCCAACCGCTCGAGGCGCGAATAAAAATGTAGAGTAAAACTCTACGGTCAGTTCCCAGTGTGCGGGAAAGTCCATAGAGAATAAATGGTCCCATGGGCCACCTTCCTCCCCTATTAACTCTCGAGCCCTATTTGTGGCACGGATCAACTCTAAAAACTGCCAATCAATAATAGTGTTGGGCTCGATCTCCATCTTACTAATCTGGCGAAACCGGTCAAACGCAAGGGTACCCCGATCATAATGAAAGTGCGGGTAATCCATCAACGGGTCCTCCTGTAAGCCCTCTGAATCAGAACCAGCCATATCTGCATATTAATATAGATATGAGTAGTGATCAGTCTTTATAAATACTAGTGGGTGACCCTGCCGCGCATTGCGGCGGCCTCACCATTTTTGAATTACGTGACGATTTAAGATCATAGTGTTAAATCTAAGTAGTATTTCACACCGGCACTTTGTGGCGTGTCATAGTAAAAGGACTGGAAACCATACTTAAGGATTCAGCACCTACATGCAAATAAAGAGTACAAACTTAGAGACAGCAACAAATGTGCTTTCAATATACATGCAGATATTGAAAAAGAAATTTGAAATTATAGGGAATAAGTCACATCTTCACAAGTGCAGGAGCATATACCAAATCCAACACCTACACATCAATAAAAAATATGGTCTTAAACATCAAATATAAAATAAAAAGCTAAATCACATTAAAAAATAAGATTATGCCAAAACAGTTTAGTTAAACTAGCATGTCAAAGAAGGGGACTTTCAACATACATATTTTCATCAATATAAATGCACACATTGAACCAAAACTCACTTTGGTTAGAGTAACATGTCCAAGAAAGGGACTTTCAACATGCTGACTTTCATCAATATAAATGCATACACGAAACCAAAAATCAATAGGACTAATTACATAAGGCTTTCCTAGCATTACTACACCGAACATATACCTCTTGTGATTTTCGGGAAAAGATCAAGAAAAAGAAAATTCAGGTAACCGAGCATATGCACACATAACATATACCTCTTGTTATCAAAATACCAAATGTGGCCTCCAAAAAGTTTAAACCAAACCCTTTATAGCTGTAATTAATTACAGAAACAATGACCTCAAAAGTCATAGCATCATACTCCTCCATCATGCATATACACAGATAATATATACACATACATATATAATTAGTCATATACTCCTCCATGTATTCAACAGATCAGAAAGAATGAAGGAATTTACAAATATTAAAGAACAAACTTTAATGTTTTTTCTAGACTTATAGTAACGTGGACTTTTCAATAATAACCAATCATGTCAAGTTTTACCCACAAATAAAAAAAAAAGATCAGCTATAGGTATGAATTAATATCACATCAACAATTATCAGTTCAACCATATTTAAAGATCTTAAAAGCGGAATTTCTTACAATGGGGCTTCGATCATTGATCAGCGGAGGACTCTTGAAGGAGCGTATCTGGAGTCGAGGACTCTTGAAGGAGCGTATTTCTTACAATCGGGTTTCGATCATTGATCAATGGCAATCTAAATAATAAAAAACAGATTTCAAAATCACATAAACTTTAAAGAATCAAGCTTATAATAAATTAACATACAAAATGTATCATACTTTTATCCAAAACACCAATGGCAGAAATAAAAATTAAACTCATAACAATAAAATCTATAAATTTATAAAACCTCCCGATCAATAACATCATATTTATCATAGGTAACTCACCTAAACTTATTTCAATGAACTATATCATTACGAACATATACAAATGAAGTCAGTAAAATACCTAAGAAACAGATTTGATCCAAGAACCCGAGACAGGCTGCACACCTAATGCCTGCAAAACAAAAACAACAATAAAATCGACTTACAAACCATGTTTGATAAGAAAATATTGTAAGCACATAAAGACTAACAACTTTTTTAACATCTTGGATATAATTAAAAAAAGATCCTAAAAAACTCAAAGAAAAATGAAATCTGTACACTGGTTAGTCTTGATATCTCACCTTCTTGGTGTAACTAATTACCTCAACAACTTTTGTTGCAGACTTCCTATACAATGGTGAGCATCGATATCGATTAAAAAAATAGGCTCGGTCTTTAGATCATCATAGCCATCTTTGTTAGGTATTTTTCAAGATTCACATCGGGTACAATCAAAGAACACAGATCAATAAACCCAGACAGCTAGAAAGGCATGTAATGATATTAAAGGACTCAGAAAG
>JBCNJP010000020.1:2722847-2768011 GCA_039602395.1 Deinandra increscens subsp. villosa | reverse complement strand
GTATCGGAGCACAACTTGAAGTTGAAAAACAATCAAGGATGGATTGGGAGCAAGTAGTGGAACAACGACTTCAAGAGCAAAGGGAGCAACTATAAAAGGAAAATGAAATATTGCAAGTGGAGAAGGATCGCCAAATGCAACAAAAAGTGGAGGAGATGGTCCAACAACAATTGCAAGCCTTTTTCAAAACAATGAAAACTTCGGGTGGTTGTAGCTAGATGCATGACGTATGTTAAACTTTTGTTTCTTGTATTATCCTAGACATTAAACTTAGGTCGTAATATACAAGTAGTTGAATTATGTTTACATTATTATTGTATTTGTGGTTGACTTAAAAAACAGGGTTTTAATGAATATTTTCTGCATTTGTAGCAGAATTTTTTGGGAAATTGCTGTTTTTCTGCATTTATAGCAGCATTTTTTGGGAAATTGCTGCACTTTTATTTAAAAAAATTATTCGTCGCAAATTTGTTGTAAAATAAGGTATCATTCTGTGTCGCAAATCTGTGGCAAAGCGGTTATTAAATGTTGTAGCAAATGTGTAGCAAAACCTACTTATAAAAAGTTATTCTTTGACATAAATGTGTAGCAAAACATATTTACATAAAATTTTATCCACTGACACAAATGTGTAGCAAAACACATTTATATAAAAAGTTGTTCTTTGACACAAATGTGTCGCAAAACATATTTTTATAAAATGTTATTCTCCGACACAAATGTGTAGCAAACCATATTTAGTAATCTTTTGACACAAACGCGTTGCAACATAAATTACCGAAATTATATAACTTTGACGGAAAATTGTCGCAAAAAAAAAATCATAAAAAAAAATTGTAGACACAATTGTGTCGCAAAATATAAAACTTAAAATGTGTAATTAAGATAAATACTATTAAGTACTGGCTTGTTAATTAAGTGGATAATTTGTGACAAAAATAGTTTTGTCGCAAAATTGTTACTTTCGCCGTAGTAAATGTGTCGCAAAAATTTTGCGACATCGATATTTGCTACAAAACGTTTTTGTGGTAAATGTGTCGCAAAATGAGATTTGCTACGATTTTGCGACAAAAACCCGTGTCGCTAATTATTTTTTTTCTAGTAGTGGTAGAAGAAGAAGTCATGTGATAACTCATAACTGACTTCAAATTTTGGTGGTCTAAATTTTCAAATTTGATTTTACTTCCATTTTTTTATGATGATGATGCATTTTAGTGTGAGAGGATGAGAGATGTATCATGTATGAGAGATGTATCATGTAGGAGTACACTTGTTGACGTTTAGAACAGTGATTATCGGTAGTCTCGATTTTCAAATTTAATTTACTTATATTCTTTTTTTATGTATTTTCTTATACTGTTCTCTGTATAATTTTTAATTTCGTCTCCTTTGTGATTTACAATTTTATTACTCTCTGTATAATGTGATTTTATTACTCCATGTAATGTGTAATATGGGTGTGGCTTTGCGGTGGTGACATGTGGTTGTAATGTGTAAAATGATGGTCAAGTAGAATAAGTACTATCCCTCTATTTTGTCCACACATAGAATGGGTATCAAAACTAGCTTGGAAAACAAATAACCTAGACCTAAAAAAATAAATTATTCTCCTAGTTAAATCTCCTTACCAAATATATAATTACCTAACTAACAATTTAATCTCTAAACTATTTAACTTTACAAGATTAACCCAAACAAAATCCCACTGAAAAAAGCTTACGTACATATAATTAAAAATCTGAGAATTAAACGTTGAAGCGGTGGAGCGGAACATATAAGGAACGAAGAATTCAACTTTTTTTTTATCATTAGAAAACTTGGTCTTTGGTTATACGTTTTGACCGTTTTATGATTGGGAAATGCTCCAATGGGAACAAAATGGTTAAGTTGTTGAACAGTATGCGAGATGCTTCAAAAATATGGCCAAGTATCCGGTGACGTTTATCATTAATCCTTATTAGAGCTAGAATAAGTTCTCGTTATTTCATAACCGCAAGCATCCTTCTGACCTGGCCCGTTTGACATCATTTACTAATGTAATATTTTTACCCAACCCGTCTGACATCACATATTGTCGACATTTTTTTATCCGACCTGTTCTGATCTCATCAATCAGTCACTACTTTGGATCCAATTTTGTCCAAAAATTAGATTTTATTTTTTGACATCCGTTGTAAATTCATAGCACAAAACACAATTATTTACTTGGTAAATTTCGTTAGAATTTTTTAGTTTTAGTGAGATATTATTATTATTATTATAGAATATATAAAAGGAGATATCATGACACATATGCATGGGAATAAAGGAAGAAGAAACGAATGTGAACATGTATTAACGTACGTTCGTTTTGGAGGTTGTATTAGTCACAAACGATATGAGGAATAGTAGGAATATGGCCAGAAGCATCGTCAGTTAATTGTATGGTAACGATATGCGCTCAAGAATAGGGTCAAAAAGTCGTCGTTATACTTTTCTTTTAGTAACTAAGAAGATAGCTTATACCTGCGTTTTGCGGTGAGGAGCCCTAACACGTGTTAGAGCATAAAACGTAGATTATGTAGGAGAAGTGGTAAAAAAATATTTTTCATACACCACAAATGAAACGTATATTAAACATGTCAATTAATTCAAAATGAAAATAAAAAATAAGATAATGTGGTTACAAAAACATAAAACTATACTATCCCTCATGTGGTTTTGGTATATATATAATATATATGAGAAAATCTGAACCCTATACACGGCTCAGTCTTAAACAAAATCTGAAACTTATACTCCAAGAACTTTTTTTTGGTTTAAACTCAAAAACTATGATAATACTCAATACTAACTTGATTTTTTAACATTTCTAAAATATCATATTAAAACACAAAAGAAAGTAAATTGAGGAAAAAAAAACACTTAGAAACTTTATATAAAAGGACACTAATAAAAAGGTGTAAGTTGTAGAAAAAAAGGTAAAAAAAAATGAAAAAAAAATAACGTAACGAAAATGAAAATAGAAAAAGTTGGCCAAAATTAAAGTGACTAAAATGAAAAAAAAAAAAAAACTACATGTAAAAATAAGTTAATAACATGGTTAAAATAAAAAGTCCCAAAACTATATTATTCCTCATGTTGCACATCCATCCCAGAGGAAACCCACCATCTAAATGCCCACTATCGTAAAACATTTGGCCCCAGTATAATTACTGAGAAATTTTTATATAAATATAAAAATACATAATTGTCGTAGATTATGATTGTATTTATTGTTCTTTTTAAAAGACAACCGTGTAACACACGAGAATAAAAAAACTAGTATATATATAGTAAAATAAATATATTAGTTTATAATCATACTAAGTTACTAACCCGTGTACTACACGTGCTAAATATATAGATTCATAATTTAGATAAATACAAAAGAAAAAAAAATAATGATTAAGAAATTTGAAAATTAATATTGATATAAAATTCTTATAATATATTAATACATTTAAGAAATTTATTATGTTTGATAAATTGTTGATTACTTTTCATAAAAAAGAGTAATATTATTAACTAAATTAATCCAATCAACATTAATTTTATCAAAATTTTAAAATAAAAATTTAGCTTTGACAAAATTGGTAATTAATCTTAATTGATGATTTACTAAATTAGTAATTGATTGTGAGCTTGACATGTGGCGCTGATGATGTGGACCATTTATAAATGACACACGTGGCACAAATTTTATTGCTTTATTAGGATTAAGATAAGATTCGATACACAAGTCCTTACATATCTTAATCCTAATAAAGCAATAAAATTTATGTCACATGTCTTATTTATAAAGGGTCCACATCATCACCGCTACATGTCAAGCTCACATTGAATTACCAATTTAGTAAATCATCAATTAAGATTAATTACCAGTTTTGTCAAAACTAAATTATAATTTTAAAAATTTTGAAAAAAATTAATGTAGATTTGATTAATTTACTCAATAATTTTAATATTTTGTGGAAAGTAATAAAAAACCTGTCAAACATAATAAATTTCTTAAATGTATTAAAGTTATTATTTAATATGTTATAAGACTTTTATATCAATCATATTTTCAAAAATCTTGATCATTATCTTTTTCTTTGTATTTATCTAATATTATAAATCTATATTATGCCCGTGTAGTACACGGGTTACTAACATAGTATAATATAATCATTTAAATACCAATTGGTCAATAAGTATAACTAGTTTTTTTTTAACGGCAATAAGTATAACTAATTAACTTGTAGCTCGCTTAATCAACTCAATTAGTTATACTTGTCAAAAAGCATTTATTTAGAAAATACGGTTCTTATATGTTAGCTTGGATATACAAAGTACTAGTTTTTTATCCACGTGTGTAACACGGATGACTTTTAAAAATACTATAAATACGATCATAATCTACGACAATTATGAACTTTTTATATTATATAAAAATTTCTAAGTAATTATAGGTGGGTATTTAGGCGGTAAGTTTCCTCTGGAATGGATGTGCAACACAGAGGTACTTGATTACTCATACGGACTGCAGTTGTAACGTGTCGTGGGTAACATCGTTTGTCATGATGAAACCCCCGGATAACCGAATGTTTGCAGTTAAAAAAAAATTCTAGACACGGAAAATAATGATTTTGTTTATTATATTGAAATGAAATACTTGGTAAATTTGAATTTAAACTCAATTAAAGTAAAATATATATATATATATATATATATATATAGATAAAATTAAGAGTAAACTTCCCTGAGGTTTGTCTATTTAACTATTTCAGTCCAAACTCAATTAAAGTATATATATATATATATATATATATATATATATATATATATATATATATATATATATATAGGAGAGTTAGGCTACATCAAACAAAAAACCTACATCATCTACGGACGCCCCTGGGGCGTCGGATCTGGAAACCAACGGCTGAGATCAAGGAGGGGTGTAATGTGTAAATGTTTGACATTTTAGGCGCGCTACAATCGTGGACTTGTGGCTGTGAGGGTAAAATCGTAAAAAACAAAATCACGACACAATTAATTTATTTTATTTTTCGTAATAATCGAATTCAAACTGACGGAACTAACCACTCCACCGAAAAATCAGCACCCCCAAAAACGCAGGGATACGCCAAAAATCTTTTGAAATTTTTGAAATAAAACAACCGAGAATCAAAAGCGACGATGGCGGATAAACTGCAAAAACACGACAGTAAGCTTATCCCTTCTTTTGTTATATGATTGAATGTCGACTATATATTCATACATTGTTCAGGGTTTCTTTGGCGTAAAATTTCAGAGGGTACCTGTGATCCAGAGAAACTTAAAAAGGAAGCTGATGAACCAGTCAGTAGCAAGCCGCAAAGTAGAAGAAAATCAATCGCAATAAAAGGTGTTTATGTTCCTCTTTACAAAGATTTACTTAATATATGGTGTTTAATTTTAAAATGTATGATTTGTGTAATGCTAGGGTTTATGTTCATTCTAGTAAATAAAAAATGTATAATAAAATTACACCATGCTCGTCAAAAATAGGGTAGAAGGAAGATAATTAGAAACATAATAGTTTGAATATTAATGATCTGTAGAAAATGGTGAACATATGAAAAATGGTATTTTGTATTTTGAGTTGTGGTGTTATTGAGAAAATAATCCCCAATTTCTGAGCTTTAATAACTGATTGTGTCTGATGGAATCAGCATTTACATACAGAACTTGTATCATATCTGTTGTGGTGTGTAATTCATGGTGTTTATTTATATGGTGAAACTGTTTGTCAAAAAATATTTGTTTGGCTATTCTTTTATCTTAAAAAAGGAAAAGGGAAGCGAAAAAGCTCGCGTATAGCAATCAAAACTGCATTTAACTACACAAACACATCAGAAACACCAATTGTTGTTGGTATGGGAGACGACTCAGGTACATAACTAATTATGATTTGCGATAATAATTTAAATTATATGATTTGTAAGATATAAAATTGGTCGGAACAATGCAGACTTTGAAGAACCAGCAGTTCTGACAAAAGGCAGGAAAAGAGCTAGAGATCAAACAAGCAGTGAATCTGATGATGGAAATGCAGTTACAGAATGAAAATGGGAGGGAAACAAAAAATTTAATCCTATGACGATAATGCCCCTCCGTGTGATTTATTAGCGAAAATAGAGATTATTTAAAAAAACGTAAGATGTAGGGCTAGGATTAATCCGTAGGTGATGTAGGGGGATTTGCATGATGTATTTTACCCCAATTCATATATATATATATATATATATATATATATATATATATATATATATATATATATATATATATATATATATATATATGGTTAGGTTCAAATGAGAATTTTTTATTTTAATACTTTTGAGAACTAAATCTCAACCATAAATTTCAGGGGGACCACTACAATTCATGGGATGGGGATACATGTAAATAAACTTGTGGCTTAAATTAGTTCTTTTTAGTTCTCAAATCAAATTAGTTCTCAAATGATCCTCTCCCTATATATATATATATATATATATATATATATATATATATATATATATATAGCCTTGACATAGCCTTAATTTATGTTGAAAACAATACTTGAACATGATGATTTCTTTGCACGGAATGGTCGCTGAACTTCTATAGTAATAGAGCGACTAACCGAATTCGTTTACTAAATTTACCAAACTACGTAGTAAACGTCATACATGACCCATCATCTTGGGATTTATTATTATTATTATCATTATCGTTTTACGTTCATTTTAATCATAAACCTTGATCAACCTTTTATCATTTTATCATTTACATAGTTCACAAACAACATTAATAAACAATTTCGTATTAAAACAACAATGTGTTTAGACAACGACCGAGACTTGTGATTCAATCCCTACGTGAACATCGATTTATTTTACGTCCAAAACATTTTATTTAACTTTATTAACGTTCACCTCGAATATATTTTACATGCATCCAATATATATATACATGCAACGTTAATTTTTCAAGTTATTAACCCTCGAGTATTCTAGTTCCAAACCTAGTCATTGTTTTAATTATTTTATGTCGTCGTGGATAAAATTTTTATAAAACGTTAAAGCCCGATCCGATTCATTTATTTTTCTTTCTTTCCTTCGAGATTTAATCAACCCATCACCTTTTCCCTTTCCCCTCTCCTCCCTCGTTTTGCTTGACCCGACCGACCACGGGATCGAACCCGTGACCCTTCTTTCGACCGGCTCCCAACCGAGATCAAACAAAACCACCACCATAACCTTTTAATTAATTTGGTTACCGTCTAGTTGACCTCCTAGATACTCATCATATCACCTTTAGACATCCTCCAACATCAATCTTACAACCTACAAGTGTAGGTGAGAGTTGTCTCAAGTGAAGCCAAAACTATGGACCAATAGTCCTTAGTTTCCCTCCATTATGCACACCTTTTTTCCTCCCTTACTGCAGCCACAAAGCACACAAATACATCAAGATTCCAACCCTCATGAACCTCCCTTGTGTGCTCTAGTGAACCAGTTGAGCCAAGGCTCAAACCCGACCCCTTCTTTCTCCTTTCTCGGCTCAAAATATACCCACACACACATCATACTTGAACATTTTAAAGATACAAGTATTGTAACTACATTAAACTCCCAAACACTCTTTTCTCCCCATCTCTCTGTTTCTCTCGTCCCTCTCTCTCTCTCTCTCTCGGTTCTCTTTGGACCGAACCACCCCTACAAACCAACATCCAAACTGTCACACCCCCAAAATACCACTAACGGAGTTTATACCGTTAAGGGGCGCGACTAGACCAGGATCCACAACCACAGTTACAAATACTAAACGAATCAGGGTTAGTTCAAACACAAATTATAAATCAAAGTTTCAAACACAACGCAGCGGAATAAAATATTGTCTTAGCACTAACCACGTGCTTTACATAAACATTGTTTTAAATTCCCAATTTAGTTTAATCAAACAAGGATCTTCAAGTGCCATGCCAACCCGCTCCGGATACTCCTTAGCGATCTGCAAAAGTTTAAACCACGCAAGTGTCAACCTAACGGTTGGTGAGTTCACAGTGGGCTTGTCATGCATTGGCCCGGTCTCATAATCATAGTTCGTATCAAAATGTACTTACAAAATATTCATTTGTGATAAAGCAATGCTTGTATTTAATTCTTAGTTTATAAATGTTTTGTCCGTGACCGCGTCATCGGGTATGTACTAGTTCCGTAAAGTTAAAGGACTCAACCGATATCGCGGGTAGCTAATCCGTTGTTCCATGCTCTAAGGAAGTTTGTACCAAAGCTGACTTATTTTGTGGGGGCCGAGCCATCCCGTACAGTGCGGACCAAGTCATCGCGTTTTCTGCCTCCCCCGTGTCCTCTCGGGACCACGGGCAAATAGGCTGATATTGTACCTCCGTGCACTCCCCGTGCCACGGGGCGGAGTTTGTCAAACTCCAGTAGATCTACCCAACATCCCCTCGCTTTCACAAATTAATGGCACAATTAAGTTGAGGACTTTTAAGTTATAAGGCATCCTTAGAAAACATGTGATATCATATGGTTTAGACTTTAACCTACACTAGCCATATTAAAATAGTTTTCGTTTCAGAAATCGTTTATTCAGAATTCACAAGTGTTCCCATAAAACACTTCAGTTCATCAAGTGGGTGCCAAGCATCCCGTGTTCTTATGTTTATCAGTGAGGTGCCTAGCACTCTCGAGTTTGTCAGCATTGTTTTTCGTTAAGTTATTCTGTGTGGCCCATCGGACTCACGGTAAGCGGGTTAGTGACACTCACCTTTGGTTGCACTGCTACACTTGCTAAGTATCCAAGTATGTTGTTGTTTAACGAAGACCTAGAACACGTTTAGGTCTTAAGTATTAGTTTCGTGTCTAATCTTTACTTAACGTCACTATGGCCCATAACTTAGCACGTTGCAACTATGACTCGACATACCGACACACGACACCAATGGTTGATCATAAACAAGGGTTCATTTGAATCAGATATCAAACATATTTCATCATGGCAAAATCATGCAAGTCGTGGCATAACACTTAATCAATTTCACAAGTTTGGTTTTTAGGTCAGGCCTTAGTTTCGCTAGCATAGTTTCGCTAGGCAGTTTCGCTAGGTGCACGGGCAGCACTTTCGCTAGGCAGTGCCCGGTAACACAGTTTCGCTAGGCTAGTTTCGCCCGAAACTGCTGACGCAGTTTCGCTAGCCTAGTTTCGCAGGGAAACTGGTTTGAACTTTCGTTCGGGTATTTCGCTCGATATTTTCGCTCGAGCTGGTCTGGTCAGGTTCCCGGCGACACTATAGTTTCGCTGGTCAATGTCGCTGGAAGGATACACAATTTCGCTACTTAGTTTCGCCCAGAGAACAACAGTTTCGCTGGTCGCGAAAAACATACGGATTTGCCTAAAAATCATCCTAACAGCTTCTGATCATACATGCAATTCATTATCTAGCATCTATGGGCATTTACTAACATAAATCAGGCAACTTTAACACGTTTAACATGCATTTTGTCATCAAATCACCAAGAACACATATAAAACCCTAAAATGACTAAAATGGCATAAATCTCTATCATGGTTGGATTTCATACGCAAAGTTATCAACTTTATTACAGATCTAGCATCCTAAAGCATACATACAGAAGATCAAGCAATATCATGGAGGTTTGAGCATGCTTTAAGAAGAAAACATGTAGAAAACACATAAAACATAGTTTTTGGGACTCACGGTTGATCCTAGAATTGATAGAGGAGAAGAGATGATGGTCTAGAGGCTGAGATCTTGGTCTCTTGATGGTATTCTCGGCTGGTCCAGAAATCTCAGAGAGTGTGTGTGTGTTTGTTGTGTGTTTGAGCAAATGAGGCTACTAGGGTTCATCATGTTTATTTATATCAGGGGCTAGTTTCGCTGGCAGTTTCGCTGACCGGCGAAACTGGCTCTGGTCTCGGACACACTGGTCGGTCTAGCCTGCTACCGGGCGAATCTGTAATTTCGCTCGGTAGTTTCGCTGACTACCAAATTCAGGCAATTTTCACATAATCAAGTATTTACAATTAATCATGCTATTTACAATAATAAGTCATGTATTTAAATCACAGGTAGTTTCGCTGACTACCAAATTCAGGCAATTTTCACATAATCAAGTATTTACAATTAATCATGCTATTTACAATAATAAGTCATGTATTTAAATCACATTGCACATAAGGACAATCAATGATGAGCATACAACACATATGGACAGGTTCGGTGATCAACCAAAGGTCGTGGACGTATTCGGCCTAGTTATGCATTAGCTACTTATAACGTAACTAACGGGTTTGTCTAACGGAAGTTAACCTTGAAATTCTCGGGTGTCACACAAACACTCCCATTTTATTAAACACACCATATTTAAACATCTTTTCTTGACATAGCTTCATTTATAACTTACATTACTCAAGAACACTTCTCTCATCTCTCTCCCTCCTCTCAAAATCGTAAGTCTCTCTCTCTAGATTTCTCACTCAAACAACTAATTTCTTGATGATCCATGGTACTAGCTAGGAAGCAAGAAAACTCAAGATCCATCCTCATCATCTCCATTTTCGGCCCACATCTCCATCTAGTGAGTTTACATCTTCACTTTTATTGATGAAATCATGATCTAGTTGTAGTTTCATGTTCCATTTCATGTCTAGAACACTCCATTAGCAAGTCCTGACGTACTTTGTTGTCTAAACATCATTTTGCCCCATAAAAGCTTACGTACTTGTAATTATCCTTATGTTTCTCCATGTATTATCCTACTAGAAACTTATGATAGACATCCCCTTGAAATATTATATAAAAACTATGATTTGTTGGGCTTTTACACAAGCATTTGTTTAGGTTGCATTTTTAGCCACTAACTTTGTATATATTATGTGTTGTATGTTGATCTTGTAATTTTGGACCCCTTAATGACTATGACACGATTTTGGACTCCTAATATAGTCAAAGTATGTTATCTTGGACTTTAGAAAGATTAATTGTGCTTAAACTCACCATAGGGAACTTTTACCACAAAAAGTACACTTAAAAACCCTAGAAAAATGCATATAAGTACAAATCTGTTTTGAACAGAAATTTTAGGCCTTTAAACAGTAGGTTGTGATGGTTGAAATGATTTTAAAACATGGCCAAAAGATCCCTTAACAAATTACTTGAATTTGGGCACAAACCGGGACTAAAACCGACACCCGACAGGCCCGGAAACGTCATTTTTGTAACAAAACCCAAATCTGATCAAAATGAACTTATATAGGCATTTTAATGGTAAAAACATGTTTACAAATACATATGGTGAATTTAGGAACCTAATGGTGTCATTAAACGGGCAAACGGGACCAAAACGGCAAAACCGACACAAAATACACAAAACCGGCAAACTAATGAAAACCGACACTTGAAATAATTATCTACATATTTTGGATAGAAAATAATCATATTTTATTGTACTTGATTGATTTTTAACTTAAACAGATAAATATCGTGTAATCGGCGGTTACCGCGAAATCGCCCGGTTTTCAACTAAGTAGTCAAAATAATCGTATCCTCATATGAAAACCCTCATTTTGACTTAATATTTATTACTATAAATATTTACCATATTTAAATATTATTTGGGAATTTTTGTATAATTTATTCAATTATAAATATATATTTTACATTATTTCCAAATGAACATAAAACCGGACACTTTCACTGTGACTTTCCGAATCATTTAACCCTAAGGCTACTATGACGTCAAGACTTTACCTACCTAATTTGAGTGACATTAATTGTCAACCCAATTACTTATTGTATGTATTATAATTATTTAGGGCTACATTTTCGTTGATCGTGCTACCGATTTCATGTTATTGAATCATGTGAGTTTTTCACGGCCCCTTTTTCCTTTAACTGTTTTCATCTTTAGGGGAGAATTCATACATACTTTTCCATGTTAGACAATTAGACCTTGTTTATCATATCTGTTACATGTGCCTTTCCATTGTCCAAATTTGTTATCTCATGTTCATTCATACTATAACCCAAAACCCACTATTAACTGAATCCGATTATTATCATTTGCAAACGGTAACGTTTGAATAGATCTATTGGGTTAACGCCCTGCCCAGATTGGTAGCTCCAGTCATGACTTCGTCTTTATAGTCAAATGGTACGAATTGTTATGTCATATCTATGTGGTATCAACCGGACAAAAGATACCAAGAGTTGGTAAACAGTCAGTTTCGGTATTCAGGGTACATGGTAACATTTTCAACTAGTTTTATCTGATATTGTCAATTATTAACATGAATTGTTTCCAAATTACTATTTTCATTCAACTTTTAACTGCTAGGTACTTGATCTTATTTGTTGTGCATGCATCGGACCTGCTTGCTTGTTTCCTGTCATTGCATTTTAGGACTTTCATTTGCTTTCTGGAGTATGGTTTAGCCTTTGGAGATTTTCCTGACATAACACCTAACGGTTTCATGTCCTAAAAATCTTTTGAAAACTTATGTGTTGTAAACTTAAACTATTTACTTTTCTCATTACAAATTTATCCGGTGCGTAATGATATTGGAAAAACTCCTATTTACTCCAACAATTTAACAATTTCCAAAACGGCTCTAGTTGTTGAACCATCCAGAGTACGTTCGTAACCTTGACTGTGATAATCTGTTTGCATCCCGACACAAATCTTACAGGGTGTGACAGAGTGGTATCAGAGTCAAGGTTATAGAACTAGATTGCATACATAGGGTCTAGACTATAGCCTAAGCTATGTTAGCCATACTTGCATGCATCACTATTTGCCCATTTGACTTATTCACATATTATATGTAACATATATATATATATATATATATATATATATTATCATCATTACTTGGAAACTTTGTCACAACATGGCTTCTCATGGACCTATTGACTTGTCTTTCGACTCTGACACTGAGACACTCATTGACTTGGAGCAGCCAGCATCACCGGTTACAACAGAGGCTCCATCATCTCCCCGTTCACGACTAGCGTGCTTGATGGCCCGTACAATGCTGACTCCGAGCCGGAGGAGGATTCTGCGATTAATGAGGACCCAGAGGAGTACGCGCCCTTCTCCGTTGACATCACTGATACAGATCAGGACGGAGATACTCTCACGGTTACTTTATCCGCATCTAGCCCTGTTTCCCCTGACCATGAACCATCATTCCGACCTTACCGTTCCATGCCTAACGGTCCCCTCCGTATGTATACCCCTAGGAAGTCCGTCAGGCGTAGCAGACAGCGCGTTCCCGGCCCAGTTGCTGAGCTTGAGCCGACCCGTAAAAGGTCCCTCTTCCCAAAGCCCGATGACCTACCTACCGAACCAAAGATGATGCCATCCAAGAAACGAGTGAGGTTTGCTGACATCACTTTCGATATTGGAGAGCCATCCGCTACTCCTGAGACCCAGGACGTGCCACTGTCATCTCATACCCCACCATCTTCTGATACACCTATCCCTGTTCTTTCTGGTATCCCCATTGATTCCCTTGTTTCTTCCCTCTTCGCTTGCATCGCTCGTCGTGACGGAGAGATCCGTTAGCTTCACACCACCATCCGTAGCCTTACTCCACCAGCCACTATCACCGCCATTAACACCCGCCTTGCTGTCCTGGAGGCCCGTGTGACCTCTCAGGACCAGGCACTCGATACCCTGCATGTTCACTTGTTTGACGCCTATGGAGTCGCCGTTGAGGCCAACCAGGCCATTCGAGCTCTTGCAGCTACTACCCCTTCAGCGGAGGACTTCGCCATGCTTATCCGCATGTTGCTATCAGTGATTATCCAGATCCGTGACATCCTCGATATCGTTGATCGAGCACCGTTTCATTAGAGTTGTGATTTCATGGAGTGACTGTTACTCTTGTATGGTATTATGATGTATTTGAAACTTGTATTATTAGTGAATTTGTTTTTATCACTGGATAAATGTTTATGTTGGTCTGAACAATTGTGGACATGAATTGATTACTTTGTAGCATTTACCTTTATTATCAACTCTATTGTATTTTGTAATGTAATGTGTTGCTATGTTATGTTATATTGTAGTGATTGTTATGGATTTTGGCATGTCATGTTTTGATTGCATTCACTTATACTATGTGTAATGTCTTACTTTATTTTATCTGAGCTACTTTTTTTAAATTAATTTTCCATGCAAAGTCACGCTAACAATTGTCCGTCATCAGATCCAAAAAATTAGCATAGTTCATTGGCCGAGATCACTCCGCTATTAATCTTATATATATTATATGTGTGTGTTTTTTGTTTTATAAAATGACAAATTTTAGAAGAGATTGAAATTAAAATAACAAAAGAACACACTTACCTGGCCACCATCCAGAGGGTTGGCATTTTGATGAATTATCCACCATAATAAAAATATTCTTTAGGTTCCGGTGTTCCACAACATATATATAATAAATAGTTCAATTATGTGTAAAGAAAATATTTAAACTATAAAAGGGTAACACGGAGTCTACGCGCAAGGCCTCACAAATAATGTGTTGAAAATTGATAAAATAACAATCATGAATTATTGCTATATAATATGAATAAAAGAATATTTTTATATTTAAATTCAAATGATTCACGTACACCATAGTACATGCAATATATAACAATATACTAATTCAACCTACTTAAAAACGGTAATATTTCGACCCAAATATTTGATCATCAATTTTATGTATTATGATGGGAGGGGGAATTATGAGAAAACTCCTCAAGATTTTTAAAAATAAATATATTTCTTTTAGAAAATTGTAATTTATTTATATATTATAATTGAAAAAAATAAACTATAAAATCAAGAATTTTATTATCTTTAATATTTAATATGGTATTTTAAAAAAATAATTTTTAATATTTATATAGGTTCATCGTAGACATTTTCGCATGTGAAATAGCTATTTTTCACATGTGAAATTTCCTGAATAATGAGAAAAAAAATAAAAATTAATCACAACCTAATCAAGTGATTTAATGGTGAAAATAGACGTCTACTTGTCTACACTTATAGGGTGTCTACAAAGAACTTTTCACTATATATATATAGATGGAGGTCGAATGCGGGCATGTGTTTTGCTTAAGATTAGTGCAAACACGCATAAAAATACATTTTCTCTGTCATATGATGTTGTTTAATGCTGGTATATGATCAGGAATATGTGCTGGTACATATATATGATGAGAAATGGTGCTAGTGTATGATCAAAAGTGGTGCTGACTCATGCACAATTTTTTTTGTGCTGGTATAGTTATATACTGCGGTGGTATAATTTTATGTGCTAGTATATGTATAAATTCAAAAAACATCAAGGAATGGATTAAGAAACTGCACTGGTACATGTATACATCTACCTAACACCGTTTCTAATAATATACTAGCACTAAAACTACATGGTAAGACAAAAAAAACGGATTTTTAAGCATGTTCGCACCGTTGTAGGCAAAATGCATAGTGTGCGAAGGAGGGTAATATTGTCCGCGTACGCTTGATAGTCACACAAGATCTTGCTACCGTGTTTTTGACAGCAAAATGGTGTCAAAAGGGCAATTATCACCATTTTGCCACCAAAATATGAATGGTGTCAAAAGTGCAAATGTCATCATTTTGCCACCAAATATGTTTTTGGTAGAAAAATGGTGTCAAAAGGACAATTGTCACCATTTTGCCACCAAATATGTTGTGAAAAAATAATCACACAAGTTATATTACATAATCATGCATGTTTTACGAAGACGAACTTAAAAAAAAAGTTTTGCCACAAAATATATTTTGATAGCAAAATTATCCTATATTAACAAAAGACAACTTATGGTACAAACTTCACAACAAAGAGTACAAGTCTCCAAAGCATACATTGTACAACCATTTGTGCAGTGTGTACAACCTATCTTTACACCCTTCCAATTGGCCTAACTTACAAAATTCTATGCTCATTGTACAAGATGTTATATAGTAAATCATGGCATTTTTGTAAATTTGATCAAGTTTGAGGTGATTTTGATAAAGGCCTTGAAAGACTTTATGTACTTCTTTCTATCTCTACACGGCACCACCACGTTCATTTGACCATTCTTCCTCTGGCTCATCTACCAAACCCTCCTCCATCTTCCTCTGGTAGATCACACGCCACGATCCGTTCAATTTGGTTAGTTTAGTTTCTTCTCCTTCCTGCGTCTTTATGACCGCCACTACTTCTAGGGTTTTAATCGATTTCAGAATCGTCATCTCTATTGCCGCTCTCTGCCACTTCTTTCTTCTCGGTTCAAGGGTTTTTTCTTCTTCTGCGTTGAAGGTACACCATCAGTTTCTTAACCGATTAGAACATATTGTTTGTGGTTTGATTTGGATCCAAATTCATCTACCGGTATATGTTTCTTGCCATTTAGTTATTTAAAAGCATAGAACACCAGAGATTGGGGGTTTAGGGTTCATTAAACCCAAAAGAGTAAGTAGGATAGGTTAGAAAAACTGAAGGTTTGTTCATGTCGGTATGTATAAGTTCGTTTGTTCATGTTGGATTTATTTAGAGCTATAAATTCTAAAGGGTTTTAGACCTTAATCAATAATTGTGAGATTTTGGTTTAAAAATTAAATGAATTCATATATGTATGCTGAATTTATGTAGCTCCTGTTGAGGATCTTAGTTCAAATTTAAATATGTATGCTGAAATTACATGTGTAGCAAGTTAAGAAGTAATGGGTGTTCATTAGGTTCCTCTAAACAAATATCTATGTGTTCTCCTGTAGATACAAAGGGTTAGTTTTCATGGGTTTTTCAGCAGTTTTAGATGGCTTATTAAGCTATGATATGACTTCATCTTCAGAAAAGGACCCAAATAACAGTAGTCACATGTGTTCCGATTATTTCATCTCTCATCGCGTAACCGATTACTAGCGTTCTTTTACTTTTCCGTTCTAATTGCGTAACCTTGATGTTGTCTCTCATTGAGTTTAATATATTTTTTTGTAGACGCAAAGAAAGGGGATATTAAGAACAATCAATTGACGGTGGCTGGGTATAGAACCGCATACAAAGGAAATGAAAACCCACCTTGCACCTTCCAATCGCAGAGAGCAAAGAGTAGGTAAGCAATCTTCGATGATTATGACTTCATTTAATTTTAGTTTTAATTTATGATGCGTTTAATTATTGCATGTGTTCCGATTATTTCTTCTTAGGGTTTTTTGTTCCCGCAACTATTGATGCTTGATATTTCTTTGCCACTTCATGTATATTACTTTAATTTTTGCTTAAAAAAATGCAGGTTGTTTGTTGGTAGTGTGTTTGGAGAGGCTGCTATTAACGTAACTACCATTCTTTCCTTTTTCTGTGTTTGTTGTTAAAAATAATTTCATATGATGCAACTTTAAATGTAGAACAGTTGCTTGGGTATGTTTTTTGGCATTGATGTTTGATCCTCCTTTGGTCCTTGATGTGCATATACTTATTTTTGCTTATATACTATGCAGGTGATTAGTTGACAGTGTGTCTGGGGAGGGTGCTGTTAAGGTAATCTATAGTTTAACCTTTTTTTTGTGTGTTTCATGTTAAGGTAACTAATAGTTTATCCTCATAATTCTGGTTATGCGGACACATTTGCTACTACAATTGCAAGGCTTTTATTTCTCATTTAAGTACAAAATGAGGAGGTATGCGTTCAATCCATTCTAATTTATGTTTTCATTTTTGGTTTTAATGATTATTGTTTTTTTAGATGATAAGTTTAAGAGTTACTTATATAGATACCAAAAGGGATCTAGCCCAATGCTCACCAAATGGGTGCAAGTTCAAATCCCACAAAGTAGATGTGGTGGTTCAAAAAATATTTATAATGATAGTTTATTTCGAACAGATAGTTTAATCTCCTCTAGATGGTATATTTTTTAGTATTTTTTATTTTGTCATTGTTTACCTCCCATGGATCCCAGTATTTTGATAGACCCATTTTTTGCCAAACAACTATCAAACATTTAAGCTTCTATATTTTGAAAAAGACCCCTTTTTTGCCAATCAACTATTTGATAAAATGTTTGAATGCAAATTTTGATCTGCAGTTTCAGATGGAGGTGCTAGGTTCCCTTCCTAGCTTAACGGGTAAGGAATATGTAAAGGGGTTAATTTTAACATGGCTAATAAATTTTTGACAACAAACTCGGTTTTACAGTGAGTGCTTATTGGAGAAAATGGTTGATATCATTATAGCCCATTTGATTTAGCATCTATTCATTATTTGTAAGTTGGTGACACTTGAATTGTAGACTGGGTTGGCTGAAGATGTTGATGAAGTTAGGGAGGCGAAGAAAAAGAATGGTTAATTAAACTTTTGGCAATACGGCTTAATGGTATTTTGGATGATCAAATGGGTCTTGGTAAGAAACAACAAACTACTGGTTTTGTTGCACATTTAAAAGGAAAGTGTTTAGATGGACCATACTTGGTTATTTTATGGGATATGGAGTGATAAATAAATAGAAAAAATGCAAAGTAATAGTTGAATGCATCTATAATATTCATTGGAATGTACTTGAATGTGTGTATTAGATACAAATATGTATAGAGTAAAAATATGCTCTTAAGCTGTACTTTAAACGAGTCGGCTCCGCGGCAACGCGCGGGTCGTCCTACTTGTAATATCAAAAGGAAAAATGTCACCATTTTGCCACCAAATATGTTTTGGTAGAAAAATGGTGTCAAAAGTGGAATTGTCACCATTTTGCACCAAATATGTTATGAAAAAAGCCTCTATTCACAAGCAAGTCATAATCACGCAAGTTATATTATAATCACGCAAGCTTTACGAAGACAACTTAAAAAAAAAGTTTTACCACCAAATATGTTTTGATAGCAAATATGGTTTTAAAAGGGCAATTGTCACTATTTTGCCACCAAATATGTTGTAAAAAAATATACAGGTCATAATCACGCAAGTTGTGCTTTATTCATAAGCAATTGTCACCATTTTGCCACCAAATATGTTGTCAAAAAATGTACAGGTCATAATCACGCAAGTTATGCATAATCACGCAAGTTTTATCTTATAAGCAATTGTCACCATTTTGTCACCAAATATGTTTTAGTAGCAAAATGGTATCAAATAGGCAATTGTCACCATTTTTCCACCAAATACAATAATCACGCATGCTTTATTTCATAATCACGCAAACGTCACCTGTATGCATAGTTGAGTTATAAAAAAAGTTTTTTAACTTCAAAAAAGATATAGCAATACTATACTCGAATTAAAGAGAATTAAATGGTCGTTTTTATTGTGTAACTTTTTATAGAAAATAATATACTATAAAGAAGTTATAGACGTTTAAAAAATTAGGTGGAACTTGAAAAAAAGTGTTATTCCAATTTTACCCCTCAGTTCTCTTCTCTCTTCACGCCTAGAATTTCTTTTTTACTTTTGCAACAGATCTGGACAAATTTAAACCATTGATTTTTTAGATCAATGGTCTAGATGTCTTCGCATGTTTTGCACGAAAATAACACTTTGTATTTGAATTTTCACCTTAGGTTTAAATGAGAACTTTTTATTTTGAGAACTTTTGAGAAATAAATCTCAACCACAAATTTCAGGGGGACCACTACAATTCATGGGAGGGGGATACATATAATAAACATGTGGCTCAAATTTGTTCTTTTTAGTTCTCAAATCAAATTGGTTCTCAAATGATCCTCTCCCTATATATATATATATATATATATATTATATATATATATATATATAGAGTATATATATATATATATATATATATAGTCGAGTTATCCTACATCCAACAAAAACGCTACATCCATTGCGGATTTATCTAGGGCGTCCATCAAGATCATCCAACAGCCAGGATCTATGGTGTTTTCGGTGGGGGAAAAAAACACCATAGGCGGAAATACCATAGATCCTGGCTGTTGGATGATCTTGATGGACGCCCCAAATGAATCCGCAATGAATGTAGCGTTTTTGTTGGATGTATTTTACCCTAAACTTTTGTTGGATGTATTTTACCCTAAACTTTTATATATATATATATATATATATATATATATATATATATATATATATATATATATATAATCATATTATATAGTACATATATCATATCACATACATATAGTATAAAAGTTTTTCTAATTTAATTTTATCAATAAAATAGAGTTTTCTTATAAACATTACTCGTATTATTAAATATACTATATGTTTTGATAAAGATAACTTTTTTTACAAAAAGGCAAATACTATAATTATTATTATTGTAAGAGATAAAAGTAGATATATTTATAGTAAATATTCATATTTTAATAACAATAATTTTATACTTATAAATAACTAGTTTTCGAGGACTCGTATGTTGACGCTGGCTAAATGTGAGCATACAAAACAGTTGAACTGATATAACGCTATCTAAAGAAGACGGGAAATAAAACTAAATATCGTTCCAAACATTAGAAATTTAGAATAGCAATGCTTAAGAAAGAAAAAAAAGATGCTTAAGAAAGAAAAAAAGAAACTAAAAGACAAAATAGTGAAGAGTACTATTCACAAAAGTTTTAAAATGTGGGTATTAATATCACCTTATCTATTTATACTTATAAGAATTCGAACTTATAGAGAATAATTATCAAAAAATTTATATGCAAAGGAATCCGCATCTTGGCTTATAGGTTCACTAATAATTGAATGGTACCATGATATGTACAGGAATAAGCATCTTGGCTTTCAAAAATCAACTTCGATAATAATTTTTCTGAAATGAGATGTTAAATTACTTGCATATATGCACATATTAGTAGGTTTCAATACAAAACGAATTTTAATTAAACAGCGCAATTACCGTGTTTTTCATAGACCAGAGGTGTTTGCCATTGATGCACAATTTATATGGTATAAAATAAATTTTGCTATTTTACCATTTATAAGTGTGATGTTGATGATAATATTATAAATGTGCACTTATAATATTAAAAATAAAAAATAATGAAAAAACCTGTACAATTATAATATGAGAAAGGTTCAAGTAAGAAGTTGTATTAAGATAAGAATGCTAAGAACGTCTCTTGTGATAACACGTGTTCTTTTATAATTTTTAAATGAGAGGTATTTAAGTTTTAGCTATTTTTGTTGACTTTTTTTATCAGCTTCCCTTATTTTTTTTTTAAATCTACATAACCTTTACATATGACATTACTTTTCAAAAAAATTACACCATAAAAACGAGCATTTTCTTATACGCGTAGAATGTTGCTCTATATAAAATTTAAAAAAAAATTACTCTTTCGATTTCCTAGTGCGTCATTTTGTCAAATACTTGTTATTTTGTTAAATACTTGTCATTGTGTCAAAACTCGACATAATGACGAGATTTCGACACAGTGACGAGTATTTGACAAAATAACATAAAATGAGTTAAAACATAAAAAATAATGATAAATACATATTACACAATGACATGAAACATAACGAGTATTAGACACAATGTGTCTTTTTATTATATATATAAAAAGGACATAATAACCAACAGAAAGACACGAATAACAAGTAAAAAAGGCATAATGACGAGTATCTGACACAATGACGAGTATTTGACACAATGAGGCACTAGAAAATCAAAGAGTGATTCTTTAATATTTTTTATTTAGCAACAATGTACGCGTGTTAAAGATAAAAAACGTCCGTTTCTATGGTGTAACATTTTTTTTAAAAATAACGTCGTATGTAAAAATTACGAGAGATACTATTTCAGCAATTAAGTCACAGGTATCTAACATATTCATACTTAAGGCTTTTCCACGAAGGTTTAAAAAATAGAGGAACTAGCTAAAAAGTCAATAAAAATGGCTAACACTAAAATGTCCCTCCATAATTCTTTTTCTCCATCAATTAATTTAGAACCATAGATTTTCATTTAATTGATGATCTAAGGGCTGAGATGATTTCTTAGCTTTCTTATCTTAATACAAGTTCTTTTATAACATTACCAACAAGATTTAAAGTTCGTTTTTTTCGTCTTTATATCTCGGATTTTTAATCACTTCAGTTTAAAATATGACTTTTTGTTATAACTGCCAACGTGGTTGAACTTTTTTCTTTTACCATTATCGTCTATTTCACTTACTTTGCTAGACTTTTTGTGTTAATTTTTTTAAATGACTAAAATACCTTTTCAACAATAACTTTTAAAGTATCCTCACTATGTTTAATAAATAAGAAATATTATTAATTGGATTAGGAGTCCTCTTCTTTCCCATAGCGTGACATCGTGTTCAAATATTTGACTAAGCGCTTAAGAGTTTCAAGCCCTCACTCCATTGACCCCTTAAATATCTTTTTGATGGATACATACTCTTTTGCTTATTCAACAACAATTGAATCTAAATGCAATACGTATAACATAACTTTTAAGTCTTAGGTTTGATACATTGAGCATTTGGCTAATGATTTTAACGTCGTTACACTGTTCTTTTGCATTTTCGTTTTCTTTACGTTGTGCTGTTGTTAATTTCCACTCGAGTTGGGTTGACCCAAGTTGGCTAAATAAGTCGGTTTAGCCATAAGGGGCTTTTATGCTTAATGTGTGCTACTTGGTCACCAAGTCAGAGTAACTCTATAAATACCATGCCTAGTTTAGGGTTTTGGGAGAGTGATTAATGTATCCAAGTTTTAAGTAAGTTTCTTTGGTGTACTAAAACGTGAGGTTACTCTATATTTTGTATTCGGTTTTGTGCTTTGATTATCGATTAACCACTTGAATTGGTATCAGAACTAAAACACGATACCAGTGATGGGAAGAAGCTGCTTGCGCGAAAAGGAAGACGACGACGGTGGTTACTTGGGATCAAAGGTAGTCGGCGGTTGTGAGAGTCTTTCTTGGTTAATCTTGAACTAGTGTTAGGCTGGAACAAGGTTCAACGACCCCTCTAACGTACAAGAAGGGTTCCCGTGGTGTTGTCATGAGTCATGACGGACGACACCCGTCAACGAACTATACCATGTGGTGCATGCACATGAAGGTGATCCTAAGTTGAAGAAGGTTTGGGACACCATTGATCCCAGGTCAACCGATGTTGATAAAAAAAACACCATAGCAATGACCTTATTCTATCAATCTATCCCGGAAGGTATCGTACTGCAAGTTGGTAATTGTGAGACAGCAAAGGGGACCTGGAACTCAATCAAGTCTCAAAATATTGGGCTAATCGTGTGAAAGAAACATGCTTGCAAACCCTAATGATCAATTTTGACAACTTGAAGATGAAGGAAAGTGAGAACATCAATACCTTTACGAGGAAGCTTCAGGAAATCTCTTCCAAAGAAACATCACTTCGAGATAAAATACATTTTCAAAAGTGTTTTGCAAAGCAAATACAATTAAACACACCGTGGCTTTCGTACGTTGAGCAAGTTTTGGATCACAAAACTATAGGGTTTGAAGATGTAATGGGGCGGTTAAAGGCATACGAAGAGAGGGTGAAAGATGAAGAAGGAAGGCCAGTCTGAGACACGAAGTAAACTTTTTCTTCATAAAAGTGACTGATCATCCGGGTCAAGCTATCGAGATCGTGGGAGTCGTGGATGTGGTGGATGCAAAGGGAAGGGTGTTCAAGGGTCAAAACATAGTTGCAGTCAGGAAACTACTGCGAATGGCCGGGGAAAAGAGTAAGTCAAAGGTAGAAATCATGATCTCACTAAAGTCTAATGTTTGTCGATGCTATTAACGTATATGTATAGTTTGTAATTATATGAGGTAGTCATGTGAAATTATTTAGAATACCTTGGGAAGCAAGTTTTGTATCAACTATATATTGTAATCTCTTGTGATTAATAAAGGCATGCAAATTATACCCAATCTTACATGGTATCACGAGACTAGGTCTCAACCCTAGCCGCCCCCCTCTCTTTCTTCACGTTTTTTTCCAGCCGGCCCTTCTTCCTCCGACTTTCTTCACCATGTCGGACAAATCATCGAACCCCTCTTCTTCCTCCTCTTCGACCCTCCATCCCGCGGTCACCGTAACGAACATTAAAAACTTCGTTCCGGTCACTTTGGAGATGGATAGTGGCCAATATACTTCTTGGGCGGAACTTTTTAAGATCCATTGCCGCGCTTTCCAGGTTATTGATCATATTATTCCCCCTAAAACTGGTTCCTCTTCCGCACGTACTGGGGATGATGCAGATCTTTGGGCTCGTTTAGATGCCATTGTCATCCAATGGATCTATAGTACAATTTCTAATGATTTGCTGAATACAATTCTCAAGGTTGATTCCACAGCAATGCAGGCGTGGGACTCTCTGGCCAGTATTTTTCAAGATAACCAAAATCAGCGGGCTGTTTATCTTGAACACAAACTCGTCACTACCAAGTTATCAAACTTTCAGAATTGCTCGGCCTATTGTCAATCGTTGAAGATGTTGTCTGACCAATTAGCCAACGTTGGTGCCCCCGTCTCCAACCAACGATTGGTTCTCCAACTAATCGCGGGCTTGCAAGAATCGTATGAAGGTATCGCTATGATGATTCAGCAGACTAACCCTCTCCCAACCTTCTATGAAGCTCGATCCAAATTGATCTTGGAAGAAACCCGAAAACCGAACCAAGCCGCCGCTGCCGCCGTCACTGCCGGTGCCGCCCTTACTGCTCAGCCGCCTCGTGGTCCGGATGCTTATCGCCAGGAAACTCCCAGCCTCGACTACAACTCCACCCGCAGAGGCTATTCCCGTGGACGCGGGTATAATCGTAACCGCGGAGGACAAAGACGCAACCGAACCGGTCGAGGTGGCGGGTCAAGTGGCTCGAACCGCTCCTCCTGGAATTCTGCTGTAGCCGGGCCGAATTGGGTTCACCCGGGTTTTGCTTGGTCGACTCAGCCCCCTACACCGGCCCAGTATTGGGCCCAACAGCAGCACAACGCCGGCCCCTGCTGGACAGCCCAACCCCCCTGCCCGTATCCCACATTGCAGCAGGCCCAAGGCCAGTCTCCGCCCAACACGGCTGGGCTTCTTGGCCCTCGCCCGGCAGCCCCTTTCACTCCTCAATCTTATGCCGTTTCTGATGCAGGGTACCCAACTCCAACTGATGTGGATCAAGCCTTTGCGAGTTTATCTTTACAACATTAACAGGATCCTAACTGGTACGTGGATAGCGGCGCCACGTCTCACATGACCAATAATCCAGGTAACTACTCATCTTATGTCAATAATGGTATTTTTCGGAATATAATTGTAGGCAACGGCGAGCATATTGATGTGCTCGGAACGTACCTAAAAATGCTATTAAAACCTAGACCTAAACCTAGACCTAGACACACCTAAATTTTACCGAAAACCCTAAAACTGAACCGAACCCTAAGGCAAGTGTACCTGTCGGATCGTAGTAAAGCTAAGGAAGACCGGGAATATCGAACCCTAAGGACACTCTAAAGACAAAGACTTAACCTAGACCTAGAAAATGGAAATACTGAGTAATTTGGGTTTTGATTTGAGATTTGAGAATTGTAATTAACTGAAATTAACTAATGCAACTAACAAACGGACAGCAGGAAAATTCAGGAAACAATCAGATACGAGAAAGACACCACCTAGACCTAGAATCCCAACCAACACCTACAACCTCATCTGGCAATGACAACTCTGATGGCAGCTAATTCACCTTTTAAGTCCTTCTTAGCAAATGTTCCTAACGTTCGGACAGGAGTTCACCTTGTGGGTACATCCAACCTCAACTAGACCTAACCACCCTCGAAACAATCTAAGGCACCTTAAGCTAGCAGGAACTACCACTAATCAACACAACTGACACGGAATAGCAAGCTAACTAATTTCCTAGGGCATCCCTCTCCCGATGGCAATGTGATCCTAATCCACTAGTCAACCCGACTACCCGACCTAGCTATCACCTTCCGGCTTGTCTAACTAGAGCAGCACACTAGAATCAGAGAATTCATCAAAATACTAAACTATGATAATCAAGACAGACAATCAAACCAATCGCAAACACACAGTCACGCAACCGATTACCCAACCCAAACCGAAAGACATTCGCAGGCTAAGTAGTTTAGTAAATTAATTCAAACCCTAACTCTAGTGGTCATATGCATACAATCATGTTAATCAATGGAATTTAAAGAAACATTACATCAATCAAGTTGTCAAAAGCCAAACAAAGTCATAAATATTAATCGTTCATCCATAACGGTCTAGGCGGTGTTAAACGCCTAGCCTACAATCATGTTCATAGCATAAAAACAAATAAAGTTTGAATCTTTAACAGTGAACATAACTGAAACTAAGAATTCAAAACAAGAAACGAGAAGAACCGAATGAATTGATGATGATTTGATGATCGATTGTTGATTCCTTGATGGTTCTCCTTGTTCCCAGCTCTCTCCTGTCTCTAAAAATCGCCTCTGAGTTCGCTCCTCTGCCGTCTGGAAGTCGAGTTCTCTCGAATTGAACCCTAAAAGTCGAATTTATACGGACTAAGCAAAGTTTGCGGATTCTGAGGCGGTAGGCGTATCGCCTACAAACCTATTTCCTCCAGGCGATACGCCTGGAGACTGCTACACGACAGAATAGTCGGTCAAACCGACTTAAACCTCCTGTTGACTTTCCCTTTCCGCGCGTATCGCTTACAAAGATGAGGTTCCAGGCGATACGCCTGGAACAGCTTGTTCAGCACTTCTTCATCCTTTCTTCTTAACTTCTCTCGTGGCCTCGGGAATTCATCTAATACCTACAAAACTTGTGAAAACATAAATAACTGACTCAAAGACACAACTTAACTAAAACAAACTAAAACTACTAGGAATCAACTCAAACTGACTCAAATAGACGCATAAAAGACCTCGGAAATGAGATGTGTTTGCAACACATCAAACATCCCCACACTGACTCTTTTTTCGTCCTCGAAAAATACTGCAATGGAATCATAACCAGGAAATTGACTACTAAATCATTCAACATTTAAAATTAACAGTCCACCAATACAATTCCACATTCCGTAATGTACTAGCACACTAACTACGATTGCCGATATTTCTATCCGATTAAACCCAACCACCAACCTTTTCTTTCGCCCCCATGTGTTTATAAAATTACCAGATATAAGTTTCAGCCGCCTATGGATCCCACTAAAGAAAGCTCTAGTTCAACCTACTACTGAATCTTATTCAGTCAAAGCAAAGGGTTTAAATGATTTAAATTTATATATTTTCTCCAACCCCCGGCCTTAAACCAGATACTAAGATGTCCAAAGAATAACTATTATTTATATGTAAATTATTGAGCATTTATTCTCTAAACTACCATTTTTCCTTCTTCGTTCTTTTTTTTTCTTTTCTCAAATTTTTTTTTCTTTTTTTTTTCTTAATTGGTTACTTTTACCTAAAATTACCAACGGACATCACCAGAGGTATTCTTTCACAAGGTCTTACCCACGAAATCATACGTGAGTATTTTGTCCGCGAGATCCGGAACATCATCAGAGGTACTTACCACGGGATACCATCCCTAGTTCGTACATGAGTATTCTGCCCCTTCACTCTAATTCATTAACCAGATTATTAACTACATGCTCATTTGAAATTCTAAGGACATAGGAGTATCTAGCCTAAAGCGGTCTCTTCCCTCCTAATCATCAGATTCAGAATTCCTATCACTCCTAAAATGGGAACCCACTAGCAGACTGATTAGCATATTTATACAACAAATAAACACATAGGCAATTTAAGCTGCTCCTAGATCAGCTGGGCCTACCAACACATCATAGATTAGAAATGCTTTCCATTCAACCAAACTTATCCACATTTCCCAAATTAATTCATTATTTTGTTTTTAAGCACAAGATTAGGACAATCAATTCCCAGTTTCCTATCATTTTCCATTTAAAATGCAGCCAGAATCTCGGACATTTTTGAACAATTTTTCAATTTTTTTCAATTTTCAAAATTTTATGACTCAATAACACACCAAAAATAAAAACGACTCAAGACGCAAGTCTCCCATCCCCACACTTGAATCACACATTGCCCTCAATATGGAATGGAATAAAACAAGCAGAAATAAAAACACGAAAAAGAAAAATAAATAAAACTAAAAATAAAACAAGATAAGTTGAAACGTGTTCACCTGAAACTCCATAGACTCAGAACCTCGACCAGCAAACGCATCCGCCGCAAACTCCGGTAACCAGAAATAAAATAAAATTTTAAAATTTAAAATTTTTTGAAATACCTCCTCCAGGCGTATCGCCTACAACCATGCATCTCCCAGGCGATACGCCTGGAGCTGCATACAACCGGCCCCGCCTAAGACCTCCATGCGTATCGCCTATCACCTACCAACCTCCAGGCGATACGCTTGGAACGCGATTTCCAGGGAATTTTTGAGCTTATTGACCTCAAAATTTTTCTATCTCTTTTCCTCCTCACCAGGTCCCTTAGTCGAAATTTCCAGCCAAAACCTGCATTTTGGTCTGCACAACTTACCTTTTGCCAATTTCCAAATCTCTAGAATCACCTGCAAACACCAAAAACACAAAAACCAAAAGACGCAAAATGCACAAAAACCAACCATTGCAAAAAAAAAAATTAAAAGACACAACTACATAATGTACAAACCGGGCACTTATCATTTAGCACAAAACTGAAAAATAACCTTTCAAACTACAATCTGGAGGCTTCTCTTTAACATTCTTCATAATCATGACCCCAAACATCAAATCAGCTAGAATTTCTAGGGCCCCAAACAACCAACCTCCTAAAAGCATACCTATAAACCAGTCGACCCACCAGTGTTTAAACCTACCCAGAATTAACTTAATAACTACTATAAAGCTCAACCTCGGGTCATTCTTACAATCTACATCCGCTAACGTCCCCACACTTGGACTAAACACAAGATCATCATTATTACTAGCTAACTTACCAAGTGGGACGTCTTCTAATACCTCATCTTCCTTCTCAACAACCGGTTCCTCACACCTTAGCACGTCCCGAATGGAGATTGAGTACGGTACATGCCTCGACGCTTGAACCTCGCTATCCTTACAAAATTCTTCCACGTGTGGGACGTGTTCACCCTCAATGGTCGGCTCCCCGTACAACATCTCTTCTAGCTTTTGCAAATCACCCTCCGGGTCAAACCGATCCTCATCTACCGCTCCTGGTGACATCGTCGTCCCCTCCTCACCAAATATTTCCACCATTTGTGCTTCAAATAAATCATCCGAATCACCTTGTTGAAGCACTTCCTCAACTTTTTCCTCGGCTACCTCATTTGTTGTTGTACTCGTTGCGATCTCATCCTCACACTCTTCATCCCACACAATATTGTCCTCTCCCTCCGACCAATCCCAAATTGGATCCGACAAGTATGCATCCTCATCAACCGTATCATCATCCGTTGGAGACTCCTCATTAATACCATCTGAATCATCAACTCCTTCATTCGCGACTTCCTCCTCTGCGATCTCGGCGGCGTCTATCGAAGTGATGTTATTCGTCCATTGATTTAGATCATAGTCATCGTCGTCACAAATCCATTGGATACCCTGATTAACCGGAGGTGGGACTTCAGCGTCCATTAACGTCTCCTGATATCGGATTTCCTCAAACACCGTCCTTGATGACTCCCCCGTACGCCTTTCTCTTTCCTCTCGCTCTCGGAAGATCCTTTGACAAATTTCTCTACAAATCTCAACACGAACCGGACAAATATCATGGTAGTTATGTGGTCCACTGCAGCTCATACAACGTGGCGTGTTTTCTTCATGAAGCCGTTTTATCAGGCCAACATCATTCTCTACAATCTCCAAGCCCTGAGGTAATCGCGGATCATATCTACTCCATGTGGCCATCTCCTCCGCGAACTGTCGGATATTTACGATGAAGCTTTGTAGATCGATAGTGGCCATGGCGAAAAACACAAAACAAAACACAAAACAAAATAAATAAATAAAAAAAATTAGACTAAAAAACTAACCTTAAACTCTAGACGCGGAAAAACCCTAAAAGACTCAAATTTCCTAATAATGACCTAAGTTAATCTTGCTATTGCCAAGTGTCCCCGGCAACGGCGCCAAAAACTTGATGTGCTCGGAACGTACCTAAAAATGCTATTAAAACCTAGACCTAAACCTAGACCTAGACACACCTAAATTTTACCGAAAACCCTAAAACTGAACCGAACCCTAAGGCAAGTGTACTTGTCGTATCGTAGTAAAGCTAAGGAAGACCGGGAAATTCGAACCCTAAGGACACTCTAAAGACAAAGACTTAACCTAGACCTAGAAAATGGAAATGCTGAGTAATTTGGGTTTTGATTTGAGATTTGAGAATTGAATTAAAATTAACTAAAATTAACTAATGCAACTAACAAACGGACAACAGGAAAATTCAGGAAACAATCAGATACGAGAAAGACACCACCTAGACCTAGAATCCCAACCAACACCTACAACCTCATCTAGCAATGACAACTCTGATGGCAGCTAATTCACCGATTAAGTCCTTCTTAGCAAATGTTCCTAATGTTCGGACATGAGTTCACCTTGTGGGTACATCCAACCTCAACTAGACCTAACCACCCTCGAAACCATCTAAGGCACCTTAAGCTAGTAGGAACTACCACTAATCAACACAACTGACACGGAATAGCAAGCTAACTAATTTCCTAGGGCATCCCTCTCCCGATGGCAATGTGATCATATTCCACTAGTCAACCCGACTACCCGACCTAGCTATCACCTTCCGGCTTGTCTAACTAGAGCAGCTCACTAGAATCAGAGAATTCATCAAAATACTAAACTATGATAATCAAGACAGACAATCAAACCAATCGCAAACACACAGTCACGCAACCGATTACCCAACCCAAACCGAAAGACATTCGCAGGCTAAGTAGTTTAGTAAATTAATTCAAACCCTAAATCAAATGGTCATACGCATACAATCATGTTAACAATGGAATTTAAAGAAACATTGCATCAATCAAGTTGTCAAAAGCCAAACAAAGTCATAAATATTAATCGTTCATCATAACGGTCTAGGCGGTGTTAAACGCCTAGCCTACAATCATGTTCATAGCATAAAAACAAATAAAGTTTGAATCTTTAACAGTGAACATAACTGAAACTAAGAATTCAAAACAAGAAACGAGGAGAACCGAATGAACTGATAATGATTTGGGGATCGATTGTTGATTCCTTGATGGTTCTCCTTGTTCCCAGCTCTCTCCTGTCTCCAAAAATCGTCTCTGAATCGCCCTCTGCCGTCTGGAAGTCGAGTTCTCTCGAATTGAACCCTAAAAGTCGAATTTATATGGACTAAGCAAAGTTTGCGGATTCTGAGGCGGTAGGCGTATCGCCTACAAACCTATTTCCTCCAGGCGATACGCCTGGAGACTGCTACACGACAGAATAGTCGGTCAAACCGACTTAAACCTCCTGTTGACTTTCCCTTTCCGCGCGTATCGCTTATAAAGATGAGGTTCCAGGCGATACGCCTGGAACAGCTTGTTCAGCACTTCTTCAACCTTTCTTCTTAACTTCTCTCGTGGCCTCGGAAATTCATCTAATACCTACAAAACTTGTGAAATCATAAATAACTGACTCAAAGACACAACTTAACTAAAACAAACTAAAACTACTAGGAATCAACTCAAACTGACTCAAATAGACGCATAAAAGACCTCGGAAATGAGATGTGTTTGCAACATATCACATATTCCAATCCAGGGCACCGGTACTCAAACTCTTTCTCCACCTTACCCTCCTCTACATCTCCCTAACGTTCTTTATGTTCCCAGTCTAGTTAAAAATTTATTGTATGTTCGTCGTTTAACGACTGATAATAATTTATCTATTGAATTTGACCCCTATGGCTTTGTTTTGAAGGATTTCCCGACCAAGACTCCGCTTCTCAGATGTAATAGCCTTGGAGATCTTTACCCCTTGACCTTCAAGCCTTCTCAAGTCTCCATTCCTTCTGCCTTCGCTGCTACAACACAGGATCTTTGACACTCTCGTTTAGGGCATCCTGGCTCTCATGTCTTTTCTATTTTAAATAAACACTTGTCTTTTCCTTTTCGTAATGTAATAAAGCATTCGACCATGTCGAATTGCAACTCATGTGCTTTGAATAAACATATTCGTTTGCCGTTTACTTTATCTAATACATCTTCAAATGCACCTTTTGATATCGTCCATAGCGATTTGTGGACATCACCCGTTCTAAGCACGGGTGGCCATCGTTATTATCTTTTATTTTTGGATGACTTTTCCAACTTCTTGTGGACGTTTCCAATATCCAATAAATCTCAAGTGTTTAACATTTTTACCATTTTTCATGCTTATGTCAAAACACAATTTTCCAAATCAATAAAAAGTCTCCAATGTGATAACGGTCGGGAATACGATAATCAATCCTTCAAACAATTTGCGCAAACCAATGGGATGACATTCCGTTTTTCGTGTCCCTATACATCGTCCCAAAACGGAAAGGCGGAACGAAAAATTCGGTCCATCAACAATGTCATGCGCACCATTCTACACCATTCCTTTACCCCTAACACCTTTTGGCACCTAGCCCTAGCCCATGCAACATACTTGCAAAATATTCTTCCCTCTAAACTTCTCAAAAATTCTAGTCCAACAAAAATTCTTTTCAATCGCCAACCCTCATACTCTCATCTCAAAGTCTTTGGGTGTCTTTGTTTTCCCCTATTTCCTTCCTCTACTATACATAAACTACAATCCCGCTCTACTCCATGTGTTTTTCTAGGACACTCTCCCAATCATCGTGGCTATCTTTACTACGACTTGTCCACAAATCGCATGCTCATTTCCCGTCATGTCTTGTTCAATGAAACATCCTTCCCTTTCAAGGATCTCCACTCTTCCCCTCCCACATATAATTTTCTGGACTCAGCTCCCCATCCTAGTCTTTGGACGGCTCACAACGTCACATCAGTCCCCACAAACTCCTCATTCACGCCACCTTCCTCCTCTATACCGTCTCCCACTCAGCCGTCCCCTCCCCACTCCCCTTCGGCTCCCGTAAACCAGACCAGCCCCACACCAACACAACCGTCCAGCCCTTCCTCCTCGTCACCTGGCACCTCCCCTTCGCCTAGTCCCCCCAGCCCTCGCCGCCCCCTACTCGCACCATGCGTACGCGAAGTATGTCGGGCATCTCAAAACCAAAAATACCATTCAATCTTCATACTTCAACCACCCTTTCTCCACTTCCTCGGAACCCTATCGATGCCCTTAATAACCCGGATTGGAAGCACGCTATGCTAGATGAGTTCCGTACCCTTATCGATAATAAGACTTGGGTTTTGGTACCTCGGCATTATGGTATGAATATTGTATGCAGTATGTGGGTTTTCAGGCACAAATTAAAATCTGACGGGACGTTGGAACGATATAAAGCCAGATTAGTATGTGACGGGAGATCTCAGACAGTTGGGATTGATTGCGGGGAGACGTTTAGTCCGGTTGTCAAGCCTGCTACGATCAGAACAGTTTTAACTTTAGCTCTCAACCGAAATTGGCCTATTCATCAACTGGATGTGAAGAATGCATTTCTTCACGGGGATTTGAGTGAAACGGTTTACATGCACCAACCGGTCGGGTTTCGTCATCCAAAATATCCCGATCATGTCTGTCTTCTCAAGAAATCTTTATACGGGCTTAAACAGGCCCCCCCTGGGCATGGTACAAACGGTTTGCTGATTATGTTTTACGTATGGGTTTCTATAACAGCAAATGCGATAATTCTCTGTTTGTTTATCGTCGGGGGAGTGACACGGCATACCTTTTGTTGTATGTCGATGATATTATTTTGGTGACTTCTTCAGATACTCTCCGGGCAAAATTCATGAAACTTTTGGCGTCGGAATTTGCAATGAAGGATTTGGGACATCTTACTTTTTTTCTCGGCATTGCTGTCACGAGACCGTCACCCGGTTTTATGTTCCTCTCACAACAACGATATGCTCGTGACATTTTACGACGGGCCGGACTTGAATCCTGCAATCCCGTTTCAACCCCGGTGGACACACAATCTAAGTTAAGCGCCACAGCAGGTACTCTTCTCGATGATCCGACTACTTATCGGCAATTGGTTGGGGCATTACAGTATCTTACCATAACTAGACCAGATATCAGTTACGCTGTTCAACAGGTTTGCATGCATATGCATGCTCCACGATCAGGGCACATGAATGCTTTGAAACGAATTTTGCGCTACATACAGGGTACGTTATCATATGGTCTCACATTTTCTCAATCCAATGCACGTACATTAGTAGCATATACGGATGCTGATTGGGCCGATTGCCCCGACACTCGCCGCTCTACCTCCGGGTACTGTGTTTATTTGGGTGATAATCTATAGACTTGGTCTTCTAAACGTCAACCCACTGTCTACCGATCCAGCGCCGAAGCCGAATATCGCGCTGTCACAAATGTGGTTTCTGAAACATGCTGGCTGCGTAATCTCTTATGTGAGTTATTTGTTCCTCCTGATAAAGCTACTCTCGTTTATTGTGATAATGTTAGTGCTGTCTACTTATCCAGCAATCCGGTATAACATCAGAGGACGAAGCATATAGAGCTCGACATCCACTTTGTTCGGGAGAAAGTGGCCAAAGGCCAAGTACGAGTTTTGCATGTGCCTTCCCGTTATCAGATTGCCGATATTTTCACCAAAGGACTACCGCGGATACTATTTGATGACTTTCGTTCCAGTCTCAACATCCGGCAACCTCCCGTTTCGACTGCGGGGGTGTATTAACGTATATGTATAGTTTGTAATTTTATGAGGTAGTCATGTGAAAATATTTAGAATACCTTGGGAAGCAAGTTTTGTATCAACTATATATTGTAATCTCTTGTGATTAATAAAGGCATGCAAATTATACCCAATCTTACAGATGCGATATATACGGATACTTCTCATCTAAGTTCCCCAAAAGAAAGAAGAACCAAGTCGAACCAAACCTTAACGAAGGAAACGAGAAGCCCGAGCAAAACATAGTTATGATATAGTGTGTTCAAAAGATATTGCTCCTAAATGAGAAGAAAGTTATGCCAAATTCTTACGAGTCGAAGAATGAAGATGTATGGTACTTGGATAATGGTCTGAGCAACCATATGACGCGTAAACTTTATGCATATTATTGCCTAAATAGGTGGGTTGGCGTGAAGGTGAAGTTTGGGGATGGTTCTAGTGTGGATATTTTTGGAAAGGGATTGATCCTATTTGAAGCAGAGAACAGTGAGCAAAGGTTCATGACCGATATTTAAAGAGGGTATGTTAGAGACACCCCCTTAAAATTTGGCTGGCACCCCTTATATAGGTGACTCTGTGACCTAAGAGTCACCTCCAAGGATAAAAAGCTCACATAATGCCCTAAGAGTCACCCCTAGGGCAGGTGTGATCAAGAAAACTCTGAAAAACCCACCCAAGTACGCGGAAAACACGGAGAAGTACGAGGATGTGATTGATAGGTGGCGCAGTGGCCGTTCACGGGGTACCTATAGGTCACACCGTGATCTCCAAGTGACCTATAGGAGCCAAATGCCAGCTTTAAATAATGAACTTGCTGTTCATCTTCTTCACACAATCCTTTCACCTTCTTCCCACAATCCATTCATCTTCTTCCCACCACAATCCAATGATAGTCTAAGATACGTTTTATGAACGTTTAACTTTTACTTGTTCACAATTTTTGAACAACACTTCACCTTTGATTTAATCATATAGTTGGTGTGAGAATCTAAGATTACAATGTCGAATTCACGAGATCATGACGGGGAGTCAAAGATTCCAGATTTGAACGAGTCAACAACGAAGATTTGAACCAGGTATAACTAACCTTAACTTTATAAATTAATCTTTCAAAATATAAGTTAGTTTTTAAAGTTCATTTAACCCTTAATGTTAGTTACTAATTTATTTCTTTACGGAGTGTTTGGTTGTTATTTGTTACTTATATATACTTTTCTAATATTTTAGAAATATCAAAAAAAGAAAATAAAAATAAAAAATAATTTAACTTAAAACACCTTAAGAAAATAAAAATAAAAATAATATTAACTTAAAACAATTCATTCATTCGAAAAAATAATATTAGCGTTTTGTTTTTGTTTTTCTAATCACCTAAATTCATTGTTGACACCATCGATCTATAGAGTACTATCTACATCTATGTTTTATAACTTATGTAGTAAAATCGTTAAATTTGTTCCACAAAATAGATACTATACTTATATTTATATTATGTAGTAAAATCATTAATTGTGAAGCATAGATCTGACAATTCACAATTGAATGATATGAACATTTAGTATATCTTTAAATATACTTTAAATGTAATGTGATCCTTACTAAGTATATTTTTAAACAAATTTTGGACCGGTCCGGTTTGTTAGGATTATTTCGTATATGGGAGTCACCCGACTTGGGAGTCGTACCAGACACAACCATTACCGGACTACGGTCAAGGGTCGTTTATGTCACTATTATCAAGTTTTGGATCGTTACTGGATTACGGTCAACAACAACTAGCGGGTTATGATAAACAGTCGTACGAGCCACAACCGTACCACTCACAGCACTTATCGGGTTATGGCCAATAGTCGTACGGGCCACACCCATACACGTCACAAACATTCTTGGGTTATGATCAGCAGTTGTACGAGCCACAACCGTGCCAGTCACAACAATATTTATCAGGATATGGTCAACAGTCGTACGACCCACAATCAAACCACTCACTACAATTATCAGATTACGGAAATCACTCACAGCAGGAACTTACACACGTGTCAGACACATTTAATGGGAATGACACAGATGATAGTGGTAGTTCAATACACCCTGAAGAAAGCGATGCGATCCCAGACGAAGAACCGGATGATTATCGCATACGCGATGTGATAGTTTCCTACAAAACGGATCAAGTATGATAGCATTTCTTTCGAATTTAACTTCTTTGTTTATCTATTACGTTTGATATCTGAACTTGTAATTCTTTCAGTATTTTGACTCTCGTGCGGATTTGGAGGATTGGGTGAAGAAAAGAGGAAGCGAGTATAAGTTCGCCATTGTCGTTGGTAAGTCGAGGAAGAAAAAGGATGTGGAACTTGTGTGCAATCGTAGTGGAGAGCACAAGAGCAAGGGCGTACTCAGGCGTACCGGTAGCATAAAAATTGGATGTCCCTTTAAGCTTGTTGGGAGGTATCGGGGAAAATAGTTTTGAGTATTATTACACAAATGGTCCTATATTTTTTAAAGAGGCTTGAATTGGATATTTTTTAAATAGCTAACTTGTTGTTTTAGTATTGTTCTCAATGCTCGCCACTATAAGGGGTAGAAATAGCAATTTGAGAAATTGTTATCGGGCCGGAACGAACCGAAACCGTAAAAGTAAAAAATTAAGAACCGAAACTGGACCGGTATATTTCTTATCGGTTCCGAGCCGAACCGATATTATCGGCTCGCTTCCGTTGAACCTTTTAGATGGATCGCGAAATTTGGTATACAAATTGGAATGTTTTGATCAACTATGTGTTTTGGAAGTGATAATTTGATATCAAATAGTGTTTGTTTCATTTCAAACAAAACTGAGTATCAAAACTTCAAATACAGTTACGTACACATGTATCCCTTATTTTTAAAAAAAAAATTGATTTCTTACACATGTATCCCTTATTTTTACCAAAATTGATTTCTTACACATGTACCCTTATTTTTACCAAATTTGATTTCTATTCTTATGGTAATGTCATTTTGGTCACTTTATCTAAAAATTTCCTATGGAATCAAAATTTGTAAGCACTCTACATGTTAGGGGTCAATTTCAGGATGCTCATAGAAAAGCTGCATAAGACCAGGAATCTCGCTACGGTTTGGGAATCCTATCCAGTCAGGTATCCTGAATATTTGTTATCGACTAACCTTTATTTTTGCCATGTGCTTTATTTGTTTTCAGGAACGTTGTAGAGCTTAACCGTCTCCTGAAGACTCGGTCTTAACTAACTGGCACGTGGGAAAGTGGGTCGCATCTCCTTCAACGGTCGAGAGAAGTGGAGAAAGAAGATCCCGAGAATCCCGGATAGTTAGTTAGTTGTTAGTTTGTTATATAAATCGAGGATTCGATCAGTAGGAACACACAACTCACTCACACATTAGCTCTGATAGCATACGATCTCTGTAACACTTAGCCTGATCGATCAAACCTCCAAAACACTTGTAATTTTCAGTTTCCTATCAATAAAATTGTGTGGTAGCGGGCTCTTCAAGCCGGCTCCCGAGGTTTTTTTGCTAGGATTCCTAGAGGCAACTCGAAGAATCCTGGATTTTTCCCTCGTTACATCCTTGTGTTCAGTTTTACATTTCAAACATATTAGCAAGCACACTACCTCACATTCTAAGTTTGGAATACGAAATTCCTTTGTGAATTTTTGACCAAAACAGTTTGGCGCCCACCGTGGGGCAAGTGGTGCTTAATCTTATCAAAATCCCATACCTTATTCACTTCATTTGATCTTGATCAGTGCATTTTAAGTCCACTATAAGTCATATTAATTATACTAAAAATGCACTGATGTGAGCACAAGACACACCATTTTGTTGTGTTTTGATATTTAGTGGGTTGTGATGAGAATGAGCTAAAAATGAGTTATAATGAATCTAAATGATGTGTTATTATTATCAATGTGTTAATGAATTATTAATAGATAATAAAAATATGAGTATTTAGTATTTATAAGTGTGGCTAATATAAGAAATGTAAATAAGAGTTATGGTTTAGTACATTTGATGATTTGTAGGATGGAGCTGTGAACTATATATGGATAAGAGCATCACATGGAACATCGTGGCATGGCATACAAGAAGATTGGTGGCACATGAATTTGAATTCAATTGGACTTACGTGGTATGGAATTCAATTTAATCCATGTTTTGATGCCTTCTAGAAGATCTCGAGCAATTAATGGATGGAGTACTTGTATGAAGGGAACCGAAAGACAATAATTAAAAGGATTTGCAGATTGGATTTTTGTTGGATGTCGCAAGAATTGGAAGCAAATCCAGCGTACCATACGCCCTAGGGCGTATCATACGCCCAGACTGCGCTAAATTCCAGCGTATGGCATCTAATATCTCAGTACAAAATGGGCGTATGAGCTATGGACCCGAGCGTACCATACGCCGGGCGGCGTATGGTACGCCCGCGCACGTAGTTTGTGACGGTTTTCAGCGATTTTGGACGGGATTTTAAACGGGTATTTCACAAGTTTTTCAAGGGGATTCGGCCAGAGAAACATTGGGGACGATTTTTGGGCTTCTAATACTCCGTGACAAAGCGTTAGAAGATCAAATCAAGCAAGATCATCACTCAATTTCATCAAATCTCATCATGTTCATCATCACCATGAGTGGCTAAACTTCATATTGATCACAATCAGGTTTTAGGGTTTGTGATTTGCTGAATATTACTATGGTTCTTAAGTTGTGTTAAACATTGATTTTATCTTCTTTTACTTTAAGCGCTTGGTAATTGAAGTTTATCTATGTGTTCATGTATGCGTATGATTGTAAGACAAGCTTTTCGATCACACATCAATGCATTACCCCTTTCATTTGGTTTTTATCATTGAGGAGCAAGGTGTATATTGATTGTAGAGTCTAGTATTGTTGATGGTTATGTTGTTTACCTCATGTAATCTTTTTCATTCGGTCTAGAATCGTTGAATCAAAGTTGCATGAATGGTGTATTCCTTAATCATCCATTGTTGCATATGTTGAACTAGATTATGTCTATGTAATCTATTAACACACAATTGAACTAAGTGGTATCTCAGTTAGCCAACCCGAACCTAGTTGTGATCATCTTTTCTTTATTGCATTTTTCATCAAAGTCTTATTTAGTTACTTAATCAATCAATCAAAAATCAATTTTTCATTATGTTAGTAGTAGAAATCAAATTGAACTACACACCAACCACTAACTCCTCGTGGATTCGACAACCCACTTACCCTTACTAGTTAATCAAGTGAGGCTATTTGGAACACACAAACTCTCTTCTATTTTTGATCGGCACTTCGACGTCGATCAAATTTTGGCGCCGTTGCCGGGGAGTAGGTGCGCTTGGTTTGTAGTTTTAGTTGGTTTGTAGTTGTTCTTTGTTTTACTTAACTTAAAATTTCTAAAAAAAAAAAATTCATAAAGTTTATCGCTTGTTATTTCTCTACTACGCGAGGTGTGTTATTTGTGCAGGTAATAGGTTGTTGCATGCACACTCGGTTTTCCGGAAGATCTTCACCATTAGCATTTGAGCCAGAAATTGAAAGATTAGCAAGGAACAACAGAGTTCTCCATAGATCTAGTTTGCGAGCATCTACATCACAACCAGTTGTTCAAGCTCAAAGCAGTAGTAGCAGTTCATCAAGGTCAAGCATGGCAAATCCGGGGAATCAAGGTCAATTTCAAGGAGCAGGTCAATATGGATATCAAGAGTATCTAAATTTCGAGAATGACCCAGATAATAATTCAGTTAATGGTAGCCAAGGTAGCCCTCATGGAACAAACCATGATGGGGGTTGGTTTGAAGGAGACAATGGTGGTGCTGGAGATGGTGGAGGACAACAAAACAATTGGGATCACCATCTCAATCAAGGTGGAGGACAAGGTCAAGGTCAACCACAATGGAATTATAATCCCGTTTTTCAAGCACAACCACAAAACCAACAATTTGGGGTTTTCAATCATGGGGTCCAAGGTGGACAAGGATTCCAAGGTCAACAAGGATTCCAAGGTGGACAAGGTCAAAGAGTGATGGGTGTTGATAGCCACTTCCGACCGGCTATTCATCGAAATCCATCGCCTGTAGTGCCACCTCATCAAAATGGAAGGCAATTCGAGATCCGTCCTCAATACCTTTCCATCATTCCAACGTTTAAAGGTTTTGCATCCGATGAACCTTACTCTCACCTCTACGAGTTTGCAGCTATTTGTAGCACCATTGGAAGCCAAGGTTTCACACATGATGAGGTAAAGCTTAACCTTTTTCAATTTTCACTAAAAGATAGGGCTAAACAATGGTTTTTGACACTTCCACCGGGTAGTATCCGTACTTGGGATGAGATGCAACAAGCATTTCTTGATGAGTACTACCCGATGGGAAAGACTAGTGATGCTCGAATTGCAATCAAATCTTTTTCTCAACAATCCGGTGAAGCCTTTCACGAGGCTTTTACCCGTTTTAAAGAAATGCTCCGATTGTGTCCACATCACGGGATTGAGAAATGGGAATTGGTCAAAACTTTTTATGATGGTTTGCTTCCCGATTCAAATCAAATGGTTTTCTCAAGTAGTGGTGGAAATTTTCTAACCCACCATGAAGATTATGCATGGGACTTTTTAGAAAATCTAAGCAAAGGCTCAAAAACTCAAGCATCCGCAAATCGGAGAGCAAAACCGGCTAGTGTCAAGTCGGTAAATGATCATGCTCAAAATGATAGATTTAACTCTTTAGAGCAGAAAATGGATTTAATATGCCAAAGTTTGGGAAAGGATGTTTCTTCTGTTTCGCAGGAATATGAGTTGTGTGCTGCTTGTGGTGACATGGGACATGTGGCGTTGACATGTCCTATGAACTTGGGAAAAAGTGAAGAGGTGAATCAAGTGTATGGTGACAAGAAGCAATTTAACATGAATTCGAATACCTATCACTCGGGGCTCAGAAATCACCCACTTTTTAGTTATGGCAATGCTTCAAATCAGATGAATCCCAATTTCCAAGGGTCAAGTCAACAAGGCGGTCAACAACAATACCAAAACCGTCAACAAAATTTTCAAGGAAATTTCCAAAGGCCTTACAATCAAGGAAATCAATTCCAAGGCAATTACCAAAGCAATCAAGGAAATTTTCAAGGCAACCAAGGGGGTTTTCAAGGGAATCAACAAAGAAACTATCAACAAGGAACCCCTCAAAATCAAGGCCAATTTCAAACTGCTCAACAAGGAGGCTCTTCATCTAGTGATCCAACAGTGAATACAAAGTTGGATGAAATCATGGGAATTTTGAAAGGGGTAGTTCAAAAGCAAGAGATCTCGGACAAGACGGTGGGTGCATTGACTAAGCAAATGGGTCAATTAGCCGAGGAAGTATCCACACGAGATCTCGGGAAACTACCAAGTGACACAAAGCTCAACCCTCAACATCAAGGGTCTAGTTCAAAATCCACAAGACATGTGCCAATCAATGCTGTAAGTCTTCTTCGAAGTGGTAAAACATATGACAACAAAGTTGGTTCCTCCACCACCATTCATTGAAGGGGTGGTGGAAGATGATAGTTCTGAGGAGGAAATTGAGGTGGAACAAAATTTTAAAAAATGTGAACCAAGTAAAGTTTGTGAAAAATTGAAAGATGAAAAATCAATTTCAAAAGATTCTAGTGATGTTAAGGAAAAGGGTTTGGAGGATAATACCATCCCTTATCCCTCGGCATTGCTAGGACAATCTAAACCATCATCTTCAAAGAAAGACTCACAACAAGATGAAATTTTGGAAACATTTAAGCAAGTAAAAATTAACTTGCCTTTACTTGATGCAATTAAACAAGTTCCATCTTATGCTCGTTTTCTCAAAGATCTTTGTACCCAAAAGAGACAACGCAAGCTTCCTAAAAAGCTTGATCTTACTGCCCATGTGAGTGCTGTGTTGTCAAGTACTCTCCCACCAAAGCTTAAGGATCCGGGTGTACCATTGATTTCTATTCAAATTGGTGATTTTAAAATAAACCGTGCACTCTTGGATCTTGGGGCGAGTGTTAACATTCTTCCCGGAAGTTTATATGATCAACATGATTTTGGTCCTTTACAAAAAACCGACACCACCGTGGTGTTGGCAGATTTATCACTTAAACTTCCGAGGGGGGTGTTAACCGATGTGATTGTTAAGGTGGAAGAGTTCTACTATCCGGTTGATTTCCTAGTGCTTGATTCTGAATCAAGTTACAAAGAAAGGCAACCAAATGTTATTTTGGGTAGACCATTTCTAGCAACAATTAATGCTCAAATCGGTTGTAGGGATGGGTCGGTTGATGTGACATTTGGGAATCGCAAGATGCGATTAAATGTGTTTTCAAGTGATTCTAACTCTCTAGTCGACCATGATTGCTTTATGGCGGACATAGTCGACGGGTGTATCGAACCTTACACTTCATGTGTAAGTGAAGAAAACACCATAGAGAATGTTGTTATGTATGACAGGTCGGAGATGGAAGATATTCGAGAGTCTATGAGTGGCAAATGTTAAGGATTCAATGTCGATTGAAAGTGGAAGGCCACCATGGACCTATCAAGTGGAAAGCTTACCGGATCATATTGATTCAAAGTTGAAGCCATCTCTAGAAGAACCACCCAAGGTGGAGTTGAAAGAGTTACCCAAGCACTTAAAGTATGCATTTTTGGGAGAAAATGAAACGTTACCGGTCATCATTTCATCCAACTTGCAACCAGAACAAGAAGAAGAGTTGATGAAAGTGTTAAAGAGGAATAAGGCGGCGATTGGGTGGACAATTGCAGATTTGAAAGGAGTAAGTCCGTCGATTGTGATGCATAAAATCATCACGGAGGAGAATGTGAAGCCTTCAAGGGATGCTCAAAGAAGGCTGAATCCAAATATGCGAGAAGTGGTCAAGAAGGAGGTTCTAAAGTGGCTTGATGCGGGTATTATTTACCCCATTTCTGATAGCACTTGGGTAAGCCCGACTCAAACAGTTCCAAAGAAAGCGGGAATCCAAGTTGTTCGTGGTGAAAATGGTGAGGAAGTAGCCACCCGCCCCGTCACCGGGTGGCGGGTGTGCATTGATTATAGGAAACTCAATGCGGCAACATCAAAGGATCATTTTCCATTACCCTTTATTGATCAAATCCTTGATAAACTTTCAGGTCAGAAATTTTATTGTTTCTTAGATGGTTATTCGGGGTATAACCAAATAGCTATCCACCCCGAAGACCAGCAAAAGACAACATTTACTTGTCCTTATGGTACATTTGCATTTCGCCGGATGCCATTTGGCTTATGCAATGCACCCGCAACATTTCAACGTTGCATGATGAGTATTTTTTCTGATTTGATAGGAGATTCATTGGAAATTTTTATGGATGATTTTAGCATTTTTGGAACCACATTTGACTTGTGTTTGTCTCAACTTGAACAGGTACTTAAGAGGTGCACGGAAACAAATTTAGTGCTAAGTTGGGAGAAAAGTCACTTCATGGTGAAGGAAGGAGTGGTTCTTGGTCATATCATTTCGGAGCGAGGCATTGAAGTGGATCCCGCAAAAGTTCAAATCATTTCTACATTACCCGCTCCAACCAATATCAAGGGAGTTCGTTCATTTTTAGGGCATGCGGGTTTTTATAGACGGTTCATCAAAGATTTTAGTGCCATTTCTAAACCTTTGTGCAATTTGCTTTTAAAAGATGCACCTTTTGTCTTTGATGAAGCTTGTCTAAAAGCCTATAATACCTTGAAGGAAAAACTCATTTCCTCCCCAATACTACAAGCCCCCGATTGGTCTCTTCCATTTGAGATCATGTGCGATGCAAGTGATCATACCGTGGGGGCGGTGTTGGGGCAACGGGTGAATAAAAAGCCCGTTGCAATTTATTATGCTAGCAAAACTCTTTCCGAGGCCCAATTGCATTATACCACAACGGAAAAAGAGTTGCTAGCGGTTGTCTATGCTCTTGACAAATTCCGGTCATATATTTGGGGCGGTAAAGTAATTATCTATTCGGACCATAGTGCCATTAAATATTTGATGGAAAAGAAGGATGCCAAACCTAGACTAATTAGATGGGTTTTGCTACTACAAGAATTTGATTTTGAGGTGAAAGATAAGAAAGGAACTGAAAATGTAGTAGCGGATCATCTTTCTCGCATTCCTTCTACTTGTGATGATTCATTTGATGCCATACATGATACATTTCCAGATGAGTGCTTATTTGTTGTTTCTAAATTACCATGG
>JBCNJP010000020.1:2557864-2722347 GCA_039602395.1 Deinandra increscens subsp. villosa | reverse complement strand
CCTTGAGCATATGAATCATAATGGAATTTTACCGGATCTTGTCACTTATGGTTGTGTTGTTGATGCATATTTGGACAGAAGATTGGGGAGAAATTTGGATTTTGCTTTAAGAAAAATGAATGTGAAAGATTCTCCAACTGTTTTGACCGACCCGTTTCTGTTTGAGGTGTTTGGAAAAGGGGATTTTCACTCTAGCTCAGAGGCACTTTTGGAATCTATCAGGCAGAAGAGACGGACTTACAAGGAATTGATTACAATACATCTCAAGAAAAAGTATCGCAGTAATCAAATTTTCTGGAATTACTGATGGGGGATTATGGAAAATGAGAAATATGCTTTTTACTCTAAACATTGATGGATGTGATTAATGAAAGATCCTGGAGGAGTTAAATGACAGAAATACCCTTGTCTTTGGATACAAGGGGTTGTACTGGACTATGGTGATTGTGAATAACTCATCCATGGACCTTGCGCAGGTGGATATCACACCTCAGTCCTCAGTTAGTCGTGCATAATTCCTTGAGTATTCTCATTAATCACAATCGTATATATAATTACATGAGATACTATTTACCATAGTATCATTGATTTACATAATAGATATACTATTCAATTATTTTTAATCCGTTACTTGGGCCATTTTCCAACATTACATCATATTGCAGGTAGCAAATGTTGAAAGTTTGACCTTTTGAGTCAAAGAGAGTGCATTTCAACTTCAAAATTTATAAAAGCTTTTGTTAATTTTCTAGAAATTTTGATATCCACCTTAAAACTGTAGTAAAATGCTTTAACTAAAGAAACTATTTGTGTGTTAAATCTGTAACAAAATAGATTATTGATCGTAAACTTGAAAAAGGTGATGACTTTGACTCAAAAAGTAAACTAAATAATTTTTATAGGGTACTATGAAAGGTCCACCCATGGGAGTCTGGACTCTGGAGGATGATACTTGATCTTACTATTTGTTTATCTTTTATTGTAAGTTTTGATTGGATTGTGTTCAAGCAGATTGCAGTTTCAAAAGGGTGAAAAGTCATCAAACTGTTTCTATACATCAGGCCAGTCAACATCTTTTAGATATTGTTCATCTATACCTGTTTGGTAGTCTTCTCAACATGCAAACGGAAATGTAAGTACATATAGCTCTCTTTTGTTTCGGTCTCATTTTAGAGTATGTTCCTAGTATATGATATTTCGAGTGTCTTTACCATTAGTTATTATGAATTCTATAATGCAAAATTTGGGTAGATGTACTAAGGATGAATGGGAAGCAAAGGCAGCATATTCAATTATGTACAAAGCATATGAAGAACAAATGATTCATTAAGTCAATAAACGTCTTCGTCATTGTATTGATTTTAGTTACATTTATGTCTATAAGTATGGTCCAAAAGTTGGAAGTAATGTTCAAGAACTTTGAAGAAAGGTGCCACATTGTCTTGGCGATAAAGTTAAAGCATGTTACTAACTGTGGCATGTTGCTAATTGTGGGATGGAGGTGTTATTTGCATATGTTGTATTAGTCTGTTAAATTATTAGTTTATGACCCGTGGACCTGAGATAGTTTATTAGGGTATCCTTCTTATATATGTCGAGGGTTCCCACTCTATTGTAATGCATTAAAAAAACTCCCATTCTTGTTACATGGTATCAGAGTTAAAGATCTCGGCATAAACCCAAGCCGTTGCATTCGAATTCTGAATCCTAATTTACATGGTATCATGAACTGGCTTGACTCGTTTACACCCCTACTTCAGATGTGATGGTACTCATGATGATGCATCAGGCAAACACATTTACAAGTTAAGACAAAAAGGATCAGGTAGCCTCTAAGCCAGATAAGATTACAATGACGAAATCAGACCGTAGCCTTTAAGTCAAGCGAAATAAAACTACATCGATGGAAATCACATAAAACGTTGCTAGACGTCTCCCCAAATGATCGATACATGAAAAAGTTATCGAAATATATATCATTCTTGAGATAGATATACTCCGAATGAACTCTTCCGTAGTCCACTAATGCTACCTCAGGGGGTGTTCGGAACAGAGTATCTGACTATTGTGTTTTTAGTTCACATATAACCCATCTCGAGTGTTTGGATGGAAGTGGCATGCGTCTCAAATGTTAGGAACTGCTCTTCTGATTGATGAATCCATGCCAAACCAACCAACAGTTACCACCTTCTTGATGATGAATCGAAGCAAATACAATGTATAGTTTTAGGTGGTGAAATCATCCGAGAGTCCTGTCGATGATTACTTGTCAGGTTCGCTGCTATAAGTCGATTGAAAGTCTTCTTCTGCACCATCCTTTTCTCTCACATCTTCAATCCTCTCCAACACCTGTTTAATATCCATCCTTTTGTTAACATCTTTTTCGCAGCAACTCAACCCGATCTTCAACAGCTTGATCATCTCCCCTTCATTGCTCTTATCGAATCCCGTCATTTCCTTATCAAACATGTTGATGTCAAACTCCTGCTCCGTCACAGAGCTGATGAAATCATCCGTATGATCAATGTCGTTTTCTTTGCTTTGGTGGAGAGCATTCGCAGGGATCTTTCCTGTCATGATCTCGAGGATCATGATCCCGAGACACCATATGTCCGTCCTTTTAGAGATGCGCCCGAGTTGATTGTACTCGGGCGACTTGTAGGCCATCATGAGATCGCGTGCATGTTCCTGGTTGGTTACTGGAACCAACCCGTAATCGGTGAGTAGTGGATTATAATTTTTTGTGAGAAGGACGTTTGAAGACTTAAGGTGACCATGAGGGACAATTAGGCTTGGTAGGTTGATGTAAAGATTATGAAGTCCTCTCACTGCCCCTTTGATTATCTTCAACCGAGTAGGCCAGTTTAGGCTTTGAACTTCATCAGACTGGTTGCCTGAGATCACCATAAGTTTAAAGTATGGCACAATTAGCAACAATATTTAGTGACAAAACAAATTGAGATTTGAGAACATACCATGGAGATGAAATGCCAAACTAATGTTGTCAGCGAAGTTCGAAACCAAAAGCTTCTCGTCTTTTCGGTAGTAGAATGCGACAATCGGTTGTATATTCGGATGTCTCAACCTACTTAACCTTTTCATATGCTCATGAAACTCTTCCTTCCCAACATTATTCATCTGCTTAAACCTCTTCACCACCATCACTTTCCGACCCGCAACAGCAGTCTGATAACTCGATCCAAACATCCCACTTCCGAGTATAGCGGCTGGCGACTTCAACAAGTCTGCAAAGTCAAATCTTTCCTCATCATCTGCCAAGAAAGTCAGGTTCATTGAAACTTCTGTTTTGTTTCCTTTATGAGGCGATGCTACGCCTTCTTTGCGTGTATTAAGGTTTAAAACCTGTGCTGGAATTTCATGGTGGCGGCGGCGACTTAGTATTGTGACCGCAAAAATAACTGCTGCAGACTGCTGTTACAACTGCCAATGCTATGCTGATGATTGTGGTGATGGAGGTAACCTTCTTCTTACATTCTCCCAGTGGTGTTCCACAAAGTTCATTGCCTGTTTCAGGAAGGGGAAATCATCACCAAGGTAAAAATGATGTTATACTCTATATCAGATGAAAATGTCTGAAAGAAATAATAATTAAAAAAGATTATTACTGTCTTTTAGCTAGATGTCATACGGGTCGTATTATTTTTTTATTATTTTTAAAAAATAATAAAAATTGTTTCTCGACGGATTCCGTCCTAATTTTCTGACTCTTTCGGAAACAATCCATCGATATAAGTGCAGTTTTCTAGTAGTGATAACCATCCTTAAAAATTAAATACCTAACATGCATATTGTTGTTTATAGTTGTCCATATCTAATGTATGAACTAATTATACCTTTACATCAAGCATTGTCAATGGATATTCATTCATAACATATTTCTTGAGGACAATACATATGAATCTAAACTCACCTGCAAATTGGCTAGCAGGCAAATGCTGAAGCCCTTCAGGGATATGACCGCGGAAATGATTGTTGGCGAAATTTGCAACCGTCAGCTTACCTTGAACAAACTTTGGGATTTCGCCCTCGAATTCATTGCCTTGGAGCATCAACTCTTTTAGTTTAGGCAATCTGGTCAACGACGCAGGGATCTGGCCAATGAGCCGGTTATTCGCAAGATCCAGCTTCTCGAGCCATTTCAGACCCTTGAAAGCATTGGCTGGAATTTCGCTAGCAAACCTGTTGTTAGACAGAAATATCTCTTGCATTCCATCAAGCATTCCAAAATCAGGGAAGACACCCTTCAAGTTGTTGTTATTGAAGCTTATGCTCACCAACGACGACAATCTGGATAAGATATTCGTGTCGATGTTACCTTCAAGCGCCTTCCTCTCGAGCTTTATGCCCCGGACGGTTCCATTGGCGCAAAGAAGGCCTTCCCAATTGGCTGTGTCATTATTGCATGGTGTGTTTGTGGCAATCCAGGTGGTTAACTTCTGGCCGTTGATAAGGGAATCCTTGAACTCAATGAGCGTTTCTGAATCCAAACCGTTCACAAGGTGGATGATTGAGATGGTGATGAGGACGAAGAAACGACCTGAATGGGCCGACATGGGAGACGAGGGTAGGAGTGGTGCGCGCACATACAAGTGCGCGCCCATTGGAGGGGCTATTGTAGAAGGCAATGGTGGCGGTTGTTGGGGTCACAAGAAACTTGGGATTGAGATGAGTTTGTGTGGGCATGAAAAAAGAAAGGTGAAAATAGAGAAAGAAAGACATGTTAGAGAAAAGAGAGAGGAATTGGAAGGTGCCATGAATAGTTTTCATTTCCTGTTTTTCATGAGATATACATGGGTTTCTAAATCTTCAATTAGTTAGAGAATTTTAAGGCTGGACATTTTGTTCCTATATTTAACCCTATATTTATCGATATCGAATGGAATTCAATACAATCTTTACCCATATCAAAGTTATTGATAAGATCCCAATCTCGTAACGCAACTATCACAATGTAGTAAACTAGATTTTGCAACTCGTACGTTGTTGTGGGGATAACATGGGCACACGAAACAGTTGCATTGCTTAACGCTACGTAAGGAAGACAGAAGTAAAAACTGCGTAACGACCCAAACGTTTAAGGTATTGAGCCTATGACCCAAAAGCTATATTACATGACTCTATATATTATACCATCAACTTTTGTGCTAACGTTGAGATTGGAAATAAATTAATAAAAGAAAATCTATAGTGCATGATGGTTACCTGTTACACCACCAACTCGCCACAAACCCTTTTGCTAAACTCAAATGACTATACGTATTAGACCATTAAATCACATGTGAAATTTATTACGTTTTGATGAAAAAAAAAAACTTTATTTTTTTATGTCCACGTGACGAGCTGTAAGTGGAATAGTGGATAACCGGATAACTGGATATCTAGTTTCTGTCCCTAATAGACTTTACTTTGTTTATATAGAACTTTTAAGTGATGTTAAGTAAGAGGGGTTTTCTGTGAAGCAAGAATACCAACACTTAATAAAAATTTTGTTATCTTATAGTACTATCATTATGTTAAATTTATTAAATTTATTGTGTTTGAATAAAGAAAACTTTATTTATTTACCGCACGGTCTGCGCCGTGATCTCCCTACCACGTCAAGTATACCGGATGGTCTTATTAATATAATAGAGGCTACGATGGTATCCAAAAATCTATATAAGTGGAATTGATAAAATTTACATGCAGGTAGTGGCGGAGCTTAAGAAAATTTATAGTAGTGACCGAAAGTCATTTGACCAAAAACAAAATTATTGCTATGTTTTCAGGTATATGTTCGGATCGGATATTCGGTACGGGTCGGGTCAAACCAGGGATGGACCCCAGATTTTTTTTCCTATGGGTTCACTATTTTTCATTGGTCAAAATTCTAACAACCAAATCTAAAAAAAAAATCGGTTTAGTCGGGCCGGGTTAGATGCTCCTATTTCATAGAACCGAACATAATAATTTACAGGTCGTTGTGAGTGTGCGACTGTTCGGGTCAGGTAAGGTTGAATGAAAAGAAGAGAGGTAACAATCTAATAAGTGAGAATTGAACTTTTACCCTTACAAACGACTAGAAAATCAACGCTAACCACTCAACTAAATTATCTCTATTTAAGCCTATTTAAGGTGGTGTTGTTAATATTATCTATAAAAAAAACATGAGAATAAGGAAAACAAAAATCAATGCTAACCACTCAACTAAAAATTCCGTATTCAATATACACTTATAAATTTGTAAGTATATAACCTAACTTTAACCATTACATATATCTGTTATATAATCTTATCCTATCCTATTGCAAAGGGGGAAAGAAATAGAGGTGTCAAATATAGGATATATGAGGAGAATTTTAACTTGAACCCACACATAATTAAGTTACCTCCTCTAATCTTATAAGGCTATGTGTAGTCATCGAGCTCCACCATGGGGCATTATATGCTATGTGACGATGACATGGCATAGGGGGGGTTATAACATCTCAATTGTGTAACCATAAAGCTCCACTAATCATTACCTAATCACAAAATATAACATTTAAAAAATATATATATATTAATGGCCAACGGATATATTTCAACGGATATATTTGAAAAGTCAAGGGGGAGAGGCGCCATCTAGGTAACGCCACACCCACAAAAAATGCAACATGGCGCCCCGGGGGGTGCCCAGGGGCGCTATGTTAGGCGCTATGGTAAGGGTTTTGGGGCTATAACGCCCGATTACACATAGCCTAAATTAACTTTGAAAACAAAGTGTGTGGTAGGGTAAACTATTAATCAAGAACTTGCGTTTTTCCGTTTTCTTGTTTTATACTATTTATGAGTTTATGTAATAAGTGAAAGAAAAAGAAAAACTAATAAAAAAAGAAAAAAACAATTTACTAAATTGGATAGAGACACATATCTCATCTTTTCACCGAAGGGATTCTCGCCAAATACTATCTTTGGTATTAATAAGACGCTCCGCTCCAAATCGTTAGTCAACAATGAGTTAAAATTTTGCAAAAATAAAAAACGACTCGATCCACTGGTGACACCATACACGCACGGTCTGTGAAGTCCACCGCTCCCCACGTCTCGCCTCTCGCACACCGATCTACTGCAATTTCCGGTATATTCACCGGAGATTCACCGGCTCCTTCTACCTACGGCTCCGGGCACGCCTACAATTTTCCGGTATATTCACCGGATATAAATGATTCTAATAGTTCTTAAATCTATCAGAATACGAAATTAGTTTTCATGTAATCGATTCGTGTTTTCTATTAATTGTCTTAATGTAGTATATTGTTTCCATTATAATAGTTTCCAATTGAAAAGCTTTGGTTGATCATCTTTTTTAATTATGCACACAAGGTGTTTGATAAAATGCCTCAAACGGTTCACATTAATGGGACTTGGTTTTTAGTTGTGAGAATTTGTTTAGGATCTAGATTACTTACTGTTAAGAAGAGCTACTAGTATAGGAAGTGCTTGCAGTTTCATGGCTGGAGTGTCTTGTGATCTTTAGCTGATTAATGGTTCTATATTTATTTTGATAAACCGTGTTTCAAATGATATGTAAGCTGTACTGGAACCATGTGTTGATATTGATGTATGTTTTTCAGAATTTGCAATAGCTAACCAGTTTGTTGCAAATTTGCACAAGTACAGGTTTATGTTCATAGTAATTGTTATTAAGCTTGATTTGATCTGCCCTTTTTCTCACGAACTTTCAAGTATCACTTGTATGTTGAAGGTATTCTTTTTTATATCTAAATTCGGAACTGGTTAATAGTCACAAGGATTTTGTATCCCAAGCACCTATTGACTAATAAGTTTTGTGTTAAGAGCCAAGAAAAAAAGTCGAAAGCAGGCGGTTTGACTATCTTGATTTGTGGGAATCTGAGAAATGTAACGCATGAATCTAGTTTTATTGCATGTGGTGAACTTGATTGGTGATTTCTTTTGGTTGATGGAATTAGTATTAGCTATATGTGGATTGTTAGGAAACTTAACTTTAAAGGGATCCCCAACTGCTACAAGCAAACAAGCTTTCATCAACATGTAACCTTATTAAGTATTTAAGAGCATTGTGGAACTATGTAGTCAAAGGGCTTATAGCCCCTGCTAAAATGTGCCTAATAGGTTTCATTGTGAGTACTTAATCTAAACTCTAGTGACTGCCCCAGCTTATTGCATTGTGGAACTATGTAGTCAAAGGTGCCCAGGCAAGGCACAACATTAATGCCTTGTGTCCATCAAGGCGCTCAGACCAGTATTCCGGTTAAATTCTGCCCTCAAAGAAAAACGATCTGAACATGTCTAAAATAGCTAAAAACTAGTCTAATGGCATCTAAAAATGGCCTAGAACCTGCCTAAAACATGTCTAAAGAAGTACAGGCCCCTAAAATTGGCATGGTTATATTTTGCGTCTTGCTTAAAAAGGCTCTCATATTTAAGAACCTTGTGCCTAGGCGACGTGCTCACCCTTTGCTCCTTGAGTGCGCCTAGCAACTTCCGCTACCTAGTTGTGAAAACCTTTATCAACACCATTGTAGAGTTCCACTCTAGGAGGACAACCTAAAATCACACATCATGTTGCATGTATGCATTATGATTATTTTGTTATGCTTTTGCAGGAAACTTATCAAGCCGTAGAACTTATTCTCTCACTATATATACTCTTTGATCCCTGTATTTTACTTGTTGACTTTGGCACAGTTAATACAATGTCAGCCAGAGTGGTTGCTAGGAGATTGGGGAGAAAGCTATTACCCAGATTCGCTCCTGCTGCTACACTGCATTCCCATGCTACTAGCTTTGGTAGGTCAACCTTGGTACCCTGCTTTCATTTTTCCTTTTTATAATTACGAAATTATTATTGAAAATAATGTTATCCTATATACTTTTTAAAATTTTTTACCCGATAGAAGAAAAGGAAAAAGTAAGCCCCGTTGTATACGCTCTTTGTCATGTATACACTCTGTCATATAGGTGTCTGTTGGGGGTCACCTCTCAGTTGGGAAACTTCACAAGCATACCTGTGATTAGTTAAATTAGATTTGGCATAGTATACGGATACGCTTATTCAATCTGCAATCAAACCTGCTATTAGGTTAGACACAACATTTTCCTTCTCACTGCTCCAAATATATGCCAACTAAAACTGAAAACTATCTTATCTTGCTAGACTCCTCATATATAGAACACATCATGCACGGCAGGTTTTTCTTTTTTTTTTTTTTTTTTTTATACGAGAAACTTTTTAGATAGTGTGTTTGTAATTTTACAAGTTTCTTAAAGGCTTGATTTGGTTGCTGGTTAGGCCGCCTTATTCAACATTATTCTCCATCAAGCGGTAACTTATAAGTAGACCAATAATAGCACACATATACTAAAAAACAGAAAAGGACCTACTGATCTTGTGGCACTTTCATGTTTTGCTGCTAGCTGACAAACGTGTAAAATCCAATTTTGAACACAAGTTAAAATCGATCTCATATGCGTATGATTAAATGGCAAACCCTGTGTATTTTTTTTATCATACATGATACATGTAATGATAACCAATGTTTATCTTGTCTACCTTATTTTAAGAATATTTGAAACAGTAAACCACTACAGAATATTATCTTATCAAATGGGGATTAGCTAGTTTATTGATGAGAAAATTGCTCAAACTGTTTCATTTGTGGAAGAAGAATGCAGGGAAGGCACAAAAGCAAAGCAATAAGTAGCTAGTTAGAAGGTGAAATTAAGAAAATAATCTACAAATGCTGTAATATCTTATTTTGTAGCCGCTTAAATGAGATGGGAATTTTAACATTCACTGTGCAAAGTTGAATTGTTATCGTCAAACTACTAGCTGAAATTCAATATCTTATATGATGAAGCAATTTGAAAAATATTCCCACCATCTTTATTGAAAGATAACCCTCGTATTGACTTTTGAGTGGTACTGCAGGATTTAAAGAAGTAAATGAAGAAGAAAAAAGCAAACTGGTTGGTAATGTCTTCACCAAGGTTGCAACAAACTATGACATCATGAACGATTTCATGAGTGGTGGACTGCATAGGTTGTGGAAGGAGAGGTGAAATTTAGAACTTAATTTAATTTCATATTTCGTCACTAGTCTACTAGGCTTTTTTTTATTCCCATTTTTTTTACAGAATGGTTTCAAAATTGAGTCCATTTCCTGGGATGAAGCATCTCGATGTAGCTGGTGGGACAGGTTAGAGTTATTTTGTTTTTTCATCTTTCATTTTATAAAGTAGAAACTTTCTTTTCAAAGAATCTGATGTTTATTTAATTTCACAGGGGATGTTGCTTTCAGGATTCTGGAAACTATTAATAGTGTTAATCGCAGAGCCGCAGAAGACATCCTCGAAGATGATTTGCAGGAAGAAACTCAGATTTATGTTTGTGATATTAATCCAAATATGTTAGATGTCGGCAAGAAGCGAGCCCAACAAAGAGGTAAGTGTTGTTAATTGGTTAAACTCAAATTCTTCGTCTATTTATATCATTTTGAGAGATGATGCAATTTTATTAACCGGCGGTCTTCCGACTAATGTAGGGCTTGGAGATATGGGATCCCTTGTATGGGTCGAGGGTGACGCAGAAAACCTTACTTTTAAGGATGGTTCAATGGATGGTTACACTATTGCTTTTGGTATTAGGAATGTTACACACATTGAAAAAGTTCTTGCTGAAGCATACAGGTACTTCTGTACCCTGATTAATATTATTGGTCAAGTTTTTAATTTAACTATTTGTCACATGACATCAAAATTTACATCATAAATATTCTTATAAGTTATTACAAATTGTTCTCTGTTAATTGTTTGTTTTTCAATCAGGGTACTCAAAAAGGGAGGGAGATTCCTTTGCCTTGAACTCAGCCATGTAGACACTCCAGTTTTTAAGCAGCTGTAAGTATTTTACATGCTTATATATGAGCTGTTTTTGATCAACCCAAATCACATTTACTGTTTTTGATGTACATACTGTTGTTTTAGTCGGTAAAATCAGTCACAAAGTCTTCTTTGGCCGCTAAAGGTCGTCACAGATCGGGTTGGCAACGTATTGAATTTTCAACTGCCAAGATCAGTCACTGAAGGTCTTTAGCGACCAATTTGGGCGTAACAGATAGCTGTTTCTGTAGTAGTGTTTTGCTTCAAGAAAAAGAACAAACAAGCGGATTAACTGATTGAAATATTATCAAGTAGACACAATTGAAATAATAACAAAAGATGCATGTATTATGTGCCTTTTCAAAGTCAAAACCAGAATTTTCTTTCAAGACCCTAATTCATCAATTATTTCACGCCATAATATTATTTTGTTTTGCTTATTCATCAGGTATGATTACTACTCATTTTCAGTCATTCCAGTTCTAGGAGAGCTTGTTGCAGGAGATCGTGATTCTTATCAGTATTTGGTGGAGAGCGTTCGGCGTTTTCCTCCTCAGGTGTGTATTTGGTTGACCTGCAAACACTTTTGATTTTCTTATAAACAGTTAATGTGTTAGTTATGACTTATGATTACAAAAATAATATGATAACAAACATACTCAATATAATCCTACTCCCATAGCAGAGCTATTTGCAGGGGATTGGGAGGGTGTGATGAGGGCGAGCCTTACCTCTATTCAGAGGGTAGAAAGCCTACTTCTTGTTGAGACCCTTAGCTCGAGAAGATACAGTAAAAAGTTGCAAACTAGCACTAACATACAAATGTTGAAAAGAATGCAAACAAGTATATAGTGGATACAGATAAAAAGAGCAAATAAATAGGTGGATAGGTAGAAAGAAGCGCTAACTCCTTTGCAAGTTGATGCAACCTGTAGAGTGGATCTAAAGAACAAAGGGTATAGAAGAGATTAAACAAAACAAACTTTCTTCAATTTTTCTTCATGTTCGTTTTATTTCATCACACCAAACTTAAATACTAAAATTTCTAAGCAACAGAAAGTAAAAGTGGAAATCATGTAAACTAGAAAAAAGGAAATGCATGGGAACATGGGTAACTAGACGTGTGCATGAGAATGGCACATGGTAGGACTTAGTCTTGATATTATTTGGGACTTCTGCCTTCCTCATGGGTCGTACGGGTTGGACCCGGGCTTGGGCTTCCAAATGGGTCAACGGGTATGGATGGTTCACATCACAAGTACACACTCCCCTAAAAATGCTAAGGCATGACTACGACAAGTCTAAGTCTAAGGCAAAGAACCATATAGGAAAAGTGAAGGCCCTAAGAAAAATCTAAGTAGAGCTATACATCCCCCAAAATGTCCATAACTCTAGTAATCAAAATCTTTGAATAAAACATATTAGGAGGTTGTAAGCACTATATTCCAACTCGTTTGACCAGTTTCACCTTTTCAGGAGGTTTTTGCTTCAATGATAGCGGATGCTGGGTTTCAAAAGGTTGAGTATGAAAATCTTGTGGGAGGAGTAGTGGCGATCCATTCCGGGTTGAAAATTTGAAGTTCTCCTGGAACTACTTATGTTCCTTTGTTAAGGGTTTACAAGAGAAGTTCATAAATGGAGGCTAGGATGATATCAACTAGACAGCTACAGGATACATGGTTCTTGATGTAATTTACACATTTTACCCTTTAACCAATAAATGTTAGTTTTTCTTTTATTAAACGACAGAGATAGATTTTGGGTGGTTATATAGAAACCAACAAATTTGCTAAAAAAAACCCAAATCATGGACCGTTTCATATGAAACGGGTGTATCCATTCCCACTTATAATTTTTTTTTAATTTTATTTCTTTTATAAATATTTTTAATTATTTAATTTTATAAAAATTAAAACGATTTAGTCACCATAGCTGCTAATAAAATACTTAAACGAACATAATAGCGACGTAAAATAATAAATTTTAGACTCAGAGTTTTCGTTGAGACGGTCTCGATGACTTCTTGGCAAGTCTATACTGGTGTTGGATCCTCACGGCCCATGGTTTTATTTTTATTTTCAAAAGTTTTCCAAACGATTTGCAAATTACTAAGCAGCCATTACTTGAAATACAAGGCCGAATCTACCGCCATAGCGTCCTTCTTTTCCGGCTCAAAGATGCAGGGAATTGATGTGGTAAGTCATCAACTGATACCGAAAAGTTTGCTTTTTGTGAAGTTTATTTTTAAACGGGAGGCAAGATGAAATCATGAAAGTATTTTGTTACTACACACAGTCTAAGGTAGGGGTGTTGTTCGGATATGGTATATTGTTATTGAATAGTTCGGTTTGGAACATACTAAACCCCCAAACAACCACACAACAAACTAAAACAGACTCTTCCAGAACAAAAACATCCGAAACAAAACATAGACTCAACCGACATCAAAGATATGTACACATATTGTGAAGAAAGCGCACGCAGCTCCCGAAAATAACGTTCACTTGCATGTGTTAAGATAGCGATTCTAGGGATAAACTCTTCTTTTGCTATGACCCTACAGTGGAGAGTCTTGTATGCTACCTTTTTGAAACATTTCCGTCGTTTTGGTAGACGGAGACGGGATTGTAGCGATAAATGGGTTTGAAAAAATTACAAAAATGGGTGATATTTATTTTTTTTCTTCAGGAAAGGGCTTTTCGCATTTGCCAAGTGCGAAGCTTGGCATGGTTCTAGGCTCGGTGGACGTATGCTAGGCTCGGTTCCGACGAGTTAGGTTATGTGGGCCCATTTACGCACCTCCCAAGTGTGAAACTCCCTTTTCCAGACCTATTTCGTATGTGCTCAAATGCGAAATGTCAGAAATAAATTATTTTTTTACGGAAACCTACCATCCAACAATAATTGTTGGTCTTCAATACAAACAACAACCTGTAATTTTAAGGCTTTAAAGTTTTTGACAAGATTACACTCTAAAACTACAAACACTATAAATGCACAGCAACCTGCAAACACTATACAATGCAAAATGCATCTTGCCATTTTCAAGCACTCTTCATCTACAGTGTCGTTTCTCGGCCAATCATTCTCTATTTTATGTAATAGAGTGTTTATTTTTTATAAAGCAGTTAAATTACAGTATAAAAAAAATACAAATTCAGTAAAAAAAATTGCCGTAAAGAATGAAATCCAATTTAAAAAAAAATCTGTAAAATAAATTTACTTATTTTCAGTCCAAACCCCTTAGCATTGCGACAGCCGAGTAAAACCCCAGCTCCACCTTCCTGCCGATCAGTGAAACCACCTCCGCCGCCGCCGCCGCCGCCGCAAGTATTGGATGTCATCGAGGCCGGAGCTACAGGCACCGCCTGAGATATTCTACGACGATGTTGAAGCTCGAAAATACACTTCATCTTCTCGTATCGTCGGAATTCAGGTATATGCATTACACGTCTTGTTTCCGCATCAAATTAGCTGCTTATGATTATTATTATGATGATGATGTAGGCTTTTTTCTTATTTGAATGATAATGATGATGATTCTAATTTCTTTCTATTTTTTTTTAAATTTTAAATTGAAGGCAGAACTTTCAGAGAGAGCATTAGAGCTCCTTGCATTGCCTAATGATGGAATCCCTAGATTGCTTCTTGACATAGGTAAATTGCTTATTTGTATTACTATTCAGCTTTATAGCCTGCTTTCTCAATCTGATTGTATGATCTGTTGGAGTTGATTTTGGTTCATACTTTTTGGCTTTGGTTATATTTCTGGAATGATTGATTAAGGACTTGAGTTGTGCTGGCTTTCATGACTGGCAGGATGTGGTTCGGGGCTTAGCGGTGAAACAATATCTGAGAATGGGCACCAGTGGTTTGGTATAGATATATCGCGGTCTATGCTTGGTATGCCGTAGTTTTGTTCTCTATAAGCGGTTATTTATCATTTTATCTATTATACACGCTTATTTATAAAATTTACCTAATGTAAGATGTTGCTTTGGAGCGGGAAACTGATGGTGATCTTATACTTGGTGACATGGGTCAGGTAGCCATCTTTTCTTCTTGTAATTTTATTGCATTTATGGGGATATAAGCATGGGTTGTGAACTACTTTTGCTGTAACTTATTAGCTCATATCTATGTTGAACTGCTAAAGATAAGAGACAAAAGTTTGTCTGGTAGGCCTAGGCTACATAATCACCCTTTGTGCCCTGAGTGCGCCTAGCGCTTTTGACTACCTAGAATGAATCCTTGGTGACACTATCACTTTGTTCCCGAGTTTTAGATGAAAAGAAAATAATCGAGAACGGAAAGGGTTTAGAGAAAAGAAAGGGAAGAATATTTATTAATTTATTCATGTTCTTGAGCTGAAGAGAAATGGGAGGAAAAGAAAGAAAGTGCGAGTTCATATATGTATTAATAATGGGTGACTATGAGGTTTTAAAACTTGGATATTTTGTAGTTATAAAATGTTTCTGTTCTTTTCCTCCCCTTTTTCCCCAAAATGGGAGGAAAGTTACGAAGGAGAACCATCCACACTTAATCTTTTTTCCTTCGCTCCCCTTCATAAGAAAACTTGAGAAGACAACTTCTATTTCCCTTGTTTTCGCTCACTTTCCTGAAATATGTGCTTTATTTGCTTGGAGGTTCTAAACCATATCGGTTCCTCACTTCTTAACAGAACTCAGCAGAGTGCCAGAGCTATCTCATGCTGTCCTATGTAAATAACTTGCAATAGTAGCCAGAATTCAACTTTTGATAGTTTAATAAAAAAGGTTTCATGATTCTGGGCACTATCTGCATCTATGGATTGTTGAGTCCTGAATGTAGTCTTTGTGCAAGAGTAATTATTATAAGATCATGCCAGAAATGTTAAATGTTTTGAATTTTCTTAAGGAAATATTTCCTTTCTTTTAGTTCATTGAAATAGAAGATTCTTAGTTTTATCATTGTTGTAGTCTCAAAGCTCAGCGAGGATTTTATTATGCAGGGCCTAGGACTACGTCCTGGAGTGATGGATGGTGCCATCAGTATCTCTGCTGTTCAGGTTTATATCCTTTTTTCAAATTTAGAGGTTTATATGCAAGAGAAAACGTGCATCTAGGAGTTAAAAAGTATAAATATTTTAACAGTTTGATATTATTGTGTAGTGGTTGTGCAATGCTGATAAATCTTGTCATGAGCCACGATTGAGATTGAAGTATGTATAATCCCCATCTCTCCTTATTCTCAAAGTGTACCCCCACCCAAAACTAAATGTTTTCTTTTGATTTTTACTCCATGCACTTGTTTAGACGTCAAAATCGCTCCTGAAAATTCATATTTCATGTCTCTACTGCAGGGCTTTCTTCGGATCACTTTATAGATGCCTGGGCAGGGGAGCTAGAGCGGTTTTCCAATTGTATCCTGAAAATAATGCCCAGCGAGAACTAATTTTAAGCTTTGCTATGCGTGCTGGATTCGCTGGTGGTGTTGTCATTGACTTCCCGCACAGGTATCGCCTTTTTTACCACAACATTCTCGTGATGTTTTTTTTTTTTTTGAAAGGCAATTTATTTCACCACAAAGAAAACACCAAGCACAACAAGCAAACAAAAAGTTTACAAGCCCACCCTAACAACAAAACATACACAGATCACCAAAACAATCAACCACGTCCTTTTCTAACCCTCTTGTTCTTAACCCAGAAAATAGCCCATTCTTTGATATTCGCCACGATCTGACCAACAGTGGCTCTCTTCCCCTCGAACACCTTATCATTCCTAGCCCTCCATATGCTCCAAAATGTGACTAAAATCACCGCGTGAATCCATTTTTTCCGCTTGATGTCTCCATCCGAGACCTCGTAAATCTCCAAGACGTCTCTAACCGAAAAGCCATATATTGGGGGTAGATGCAGCCACGTAGCTATGCCCCCCCAAACCAAGCTCGCAAACTCACAGTTAACGAATAGGTGATCCACGCTTTCCGGCCAATCTTCGCAAAGCGGACATAGATCGACGATAACCCCAATGTGCCGTTTCAAAAGCTCATCACGAGTCGGCAACCGATTTAAACCAAAAACTCCACGCCACCACATTTACCTTAATAGGAACCCATTGATTCCACCTATGGATATATGAGAGGGAGTCCAAATTTGCATCATCAATATGTTGCCTGACCAGAGCCGTGGGGGAGCAATTTTTCGAGATCGCCTCCGCTACGATATTTTCCAATGTTACATTATATTTACACAGGTCTCCTTTGATCTTCGCTATGGCTTTCCAGCAGCCCCTCCATCTGTTGACAATTGGTATGCTCCATTGGATTTGCATTTGATGGTGAATGGCTATTATGACTTGTCTCCACAAACCTCGTTCCTCCCTGTGAAACCGCCACCACCATCTCGAGAGAAGGCTGTAGTTCGCCACCGAGAGATCGATAATCCCAAGCCCCCCTTTCTCCTTTGGCCGGGTAATGGACGACCAAGCGACCCAATTGATTTTGTGCTAACTTCTCTGATATATATAAATGGAAACCGTGCATAGAAGTAACTTAGTTTCAGTTCATTTAATTTTTAGGATAAATAGTTTCCATATATAATCAAAATTCATGCTTTTTTTATGTTTATCTTGAAACTCATTTGTTATACCACTTTGCAATAATCTTTAAAACAGCTCGAAGAAAAGAAAAGAGTACCTTGTGCTTACTTGCGGGCCACCTTCTACGAGCACCATGACACCAAGTGCCAAAGTTGAAGACAGTAACAGTTGTTCAGATGATGAGAGTAGTGGTGATGAAGAAAACCAAACTGTAAGTTGTAATGTAATTTGACATCAAATCTTTTTCTAGTCAACTATAAATACACCAAAATGTGTTACATTCAATCTTTTCTCTATCATATTTCCCGGTATGCATTTCAGATAGGAACAGGCCACGAAAAAGGCAAAAGATAACGAAGAAAGGTAAGACGAGATCATGGGTGTTGAAGAAAAAGGAGAAGATGAGGAGCAAAGGAAACGTTGTGCCCCCGGACTCAAAATACACTGCCCGCAAGCGAAAGTCCCGTTTTTGATCGCACGCCTTTTATATATTACATTTGTCCAGATTGTTTTCTTGTTACATTTGAGAGGCATGATTGAAATTGTTGAGGCTTTGTAATTTGATACCTTTTGCATTTAGAGCGAGACGTTACTTGGTTTCCTTTTTGGTATGAATAAGTGTATATTATAAAAATGACATTTAAGTAATCAAATCAAAGGACATTTTGACCTTTGCATTAGGCTTCAAGAGTTGCTTCAACTATAAATCATGGTATTTTTCGGTAGATTCATGAACTAATGTTTTGTTAGTCATTAATATTGTTTTTATGTGTTCATTATGTTTGTCTGTTCTTTTACATTCTTAAACTCTTCGTTTAGACTTTTAACAAACGAATATAAATGAACACAAACTTTTTCATTTTCTTAATGAACAAACATAAACATAAATAAATTTGTTCGATTAATGTTCGTGTTCGGTTAAAGTTAAATGAACGAACACGAACAAGCCAATATTCTTGTTTGTTCGGTTCGTTTACAGACCCACCTTCCTAGCTAAAACAGATGTTCAAAACAACCACACTTGGACAAATAGGTTCAGGAATTTACAAGCACAGATTGCTATTCTGCATTCTATGCATCAGATTGTTCACGCGCGATCTATACATGTCGACTGCCACATCAAGATTTTTGTAAATTCCTATGAAACCGAGGTTTCGAGTAAATCTTTCTTCCATTTATCAATTTCAGTAACCGCCATGCATATGCAGAACCAAACACTTCCACATGAATGTGTTCAGCACTGAAGTTCTGCAAGTAACAAAAGTCAACACAAGAGTCAAACTCCTTTCAAAATCAAGATTTTAAAGAGTATATCTATTTTCCAAGGGACTTATAATGATAAACATAGAAAGAATAAGGCGCACCTTCGCCGTATAATTGTTCAAAACGAGTAACAATATGTTTCCCGTAAGTATATTTCTTCAATGAATTGAGATGAATCTTTATTCGACCAAGCAACACTTCTCTCTGATCACCCGAACATGTTTGAAGAACCTTTTGAATAACATAATTTGCAAATTGGTCTTTCACCATCGCCTACAACATCAAAATTACACTAACTAAATGATCTTTCACGGTTAATTGTTAGAAACCAAGAGGCGGTTAAAAAGATTAAACTCAATTCATGATATGACATTTTCATCCTATGGGTCCTTTTAATATAGGAAACTTTTAACCGCTTTATGTACAACAGAAAGAAAATTGAAAATATGCATATAAGAGAAGATTACTAACCAATAAATTATCGCTATTGTCACCTAGGCCGATGATCTCTTCGATTAAGATTCCCCTTCCTGTAGAGTCGGCATATTCCAAACACTTCTCGATTACATTTGATGCAAATTTATGCTGGCTTAGTTGTACAACATGGCCTGCCAACTTGTGCGCAATTTGGCTTCTTTCCTCGGGCTTTCCCCTCTTCATCACATGCTGCAAGTGGCATATAACCGTTAAAAAGATTAAAGATCAGATAAAATGTGCAAAAGAACAAATGAAAAAGACACTTGGATAAATTGTACGGGTGGTCATCTTTTAAACCAGACGGGTCATGTTGGCTTGGCATGCAAACACTTTTTGACGTTTTAACCGTGATTACCAAAACATATAGTTAGAATGGTATTTAAGATCAATAGACTTTGCGTGACTTTCAACCCATTTGACTGATCTCCTTTTAGCTATATTTATTTGACCCGTTTGGCCGTTTGAGATGAAATGCACATTCCAAAACAACCAATTCATAATTAAATGTGTAGCAATTTCCATCTTTAATAAATAGGAAACCATCATCTAAACAAACCCTAAAAGACAATAAAAACAAACCTGGGATACATAATTGCCATACTGGTCCTGTGCAAGAGTATAAACGGATTCCAATATCTCATCGACTATAAATTGGCTTTGTAATTCGTCAGTCGAATGTTCTAGAACCCTCTATTGATAACAAAAAGGTCGGATCACCATATATTCTATGTAATATCATTCAAAAACAAAACAAAAAAAGGAAAAAAGACATTTACACCTGTATGACACGACACCCATATGGATGTGTTGAAAGGGCTGCAACTTGACCACGAAAAGATGAGATTACAAATTTGATTCTCTCTATTGGAATGCTCTCTATACACTTTTGTATCACATGATTTCCATTTTGATCACGAACACACCTCAAAACATGCCCATCAAGCTCACGAACAAGCTTGATTTTTTGTTCTACTTCGATAACATCAAGGGCCTAGCAAATATTTAGCCAATAAAAGAATCAAATATATAATAATCTTTCAACTAATAATCCTACTTTCCCAAAATGAAGTCAAGATTTCATTTTCGCATAGTTTCAATCCAAGATTACCTCTTTTATTAGTAGTCATTACAAACTGTTGGTAGTATTGATTTTGGAGTAACTGGTTTCTCTAGTTTGTCATTATTGAATGGTATTTTAGGTATTCCCCGCAATAGTAAAACACAAAATTAGGTATTAACCTTTTGGATGACTCGGCAACCATACATCTGCAGACTTAAAGGCAATATTTGACCTTCAAGCTGGTTTGCAAGCTCCCTCCTCTGCTCACCACTTCCATACTCGAAAAACTGTTAACACATAAAAGTAGAGAAATGTGCTATATGAAATTAAGTGGTCGGTCGAATTGGTATACAAAAGTACAAAATTACCCTATACCTTTTGAATAACATAGTTACCGAAAACATCAGTTATTAAACTAGAAGCATTAGGAAGAACTTCTTTAAATACAGATTCCTTCTCCTCAAAGCTACAAATTTCCAACTTCTGTTGAATGAATCTACTTCCATGTTGATCGCCACTGTGTTAATATTACAAATATGACATCAGAGAGGTGGTAAATTCAACCCGTTTACTTGTGAATGGACTCATCAACTCAAACAGATGGAATAAATTTTTTGGTCAAATAGAATAGTGGGTTAAAAGTCTCTCCTTAAGTTCATTTCTCAAACACAGAACCTGCTAACTCATCTGGTTTAGAGTTTATATCATTATACTATTATAGCAACAATAATGTTTTTGTAATCGTACTTAACACAGTAATTATTTACGAAAACGTTTATAGATGGACAAAAAGAGGTTGCAGGTAAACCGACAATAATCAGGCCCATCTGTTTTGACCAGAAATAGAAATGATCTGTTTCAAGGGACATGTTACCCAACCCACCCATCTTGTCAACTCTAGCAAATGATTACAAGTCATTCAACACTCACCAGAATTCAACAATGTGACCAAAAATATCAGAGAGTTCAATCCTGCGTCCTTTACCAGATTTCAGTTCTTCAAGAAAAGAATATGTTTTTGGATCTTTCAAAACCTGATTTCCACCATATGACCTCATTCCATTTCTTTGAAAACCGACCCCGCCTATCGGGGATCCTGGCACAGGTGGATTGGCAAACGATGAGTTTGGGAACTGTAGAATACCCATATTGGTTGGGGTTCCTAAGTAGTAAGGACTCGTGGTATCTATTCTTCTAGGGTTCAAGTTACCATGGCCTACATTTCCTAAAGGTTGCAGCTTTTGTATCGGGTCTTCTCCACGAGTAGAAAGCTGCAAACTTTCAGCAAATGGAGGCTGAATCGGCAACCCGGGATGCCCATAAAACTTGTTCAAATTTTGAATTTGACCTTGACCGCTAAAGCTTGGCGAAGGAGGAATGTCAAAAGGCATATGAACGGCCCCTGTATGGAGATACCCTGATACATATGGTGGATTAAAAGCATACCCACCAACGGTATATTGTTGAGGGGGGTATTGTTGAGGAAAGAACATATTTGTGTAAACATGATTTGGTGACATCATATAAGCTGAACCGGATGCATATGTTGGTGGTGTAAGTCCAGATGAATGCATTGCCCGTTGTACCTCGGATGACAAATTTAAGGGAGATGGAAGAAAATTATTCATCCCGATATAACCTTGTGACATTATTTGAGGGTGTGTGACATTAACTTGGAGCAAACTTCTTTGTGGTCGGTCTCGATGACTTTGACTTTCTGTATTCGGGACACTAGACATACTAATAGCAACCATATCATTTGTTATACTTGAAACATCTGCACTAGTTGAAACATCATCTTCTGATGAGTTGGAAATAGCTGTGGTTGTGGGACTCGAGTACAAAATTTGCCCCGTGTCATCACCTTCATGATTATCCGCTTCACCGCTATGTGGAGAATTTTCCTGTATGAGGTTTACTTAACATTTATAGCAAGAACAATTTCTCTGTGTGTATACAAATCACTTTCTATGTTTTTTGAAAAACTTAGATACCTGTTTTGCTGATTCATCATCATCAAGTTCTTCCCTATGAGTAGAAAGGTTACCCTGAGTCAGACGGGTAGAATCATCAAATGATGTGAATCTTGAATTATTTGCAATGGTTGCTACATTCCGAAGGAGATGTTGATTTTGATCTGAAATTCGAGGTGGGGGGAGTCTAGGGTTCAAATTGACATGGGACGAGCTTGTTGTAGTTCTATGTCTAGACATTAGGTTTTCAATTGCTGCAAATGAACCTTCCATGCTTGGGGGTGCACTTCCACTTCGACTAGGGCCCAGATTCCTCTGGTTTTCTTGAAAGTTTTGGCCCCTAGTTATTACTAATCCCAGCTCCTCAAATGTACCCTGTGATGCCCACTTTCCACTTGCTCCCATGATTCTTATCGGGCTTTCCGTCGCCATTTCAACAAAAGGATTGAAACTTTTCCACTTTTCGTGTCAAAGTTCACATCTTTTACTCTACTTTATTGGCCAGAAATTTCAGCAAGCTTCAAAACATCAATAAATTTTCAAAAAAATACATATGAAGCAATTCTCCCAAATTGAAATTACTATTACTAATTATTTCTGCTTTAATAAACTAAACACTATTTATCACCCTAAATTAGCACAAAGCTCTATAATCAATTTCATCTTTAGTTTCATTAGCTTCACCAAAACAAAATTCACCACTTCCTAGAGGCTTCAAATCAAGAAACATGAAAACCCTTATGAAAACAAGCACAAAGATACAAACTTGATCAACTATTCGATCAATACAAACTCAAGATTTTATAATTTAATAAAAACCCATATGAAACCATGCAGGTTCTTGAAATAGGTACGATTTTCATGAAGTACAAGCATACAACAACTTACAAACCCTAGATTCTTTAGGAAAGCTAAAACTAAAATCACTTGAATTAACTCAAGAAACACTAAAATTAAGAAGATTCCCACCTGGGTTTTGTAGAACACAGCTGCATATATAATCTTGAAAACCCTAGATTCTTTAGGAAAGCTGCTGGTGATCAAGGTAAGAAAAAAGGGTGTTGAAAATGAAAGGGGGGTGGGGTTTGGAAACATTTAAAGGTGCCAATTCCAATCTCTGATTTTGTATTTTGCGTCCAAGGGTGGTGCAAATTAAAATATACCGGAATAGGGAGAAACGACAAAAGAGTAGCCTGCCAAAGAGATTTTTTGGCTTATAAATAGGAATCAGGTTGGATGCTGCAGTCAGCAAGAGCAGAGATGCACTCAACCACCTTCAAAATAGTAAATTGAAAAGGAAGAAGCTGTTTTTTTGCTTGTTTTTCTACTTAGGACAATAGAATAGGGTTATTTTAGGACTCATTTTATTGAAGAGATTCGCTTATTTATGATACATGATACGAATCCGGTTATATATAATTGTATTGTATTGTTTCCCTCTCTTAATATAGTTAGAGGTACGAAAAATGATTTATAAAAAGTGGTAACTTTGTAGAAACATAATCAACTTTCAATTTTGTTCCAATTAGGTCACTCAAACTTTTTTTTGTTCCAATTAGGTAACTAAACTTTAACATATGTTCTAATCCTAGATAAATGACCTGATTAGCAGGTAACCTTATCAAAAAAAAATTATAAAAACTGAACTTTATATAAAAAAATAATTTTTTTATAAAAAAACTAATTTTTTATAATCGAATTTTTAATAAAAACGATTTTTTTTTATAAAAAAGTCGAAATTTTATAAAAAAACGTATTATTATAAAAATGAATTATTTTATAAAAAACGTTTTTATAACGTTTTTTTATAAAAACGTTTTTTTTTTGTTTTTTATAAAAAACGTTTTTTATATAAAAGTTCGTTTTTATAAAAAAAACTTTTTTTATAAAATTTCGACTTTTTATAAAAAATCATTTTTATTAAAAATTTGATTTAATAAAAATTTATTTTTATTAAAAAATCAGTTTTTTTTAATAAAATTGATAAGGTTACTTGTTAATCAAGTCATTTATCTAGGATTAGAACATATTTTAAAATTGAGTGACCTGATTGGAACAAAAAAAAGTTTAAGTGACCTAATTGGAACAAAATTGAGAGTTGGTTATGTTTCTGTGAAATTTTCCCTTATAAAAACCAAGGCAAATATAAAAAGGAACACTAAATAGGTAATCCATTATTAATTCCTGATAAACATCATAACTTATGCTATCCGTAATCATAACTTGCCGTTATGCGACATGTGACAGTACAGTTATAACTTTCATTGAGTCATAACCCTCTATAACCCTCTCACTATTAATTTTCTTTTAAAAAAATCTCCTATTAAATATGTGGACCAATCAGAATTTAGATTGTGTTGGGATGGAGGCGTTCTGTAGATCACACCGGGGAGGGTTTTAAGGCCCATATCACCTTAGGAGCGGTTTTCGAGGTGCTATGATGCGTTATCTCCTCTTCCCCGTGCCACTATAAATAGCCTTAGAAAAGAAATTTTGTGGCCTATGAAAATATCGATGGGAGCCCAATGTGGATATGTCCACCATTGTCGTTATTTGTTTGCCGATGAATGGACCGTCTATGAAAGTTAGATATGGAAAATATGACCGTTAAATCTAGCATTTGAGCTAATACAATGTTGATGGGTTTGTTGGAATTGATGATCTTGGAATTTAAATAAGGTCCATTAACATACGTTTCAATCTCGCTTTTCACAAAGTACTATGTTGACGAATTTGTAGATTCAAACAGAGATATAGGAATCAATGTGATATAGATTCCTCAACTCTTGGATGGGATATAGATTTGTTCAAATGGATGGCTTCTCATGTGTGTACGATTCTCGCACGTGTGTACACGTTTCTCTAATTTAGTTAATTGGGATTGTCTAACATGTGCACTAAGGACACATATAAGATGCAATAAATGCATCTTGAAAATTAAAAAAGATGCAATAAATACATCTCGAAAATTAAAAAATATATTTTTCAAGAAGAATATTTGTACTTTTTTTATTTTTCAAGATAAATCTTGGTATCTTTTTTAATTTTCAAAAAGAATCTTGTCAACTTTTTCAGTTTTCGATGTGCATTTATTGCACCTTAAGTGTGCCCTTAGGGCACATGTTAGACAATCCCTAGTTAATTTATACTTTTATTTTAATCTGTAAGATCTAAAAAAGTAATGTAATATATCGTAATATTTTCCGTTGGTATGTTGACTTGTCATCTACCATATACCTTTATCATATGGCTAAGTGAAAATTGGATTTTAATAATACCAGTTTTACCTAGTTGGTGGATAATAATACGAGTTTCAAAAATTACACACAATAATATCAATTAACGAGGTAGGTGCTTATAATGAAATGCCGTTAGTCTTATACTAATGGTGTTAGTGGGTTGATGACGTGGCGTCTGTTGAGGGACTGTTTTGTAATTTTTTAAAATGGAGGGGTTATCTTGTAACTTCTATTAAATTCTTAATTTATAAACCAAACACCCCTTGTGCACCCCAAACACACCGTCGTTGCACGACTCAGAGCCGCCATTTCGGCAGGTGTTGGCCGTCACCGGTGATAAAGCTAGCGATGATGGTTGTTCGGTCAGCGACAAACGACTACCGGCGAGATCGAGCAGCGCCGGCGAGGCTCCGGCCGGCCTCCGGTTCCTGTAGCGGTTCCTGTAGCCAATAGGGAAGAGCAGCGGCGACAGCGATGGGCCATGTTGGACGCCGATGGTGCTGGCGGTGGTTAGGAGAGCTAGGGCAAAGAGACGACCGGCAACACCACCAATCGGACCGAAATCCCCGTCTATAGTCTTTGCTCCGTCAAAATAGAAGACCGGGAGAGCTAGGGCAAAATGGATGACTCGTCGGAACACCACCAATCGGACCGAAATCGCCGCCTATAGTCTCTGTTCCGTCAAAAGAGACGACCAACGAGTTTTGCCGGCAAATTCAGACGACCGACGAGTTTTTCCGGCGAACTCAGATGAACGGGAAAGTGGTCGCCAGTAGTCGGTCGGGGAAGGAGCGGGGGACTGGCGCCCCTCTTTCTCTGTTCTCTCTTTTGTTCTTTTATTTTTCCTTTCAAATACAAGATTTTAATATAATTTACAAAACAACCCCTCCATTTTCAGAAATTATAAAACAGTCCCTTATTGAATGCCACGTCAGCAAACTATTAACACCGTTAACAAAAAACTAACGGCATTTCATTATAAGCACCTACCTCGTTAATTGATATTATTGTGTGCAATTTTTAAAACTCGTATTATTATCCGCCAACTAGATAAAACTGATATTATTAAAATCCAATTTTCCATGGCTAAGTCTTAAAAGTATACAAATATTCATGTGCATTTATTGACCCTTTGGATTATCGTCCCCGCAAAATTCTAAGTCAAGCTTCGCCATTACGTGTGTTGCCGTAGGGATAACGCAGGTATATAAAATAGTTGTATTGCTAAAGCATAACGTAACCATGTGTTGCAACGGAGATATCACGGATACGCAAAACATTTATAAAAAAACTTAACATTTTACCTACCAAATGAACACTTAACAAAAGAAAAAATAACTTTAGGCGTCATGTGACAACCAGCTAATTGAGCCACATGACGACACGTAAACCAATCAAGCTAAAGAACTATTTGGTTAAAAATTGTATATATAGTTAATGTGTCTTTGTGTAACATTAACCAACACATTAACACACGACAATGCCCGTTAAGACCCAAAAGTGTATCGTTAATCAAACATACGTCTTTGACGCTCAAATGACAAATGACTTGTTACAAACTGATGTGCTTTTGTCTAACCTATACAATACCAACTTATTAAGGCCCAAAAGCGTAGCATTAATCATGTATGCATGTTTTAACATCAAAATGACTTATTATGCCATGACTCTATGTAACTTAAACCAACCCACTAACACATAACAAGGTTCATTAAGGACCAAAGTGAGTAACATTAATCATACACGTCATTAACATAAAAATGATTTATTTGACCTAATATGACTTTGTGTAACATAAAATACTTGTAAGCATCTTATAGTTTCTTCTTCAATTAAGACTTTTCATTTCATTTCAGTTTGGATCTTACCAAGCACATAACATGGTTTTGCTCAAATGTTTCAGCCTTGGCACAACATTTATCTATGCCTATAGCAAAAAAGAATCCAAGATGATGATGGGCCCCACTACATTTGGCAAAAACAAAAGGGACTATATTATTAATCAAGTGATAAAACTTTGTAGACAACAAAAACAACACCACTCCATCTCTCAATTTTATTTCGGGTGTAGAATCTTGCGTCGCCTGCGAGGCCTCTCTCGCTTCACATACATCTTCTCATAGTCGTTGAGTGGTCTGGTCGACCCGTCCGCTAGGCTCTTAAACTTCCAGCCACCACCGTCCCCACGCTTCCCACGAGCCCCCATTTTTTCAACTGTGATTTCCCAGCCCTCTGACGGGCGTCTTCTGCTGTATTTGTGAACTTTAACTTTCCCTTCGATCTGTTTATGAAACCACCCACAACATTAGCATCTCCAAAAAGATGGCCGAGGATAAGATGATTGTTTTTACAAATGGTTACCTTCATCTTGTTGAAGTTGAACCTCTCAAGAAACTCCTGATATAACATCTCATCTTCTTTCATTGATATCTCATACAGCACCTCATCAGGGTCCTTAATCGTCCCGTCCCAACCCTCCGGCATCACTTTGAAATCTGGTTTGTGTGGTAAAGTCGCGACGTGAAATTCCCTATCATGCCAGTCGAAAAATCTGCAAGATAACAATAAATACCACTAAAATCAAGAAAAAAATATATATATTACAAACCCCTATTTATTCTTATATAAGAAGTAACAGAAGTTAGGATAGTTCTATATCAAATGCCTCCATATTTGGAAATTGCAATATCGAAAATGCATGATGTTTTTTGTATCTAGCCATAGATGCATTTCAGTTGGTCAACATTGCATGATTGTTCTTTTTAAGTACTAGCTCTGACAAAAATTCACTATTTCAACCATCATCGGAATCTTGGCATCCAACATTTGTTGTTTTTTTTACATGAATACTTGATATTTTAGTTTTTGATTATCCAATTTTGTTAGCTTCAAACATCTGAGAAGAAAAGCACACTATAAGAAAAAGAATTCCAGGTGACTCTCAAGTTAAGCTCGCTAGAGTACACCAACTAGAGCTTCCTATTATTTAAGAACAATTAGTCATTTTTTGTAACCATGAGAATCGGTTACCAAAAACTCACAAGACGTACAAGTTACTGTACCTTAATACGCTAGTTTCATGACAGCATAATAAGCATGACCATAGTTCCATAAAACAAGGTGATGGGTAAGTGGGGTGATCAGCATGGAAGCTAAGTGAGCAGGTCAATATCGTAAGGTAGGAAAGTGGAAATGTGAAATGTTCCATGCCTTCTAAAATCGAGTATGTAATAATATAATAGAGATCATGGGCCTTAAGTCATGTCTATTTAGGTATCATGAAAATATAGTGGAAATTTGAAGACAAAAGGATATTGTCCAAACTAGTGGCAGAGGCTCATTTATGAATGTCATAAATCATAATAAACCCGTCAGGTAAGCTTGAATGTATTTAGCATATACTGAATCCAAGATGACTTACAAAAATACTATATAGTGAGACGGCTTATAACAGGAACCCATAATTGCCCTTGAGGAGAGATGTTAAGAGGCTTTTATAAGTTCATGGAGGTTTAGAGTACAATCATAAGAACCACAAAATTTTTGTCAAATTTAACATCTTATGATGTATTGATTGGATGAACGCTCTTGAGAATGAAATACCACTACAACATAATGTGAAATAAGTATATTCATTTGATTTAGCCACCAAGTATGAGCTCATAGACATGTACAATAGGATAAAAATTATGGTGTATGCTTTTTGCATCAATGTTAACATAGAAAAAATATCATGAGAATCGGATGACTTACTCGGGGAAATTGTCAAGCAACTGCTCCACAGAATCATCCAAAGGGTGTCCAAGCTTTTTCTCCATCTTTTCTTCATCTTCCTTGAGCCATAAAATAGCATGTACCCTCTGCCTCATAATCCTGAAGTCTTTTGCCAACTTCTCTACAGTGTAAACTTCTGGATTCTCCTTATGAAGCCTGTACATTTCAGCCTTCTCTGAATCCTTCAAATACGCCCCTCTTGCCCCGGGCTCAATCACCTGCTTCATCAACACGTTAGTTTCACGCATCCTGTCCTTCCATTTACTTGCAAATTCACCATCTTTACGTGAAGCTGCAGCTGCCAATCTCCTTATTTTTTCGAAATCATCCTCGTGAGATGAATCCAGTGTCGTTTTGGCCCCTACTCCACCAACACCGCCAGCAGGAGCGCCATCAACGCCCTCAACTTTTTGGCCTACAACCTCCCCATCAAAATGATCTTTGGTAAGCCCACTTGACCATGTAGATTCAGAACCCCAGTCGACCTCACCTCCATTCCCTCCTTTAGTTGACAGAAATCGATTGTTAAATACAAAATTATAAGTTGCTGAATTTGTGACGCTTTTTAATTGTGTGGCTCTTGAATTTGTGAGCAACTGGGATATCGCACGGGCGAGTAATCGCATGTTTCTAGATTATGCCTTATGTCTGCACTTTGCAGTTTGTGTACTCAAAAACTCATACCTAATAAAAGCCCATACACAAAACTAGTAAACAAGAATAACCCATATATAATATATCAACGAGCAGAAGATATTTCAACAAACTATAAAACATTATGTTAAAACAAATCAACAATTAGAGAAAAGAAGCAAGCAATCAGATATATTAAAGAGACTACGATTTTCTAAATACGATGTTACAGATAAAAGGTGTTGAAATTTAATGAACCAAGTTAAGTTCCTAATATTCCTATGAAAAATTATATTACTGAAAAGCTTGAACTTGGTTTTGCAACAATTTTCTCATAACAATAATGACATGCATATCATTTCCACAACAGAATTAATCTTCCTATACACTGGCTTTCAGTCAAACAGCCATTTATCTCAAATTAATCACCATGACACCATCAACAAAATCTTGTAAGCAAAATGTGATACCTAATCAAGAAATCCATCAGAAAAAGGAGTAACATCTTTGAGCACTGATTTTACCAAAATTTCAACACAATTTTAAGAAAGAAAAAGGAAAAAAAGATGTATAGATGAAGAGATAGTAACACGTAATGGGGAGTTTGTTTTTTAGCTGCTTAAGACTGGAATCTGCTGAGTGCTAACCAAGTCCAAAGAATAGGGGGCAGAGTCTGAAGTCTAATGCAACAGGCCTAACCGCTAAAAATATGGTTTATAAACACAATAAGCCAAACCGCCTGGTTGGGATGGCCTGACCGACAAAACAGTTTTGGTTTTGGTGTTAGTTTGTATTCACTTTTAAAAAAAAATAATAAAGATTAAATGGTAAGTTTGGTGCAGTAGGTTTTATCAATTTAGGATGTATGAATGCCCCTTAAATTGAATGCATCCAATGAAACAGTTAGCAACTTGATTTTTTCTATCTTCAATTAGTTATAGATGATATAAGATTATCATAGCTCAAGAAAGCACCACAGAAAACTAAATCCCTCTTTGCATTCCTAAAATCTAACTAACACAAATATCAGTTTAACCATGAAGTAAATAAGCATTTCCAAATTATCCAAAGAAAAGAAGCTCATAAACCCTAATCCGTACACACATCCCCCAAATTCAATCCAATGTTTATTTCCGAATCTAAAAAACACCAATCAACCACATGATCACTTGATCCCTGCTACAATTTCCAGCTCGAGATGAGGAAAATTACCAAACATGATCCGAGTATAGAAGATTGATTCATTAAAAAACATATTGCGGAATTGAATCCATTAAAATCTCAGAAATTAAAGTAAAGAAAGCTTACTGTAATGCTGCAGAAGATGAAAACCGTTAGAATCGTCGGTAACTCGTGAGGTACCGAAGTCGGAAGCAGGGGAAGACGATGATGAATTAGGTTTCAGCAAATGTATATACGTGACGTATCAGCCGTTCAACATTTCTAACATCTAACGGTTGATAATTATTAGATTTTTATGGACTAAATTGTAATTTATCTCTATGAAGTTTTGACAAAATAGTCAGGTTACGTCCCTACGGTTTATTTTTAACATTTTGTGTGCTTGTGTTTTTTCGAAAGTGTAATTTACGTCCCTAATTTTAACTTAACTTTATGATTTTGATAGGTTTTAATAAAAGTATTAAAATACCCTTCACTATCAAACATTGAGCATTGAATATCTAAAGTGTTACCTCGTCTATCTCAAAAAGTGATTATCCACTACTACAAAAAAGGTCATTCTTGACGTGCATTGCGTGTCAAGAAGGGGCTTCTTGACACGCAAATGCGCATCAAGGATGCAGGGGTCAAGAAGCTTCTTGACGCGCAAAATGCGTGTCAAGAAGTTCTTGACGCGCGAACAATGACACGCCATCTATGACACGCAATGCGTGTCATAAAATGGGCGTCAAGGAAGCTGGGGTCAAGAAGAGAGATGACACGCATTTTTGCGCGTCAAGAATGTAAAAAAAAAAATTAAAAAAAAATTATTTTATAGAATCATTAATTTCTCTATTAAATGACAATTAAATTCACAATACAAAATTAAATGACAATTAAATTCACAATCAGACTACCAACTCTTGTGCAAAAATTATTTTGTAAACTTTGGATCAAGCTTTATGCACTTTTCTGCATCTTTCAACCCTTCTGGCATTTCTCCTAGCTTTGTGTAGCAAGAAGCTCAGTTGTTGTATGCCTGAAAATAGGTTCATCTGTTCATATCCCCGATTCATAGGTATTCGTTAACTCAAAAATGTTCAAGAAAGAGACAGTTAGTTACCCACTTACCCTCGCAGCTTTCAGGTTTCTTCTCAAAGATTTTTGTAGTAGTGAAACCATAGGATCGAAGATGGAGGCCATCAATGTTCTGTGATTTAACAGCAGCACCATTAACAGTCGCATGTGACTGTTCTTTATTATTTTGCACAACAGCGCAGCCCTAGTAGATCCTCAACATCCATACCAAAATCACCATTATCCTGTCCCAATTCTACAACAACAGTTGAGTAACCCTGTTGCAGGAAATCTGCACTCAAAGAGATTTTAAGAGATTTTAGTGAATCATAAAAAATAAGAATATAAATACTTACCGTCTGTCATCTTTGCCTCAATAATTGGTATATCATTGTCATCATTTAGCCGATCATAACCATGGTTTTGAGCCCTTTGTTGACACCGCTTTCTAGAACAAATAATTGAGACTGTTAATTCAATATCAATTCATTGATCAAAATGAAAAAAGTACAACAATTCATTGATATATCAAACCAGTTTGCCATGTGACCCCATTTAGGACAAAAGACAACCCAAATTGACCTATTTATAAGTAAACCAACGCTAACACAATAAAAACCGTAGTTCAGAACACTAAATCAACACTAACACAATAACCGAAATCAAGAAAAGCAAAAAAATAAATGAAGCTAACAATATCAAAGCCAAAATTGTCGCCTATAAATGGAGATGAAAGAGCAACAGTTTATATCAAGAAACTCATGAAATTAAAAATAAATAATAAAAGTCCAGTGGTTGAAGTACTTGCAGTTTGGTTTAATTTGTGAACCCCATTCATCTTCGTTCATATGAATTTCAATGTCATATGATACTACGTACTTACTGTGCTGCTGTTTAATTAGCTTCGTATGCAGGTTAATTCCATCTATGACTGATACGAAAAATAGATAGGTCCATATATCTTAGATTAATTAATTTAGGTTGCAAAATTAACCTAATAAACCTGCTAATAGCAGTAAGTGTAAAACAAATTAGGGTAAATTTCATAGGTTTTGTTTTCTTTGTTTTTTAATGTGTCTGATGTATATGCAATTTCAGTCATTGACTGCATGCTTTTTTTATTTGATAAAGTTAAAGAATCATGTCATAGATCTTAGGTTAGTTTGAAGCAAAGTTTGTTCAAGAATTGAAAGGCAACTGATCATGTTAAATTAGCATAGCAAAGTAATCTACCAGAACCAAAGCAAAAGCCTACTGCCAACAAGGCAAAAATATACGATTATAAACAGTAACAAACCACAAACAAATGACTGCAAAATTAGAAGGGACCAGCTCACCTAGAAGGCACACCCCTTAAGAAATTCTGAAGACCTGCAAAAGACAGAGCAAACCTAAATCAAAAAAAGCCCTTGAATAGGTGTAAAGCGAAAAAATGAGCAAAGAAAAATGTAACGCATAACAGTTTTTAAATTCTGTGATTGCAAACCAAACCATTCAAAGGCAGCATGAAAATTCTATGAGACTGCAACTTTAAAACTAACAAAAACCACATACACGCATAACACTCAAACAGGTTCAATGAGGTTGGCGGCACAATGGTTTAACAACAGCAGGAGGTACACGGGCTAAAGCATACAACACCCAAACAAAGTGGGGCGTTTTAGAGTGGGATGTTTTATGGTGATGAAAAAAAGAACGTGTACCAAAAAGGGCATAGCTAATGCCAGCCTCTTAAGCAAATTTGTTTGGAATTCAGTCACATCAACATTCAAGGCACCATCAAACCTCAATGAGGCAGTCAAAGATGAAATAACCTGAATCAAAAACATATTTATGTATAGTAATAGGTGATCAATACTTGTGTAATGGCCACGCGCAAAATTGTTAACAGCGTCCTCTTTGCTAGCGATAAGTACCAGTCCGCACTTCATCGATCACAGTTGGCTCGAGATCAACAAAAACAACACTCGGAACATGCTTCCCTGCACCGGTTTCACTGAAAAAGGTGTTGAAAGCATCATCACCTCCTCCAATTGTCTTGTCACCGGGTATCTGCCCATCAGGCTGCAAAAGAAAAAATCAAATCCTCATAAATACGAATATAGCTACGAAACACTCGGTGACATTAACAAAATGATGTGCAAATTGAGCCATTTTGTGTTCAATTGTTCATTTCTTTCAGGAAATATTAGATCTGATAATGAACAAAAATAAAACTTTGACAAAAGCAATAAATAACTCCAATGCGAGATTAACCTGTCAAGATCTAAAACCATGGCGAATTTGTTAACATATCGACTAAAAACTGTAACTAATCTGAACGTAATCTGTATTTTTCCACAAAAAGTTAACAATCAAACGCGAAAAAACGCAGATCCGCAAGTATGTAACACAACAAATGCAAATCCCAAACAAAAAAGCACCATCTCAACGAAATATAAAGCATATCACATAGATCCAGTATAAGGAACTTACAAAACAAAGAAGCAGCGACCAGACTGGGGTCTAGGGCACTGGGCAGCAGCAAAGGGGCAAGAGCGGTGGTGACTACTGGCTGCAGCGACCGACGGCGCTATGGTGGCGACGACCAGAGGAGCAGATCGGAGGTATGGTTGTGCAGTATGGAGACAGCCGCTGAGATTCAGTTACGACTGAAATTCTTCGATGGTGAAGAGAATGAGCGAGGGGAAAGGGCTACAATCACTGGTAGGATAATCGTGAAGGAGGAGGAAGAGAGACGCAAGTAGTCCAATCGCTGGATTTAGGGCAACTACGACGAGATGGAGAAATGAAGGCGGGGGATGGAGATTAGGGCAACAGAGATGGAGTTGGGCGGAATAAATGAGAATCGTAGGCGGGGAATGAAATTTTGGGTAAAAAATGAGCGGGAATTGAAAAACATAAAACGACAGATCCAAGATGACGCGCGCCATTTTAGTGTCTTCCGTGTTTTTTTTTTTAAATATGACAGAAATTCTTGACACGCAAAAATGCGCGTCATGAATTCTTAGGAATTACCTATAATTGACATTTTATTTTGACACTTCAGTTTTTGCACGTCAAGAATTATCGAGTGTCATCGTTCGCGTGTCAAGGAAGGCAGTTTTTGTAGTAGTGATCATTGGATTTTTTTTAACAGCAATATTATTCAAGAACACCCGACGAACCCGACACCTAGCAAAGAGCTAGCCTGGAACGCCAGCCCATTACAACATACACATTTTGACCCAGTCAATGCTTTTTCTACATCTATTGTTACACCAAAACATACACCACGACTTGATGTTACAAATGACGTTACTAACCGCCGGAACCTTACCCCGAAATACAACATCATTCATTTCTCTCCAAATGCACCAACACACCGTGTACATTATAGCATGAACAAGTTCCTTTTTCTCCCTAGGAACCACCTCCAACTCGTGGAACCAAACGATGTCATCAATCAAAAAAGCCCAAAAACTTGGAAACTTAATCCACTCCATAACCCATTACCAAACAATTGTAGCGAAAAAGCACCCTGTGAACAAATGTATGGCGGACTCCTCACCATCATTGCATAGCCGACAAGACCCAGACTCGATCCGCACCCCTCCCCCCCCCCGCTTTTGAAGCGCATCCGTGGAGGCGATGCGACCTCGAATAACCCTCCACATAAACGCATTCACCTTGGAAGGAATAAAATTACTCCAAGGCAGAGACGTAAACGACGCCCCTACCTCCTTTTTAACTATTTCCCATCGCACCTCTTTGGAATTAAATTCCGATCCCAATCCCCCATTCCATCGTCACTGCCCATCCCTGCACTCCATCCAATTTTCCAACAAAAGCTCCTTTTTTCCAACTCCCCTTTACTTGCCACCATATTCTTCCAAATTCAGTGATCGATCGTTTACACGGAATAAACTCATTCCTACCAGCCACGTAGTGGATGGCCAAAATGACCCTAACCCACAACTTTCCCTCCTCCTTCTTTAGCCTCCAAAACCACTTACAAATAAGACTAGTATTAAAATCTTCCAAATCCACCAAGCCCAATCCCCAAAGCTCTTTGGGCCGACAAATCTCATCCTTCTTGACCCAATGAATTTTGTTACTATCCCCGATTCCACCCCAAAGGAACCGAAACCGAATACGATCCAACTCCACGATAACACCTTTGGGCGCCTTATACAAAATAATAGGTCGGGAGGCTGTCTAAAATGCTTTTAATAAGCGTAATTCTCTCGCCGAAAGAAAGCGTTTTAGCCTTCCATTTAGATAATCTATTTTGAAAGATCTCAACAACCGAACTCCAAAACCTCTTTCTATTCATATTTGCGCCTACCTTCATACCCAAGTACCCAAAGGGAAAGACCCCAACCGGGCACTTGAAAACATCCGTCATCCTCTTGTTATCATCCGAATCCACATTCACACCATAAAGAGTACTCTTTTGGTAATTAACTTTGAGCCCCGACACCACTCACCTAAAATCATAGCATCATCGGCGTAGAATAAATGAGTGATTTCCGGTCCCCCATTAGGCAACCGGATCCCCCGAACCATCCCCAAGTCTCTAGCTTTACACAACATCCAATCCAAGGCTTCCATCGCAACAACAAAAAGGTAGGGAGACAACGGGTCCCCTTGACAAACTCCCCTGAAACAATTAAACTCCGAAGTGGGAGACCCATTGATCAACATCGAAGCCCTAGCCGAGGAAAGAATACCTTTAACCCAAAGCCGCCATATCGGAAGAAAAGCCATTTGACCAAGAACCAAATCAAGGAACTCCCAATCAAGATTCGTTGGTTTATTTGTGTAATTAATGATATGCATTCTTTAGGTCTAATTGGTAACTCATCGGTCATTGGTTGATGAACCATTAACCATCGGCTTAGGGGTTGTTTGATAATCACTTACCCAATCCAGTAAGAGTTTACTGGGGACTGGGTCATAATAAGCTTGTTTGATTAGAGAGCACATTAGCTCTGACTGAATAAGTTATATCTTACAGAGTCCTCCACATTTTTCTAGCTGACCGAATCATAAAAACATTTTACTTCTCAAATTACCCATAAGCGGATTAAAAAAAAAAACTCTTTGAATTTAAGTAAGCATAACTTCTTCAAAACTGGATAAATCTCGAAAATAAGCATACCGTTGCGCTCGAAATTAAAAAACGATTCAAACTAGACGTATATTGATATGCTTTCGGTGAATGTTCGAAAAATCGAGATGAACACGATGTCGATGATGTTTAATCTAGCATAACTCCTCCGAAACTGAATGAATCTCGAAAATAAGCACGCCATTGCGATCGAAATTGAAAAAAACGATTCAAACTAGACCTATATTGATATGCTTTCGGTGAATGTTTGAAAATGTTATTTAATATACTAAAAACAAATAGCTATATACATTTCTCACTCAGCTCTTACTTAGTTATCAACTATCAAGCAACCAAGTTTCATTTAAAGTTTCTTACCCAGTCAGCCTCTTACTCAATTAGCTATAACCCAGTCAGCTCTTACTTAGTCAACAACTATCAAACAGCCCATTACTTTTTTTTTTGTGATTCATTTATACAAAGTGATAAATGATTTATGTCCATGTAATTGTATTTTGAAAAACAACTTAGTTTTACATTGTTCTATAGTAGCTTGAACCCTGATGTGATCATATTTTTATTTGTTGTTTGCAAATCATATTTTAAAGTTGTTTGCGTTGTTGGAACCAGTGGCGCCAAAAATGCGCCCAAAAAGCTATATTTTACAAGGCTACCACTTTGAACATAATTGTCAAGTACTAGTGATCACATCTCATATATTGACCTCGTCATATCATTGGACAATTTATCCTAATCCACAGTTTACAATCATTACTTCCTAGAATTTCTAGAAATTCATGTTTGGTTTCATGTGCTACATACATAAGTTTTACGCCGTTAGCAGTCGTGTAACTCGTATTGGAGATGGTATAAATCGGAAGTGAAAGCGGAAGAAACAACAAAGTTGTGCTAAACTGAAACAACATAGTTTTAAAAGTTTAGAATCCCACGTTGTTGTCTTGAACAAAGGTATAGAGAAACTTCAACTATAAAAGGAAGCTCTTGTTAGACGAGGATTGCATCTTTTTAGAAATTTACACTTTGTTCCCAAGTTTCATTTATGGAGGGAAAGAAAATGGAAGGAATTGGAAAGAAAGTGACAAATATTTGTGTTCTCAGGTTTTTTAACGGATGGAAAGAATTAAAAGAAAATTTTTCTAATACTTTCCCTCTTAGCTTTGAAAGCAAACGGAAGGAAAGCAAAATAAAGGGCAAATTGGATTTTATTAATCTTAAGTTTCAAGTGTTGACCGACATTAATCCCACATTGTGAAATGTTTCTCACCGAGCCCAACTTTCACACTAATTTCTTCCATCAATCCCAAACTAACGAATGACTAACTCCGTTAGTTTTTTTTATGATGTGGCATAAATTGAGGCATTGTTTCTTGTAGTTAATCATCAAGTAAATATTCACTACTTCAATCTCCTCCATTCTGTCTCTATACCAGTTAACAGGGCTAAGAGATTAAAATGCTAACAAAAGCTAACCATTTAGCACAACTAATATTTTAATCCAAATTTTCGGTTTATTACTGAAATCGAACTGACCATAACAAAAATCCGGCATTTTGACATGTCTTAACCGAACCGAAACCACTTAAAAACTGAAAAATAATCGGTTTTAAAAACTTAACCAATCAACTCAGTTTCGGTTTTGGTTATGAGTTAAAACTGAACCAAACCAAACCGAGCAGACCCCTAAACCAAGTAACACCTTCATACAAATATTGTATACTTTCACGTGAAGTTCTTGTGGATATACGTGCCAGGAGCATGCTACTTGATGTATTGTAGATGCTCAACGTCACGAAAACTTTTTTTCAATTTAGCATTTAAAGTTGTTCTTAAATATTAAAAGTTTATATACAGATCATCAACTACTTGAAATATTAGCCGTGTCTTCGCATCTGAGACCTTCTTCTGAACATCTCATCACCAAATATTGAACTATCAACGAAGTAATAATGCAAGAGATGATCATATGCAACTTCATTATCTCCTTGTGCTATACTTATTGAGCTTATGATATCTTGAACTTCATGACGTATCACTGCTTGAACAATATAGGAGAAATATCCAAAGTTTCACACATTTTGATCAATAAATGAAAAGTCTAAACTTGAGTATGACACATCCCTTGGACCCTGAGGGGTGCGAAGCACCCTCAACTCGCACACGCGTGCGTGGCGTGGGCGTAATGTGGCGCTTTGATGGCGCACTTAGCTGCCTTATTGTTTTTGGGTTCAACGGGAAGTTGGTCCGGTTGAAGTTCAGCCGGGAGATTGGTTCTTCCGAAAAAACGAGTTTGGGCGGAAGCGGGTTCAGCCGGAAGTTAGTTCTTCCAGAAATGGGGATTTCGAGAAAAGTTGGGCCGGAAGAAATTCTTCCGGAAAGTTGAACCAGAGGTTCAGTTCTTCCGGAAAACAGCTGTTAGGCGAAGTCAACTATAAACGCTTCTTCTGAGCTAATTAAGCTAATTCCGCGTTAATTAGAAATCAATTTGCATTAAAAACGTTTAATGCAAAGTTTGACTACGAATGATTTTGATTGCTCAACAAGTCTCTCATCCACTATAAATACAGCCTCATTAGTTGAGGCAAGATACACTGAATTCACATAGAATTCTTTCTCTATTCTCTCAAGAACATTATTCAAGATTTTCATCCTGTTCGTCAGGACCTTCAAGAACTCGAAGGTAATTCCGGGCTTAGCGTTATTCCGGCCGTACAATACGGTTTAGGCGATTGTACCTTGGGAAACAAAACGGGATCTTCGATAGACCCGAAATTTGTTTTAAGGGACCCGGGTTATGACCCGAAGCCTTCGCTAAAGGTTTTCCGTTTAACTTTTATTTCATCAAACCTTTTTCAACATTTCTGTCCTTATTCTAAACTTCCCAAATTCTTTCAAAACTTCATCATAAGTTTCAAACTCTTTTTGTTAGTGTAGTTATTTTTCCTTTAGTACACTTTCTTTTATTTCATTTGTAATTGTTGTTTGTTTGCTTATTTCATTTCCTTGGTAATAGTAGTGTAGTTTCAATTTCCTTATTTCCTTCTATTGTAATATTTCATTGTAATTGTTCATAGGAGTATAATTTTTTTTATTGTATTGTAAAAGAATTGACTATTTTTCTTTTGTTGTAATCCTAATAAAATAAAAGTATTTATTTTATTTAAATTTGTGAACGATTTTCCTACAATAATAAAAGCAATTGACATATATTTAATAACATTTTTATCTATTTTTGAACATCAACTTTTTACTATTTCACCAAGTTTTATCTTTAACAAGGTTTAAACATCGGTCTTCACGAAAGAAGCTTTTGCTCTTATCATCTCACTACAACATACTGATTATTAACATTTTCACAAATACTAGAATGTGCATTTGTGGTCCGAGTCCAAAAAGTTAGTTGAGAGTCTTGTTCCCTTTGCATTCAAATTGGCAGAATTTTCTTGGTAGTTGAACTTTAAAAGCAAAACGGCACTTCGCAAAACTTGACTCATTCAACATCCATATCCCACGACTAGAAACCAACGCCCTACTTTGATTGGTCCAAATCACGAAGGGTGTTTAATCTTTTTACCTCTATCAAACCAAACATAACCCAAAACCCATTGTCCCCAAAATTGCCGGCTGAAGTTTTATTGCGTTTTGGACTCTTTAAAACACTCAGCAGCAATCATATACTTACCCCCATCCCCACCCCCCAACTTGATTCAATTATATATTTATATATTTATATATACACACACCCTTGCACACACACACACCAATCTTTGCGAAATTACAGATAACCCGCTTCCCTTGACTTGTTTATGGTCTTTTTCAGATCTTAATCTCCATTTGAGCGATCTTTGTCATTCAAGAATTAGCTTGAAAGCAAGAGATTCAGGTATGTTTTCAATTTAATGTGGTTCTTGAATGATCCCCAATTTTATGGTGGCTTTAATTTGGATTTGTGTTGATTGGAGATTGTGTTGGATTGTTCAAATGGTCAATGGGTGTGCAAATTGGTATAAAGATTTGATTTTTATTGTGGGTTTTTGGTCAATGCTTCAAATTAGGCGTTGCATTTGGTTATGTAGAGTTGTAGACATGTGAATGTGTGTGCAAACACATGTTTTTTGCGTGTGGCAATTTGGGATTTGAAACGTATGAATGGGTCTGTGTTGGGAGTTTGATTTGGTCGCGTTGACTTAGAAGAATAGTGTTGACTTCCATCTTTTTGTTAATTTGTAGGAAACATGAGTTGGTTTTGGGTTACCTATTTTTGTTGTTGGATTGCTGGTTTTGTAAATCTTCTGCTTCAAAGGTTTAAAATGATGTATGCCTGATTGAATCATTTAATCAAATGATACTGCACTTGAAACCAGGCTGAATTTGTACCTTTAACCGATTGGTAACCGTCAAGAACGGTGACTGATTCGCGTTAGATTTCCGGGATCAGACACTTTCCCATCTGAATCTTGACCCAGATCAAGATTCAAGATTCAAGAATCAAGAGATGGGGCATTTTAAACTTTGAAGCCACTTTTATTGAATCTTTTTCACTTAGAAACTCCTCATAGATGTATCAAATTATCTGTTAATCTAATATCTAATTCACCATGATTTGGTCTTCAGTTATCGATAGGTTTAATAATGTTTTTCTTTTCTTGTTTTAAGGTTTGGATAATTCTTGATTTAGAAGTCAATTGGTGGGGTGTGTCATTATAGTTTTGAGCTTGGTGCTCATTGTTGGAAAGTGATGCATTATATATAAATGAAGCTATCAAAGGCGTGGCGTTTAGGCGTGAAGGACGTGGAACCAATGTTGCCTCCACCCCGCCATCGTGGTCAATCAAAAAAGCCAACATGGATTATTGTATTGGTTTCATTGGTTTGCATGTTTTTAGTTGTTTCTTATATATATCCGCCTCAAACTTCTGGCGCCTGCAATATCTTCTCGGCTTCTCGCTGCCAGACATTTTCCAGTTGGCTTCCAACCTTTATTAGAGAACTAAGTGATGAGGAGATTGCTTCACATATAGTCATTAAAAACATTTTGAACACACCTCCGATTGAGTCCAAAAATCCCAAGATTGCTTTCATGTTTTTGTGCGTTCGATCATTACCTTTCGAGAAGTTGTGGGACAAATTTCTTCAGGTACGTAATTCCCATACGTCCATTTTCTTCTTCAAAAAGCTAGTTATCAGATTAAACAATAACATGATTGAGTTAATATCATTCATCTTATAGATCTTGGTGTTTAAGATTTGGTGATTATTCATAGATGTTATGTATATAGGGCCACGAAGGTAGATTTTCAATCTATATTCATGCATCCAAAGGAAAACCAATCCACACGAGCCCTTACTTTGTCAATCGGGAGATTCATAGTGACAAGGTTTGTATGTTCATATTAAGACGGTTTGGCTATATGTTTTATTTCATCTGAATACATTTTTACTGCTTTCTGTGCATTCCTTATTGTCTTGTTACATTCTTTTTTTGAAGTAAACTATGATTATAGTTTTATTGCTTGATGAACTTGAGATCTTAAATTACAATATTAATCTGTTGGCCAGGTAGAGTGGGGGACAATCTCTATGGTTGATTCGGAGAAACGACTTTTGGCAAATGCGCTCAAGGACCCTGATAATCAACACTTTGTATTACTTTCTGACAGGTCACCATCTCTCTCTCTCTCTCCCTCGTATTCTCTCGTGTTTTTTGGCATTCAATTGTGCTATAAAAGTTTGTTTCTTTATGGTATTTCAGCTGCATACCATTGCGTGACTTTGACTACGTGTACAACTATCTTATGTACACAAATATCAGCTTCATTGACAGGTATGCACATATCTCTGTTATCAACCATGTTTTTTTTTTAATTTTTTTTACTTTATACAACAGTTTTAAACCTTTCTTGGAATGATCAACAAATGATAATCTTCACTTTCCTTCTTTCAAGAACCATTACTTTTTAGTGATATTATTTAATGTTCTATCTAGCTTCTCGGATCCAGGCCCGCATGGAAGTGGCAGGTACTCTGAGCACATGTTACCTGAAGTTGAGAAAAGATTCTTCAAGAAGGGTGCTCAGGTATAGTTATAAAGTTTATGTTTTTATATCCATAATCCATAAACAACTTACTTGTTCTTGTTAACTTTTCAACTTTATTTTACTTCGATTTTGAATTTGTGCAGTGGTTTACCATGAAGCGCCAACATGCAGTCATAGTTATGGCTGACAATCTCTATTATACAAAGTTTAAAGAATACTGCAAGGTGAGATTATTTATATCATTCTTTTGGTAAACATGAAAACCCGTTACCAGAATACATAACCAAATGGGGTCGGTCGGGTATTACACAGCTTACTTTGGGACTTGGGCATGTGACCTTCAAGGGGTTTAAAGGCTTATTTTTGTCATTGTGTTTTCAATAATTTTTGTCATTGTGTTTTCAATAATTTTTGTCATTGTGTTTTCAATAATTTGTTTCTTGCTCAACTATTTGTTTTGATCGTCTTCCTTGTTCTTTTTCTTTCTTTATAACATTTTTGGTGTCTTCACAAGATTTTTCTTGATCAACAGCTCCTATATTTTTTTTTTCCTTTGATAACAATTTGGTGCTCATATTTATATTTCTCTATAACAATATTTTCTGTTTTGAATCAAATCAAATCATGTTTGTTTCTTATATTACAGCCTGGTATGGATGGAGTCAATTGCTATGCTGATGAACACTACTTGCCTACCTTTTTCAATGTGAGAGCATATTTGATTTTAAATCTCTCTTTTCTCTCTCTCTATTTCGGTTCTTATGAGTTTTTTTTCTTTCTTTAAATGTGTTATAGATGCATGATCCTAACGGGATTGCAAACTGGTCTGTTACACACGTCGATTGGTCTGAAAGAAAGTGGCATCCGAAATCTTACGAGAAGAAGGATATTTCTGAACAGCTTCTAAAAAATATCACAGTATGACTGCATTTTTCTACATATTCATATACATTATTAGATTCATGAATTTGACTCATTTGCTTTATTCATGTAGTCCATCACCGAAAGTGTTCATGTCACAAGTGAAGAAAGGGTATGTACATTTTTTTGTTACTTTGTCTTCCCTTCCCTTTTATAGTTATTTTTATGATCATATAACTAACACATCTCAAATCATGCAGAAGGAAACCATGATCATGCCTTGCCTATGGAACGGGTTGAACCGACCATGTTACTTATTTGCAAGAAAATTCTTACCGGAGACTCTAGACAGCATGATAGACCTTTTCTCAAACTACACAACAAAAACTTGAGATTCTTACTTATGATTCTTTGGTTGGATCAAACCGCATTTGGTCTAGCCCCTTTTCACATTGTTGTAAAGCTTATCTTACAGACAAACGGGTCGGACAAATGATGCTATTGCTCCTTTATGAGTTGAAGGGTACATTTGGGAGACATTTAAGTTAATAGTGAAAAAGAAGGGTCTGCAAGAAAAGCTTTTGATGTTGTTAGTTGTTTCTGGGTTCAGGAGATGAATTTATGCCCTTTATTTTGGGTTATATATGTATCATTTACGGTAGCAACTGCTTCGATGATTTGTCGTAAATTTTTAGAGAAATACTTTTGTACTCATTTGTAAATCTTGTATTAATGATTTTGATGGCATACAGATCAGAGTATCTTTCAGTTTCTTTATGCATATCATCATTTCTGTTTTCTGGGCTAATCTTGCCTGGTTCTTAACTGGCTTTGGACCAATCTTGTAAGAAAAATTACCTGCTTGCTTAAGCTGCATTATTACGCTCAGGGTGTCCACATTTTTGAGGCCCAGTTGGGGCCAATTTTTGTGGGCTTAACATTACACTAGTACAATACTGATGATAAAACCAGTTGGACTTACTCAAGCTTCAAGGATTTTAAATAATAAGAAATCATGCTTCCATAATTAACTAGTAACTATTTTTCAATTGTCCATGCTTTGCTGCGGACTAATGTATGTATATGATTAAGTTATATTGCTATAATGTAACGAAAAGAGAATGGAAATGTTATACATGTAATAATAATAAAGACAATCATATAAACCACAAAAAACTATACACCAAAAAGTAATGGTGCAAACTAAACTAAAAAAAAGGAAAAAATTCCACGTGAACCGCCAAAAAATATACACCAAAAACCATTGGTGTAAAATTAAATTAAAACGAAGTAAAAACTTCATGCGAACCATGAAAAATTATACACCGAAAAACAATGGTGTAAAGATAAACTAAAACAAAAAGAAAATTGACACGCGACACTGCTACGTGGACCATCTAGATGACCGTCACGTGGACGAAACGCTACTGGAGTGAGAGGAGTTTGTCTTTGTTTATAGTATAAGTAGGTTAGTAACTCGTGTATTACACGGGCTGAGTTCATAAAATTAGATATAAAAAAAACACGGTTAAAATAATCAAATTTATTTATTATGTTTAATAAATTGTTGATTAGTTTTCTTAAAATAATTAAATTATGGAATTAGGAAAAATTGGAATTAAATAATCCAAGTTATTGGGTATTGGTGGATAATAATCCGAGTTTCAATATTGGCCTACAATAATCCCAATTATTTGGGTCTTGGAATTCATTGGGCCGCCGTTAATTATTCACTAACTCCGCTGATACTTGCTGACGTGGCAGGTGATGTGGCATCATTTTTGCTGACGTGGCAGGTGATGTGGCATCATACTTGCTGACGTGGCATGTGCCACGTCAGCACACAACTAACAGAGTTAGTGAAAAATTAACGGCGCCCCAATGAATTCCAAGACCCAAATAATTGGGATTATTGTAGGCCAATATTGGAAATCGGATTATTATCCGCCAATACCCAATAACTTGGATTATTTAATTCCAATTTTCCTTAAATTATTGAGTAAATTTATCAAATTCACATTAAGTTTGTTAACTTTCTTTTAAATGGAAATTTAGTTTTGATAAAATTGGTAATTATACTTAATTGATAATTTAATAAATTGATGCTTGAATGTGGTTTTGACATTGGCAATGTTTATGTGGACATCGTAGAATTGAGACACGTGGCACCCATTTTAGTGCTTTATTAGGATTAAAATTAAAGATATGACATAATAAAAGTGTTTTGATTTGCAATATCATAAAATCAATGTTTTAAAATCGGATTTTTAAACTGGACAGGATTTGTGTCAAAAAATGTTCAGCTAGTTGACCCGAAAGGTTGAACCGGATTGACTATTCAAACCCGTAAATTTATTATATACACTTAATAAACTTTCAAACACGACAAATATTAAAAATAAAAAAAACTTTCAATAAAGTTTTTAATAAATTACAATTATCAAAAAAAAAAAACATCAATATAAGTTTTAATAAAACTATATTTATCCAAAACAAACTACATTGAAGTATTGTATGCATCAGGTTCTTGACAATTTAGTAGATGGAATTCACTATCATCTTCATCTTCATCAACAAGAAAATAATCACTTTCGTTTTCTACAATATAAGTTTTAATGACTAAATAATAATACACTAAAAGTAGCATTAATTAATATATGTAAAAATTACCTTGTGCTTGAGATGGCGGTTCATACACTTGCTCATCAAGCATGTTTTCTATATCATCATTAGTAAGTTCTGGTTCACCCTCCTCTTCAACCACCCAAAATTTCGTATCATTAATACATTCATAATCAATAGAATCATATGATCTCTTACCCTAATTTTTTTAGCGTGACTTTTAAAAACCGGTTCAGTTAGCGTGTTGGATCCGGGTTTGAGCCGATTGAACCGTAAGAACCGTCGGGTCCAAAATCATATTAGAAATAGACTAAATCCGACACACCCAAACCGTCTTAGCCTCCAGTTACATGTTCAACCGGCCAGGTCAATTCGGGTTTTTTAAAAATTGCATAAAATAGTGATGATTCAACAATCACAACATGTAGAATGTATGTTATATGGGAATTCAAACCTGTATATTTATATACACTTTATAAACTTTGTAAACTTTCAAAATTCATATATACCATTGCAAACTTTCAAAATATTATATGCCTACCAAACTAAATTTAAAATATCATATATACCCTTAAAAAACTTCTCAATATCATATATACAACTTTTCAAATATTATATATTTATATTTATATATGTCCAAATCATTTTTAAAATGTCATAAATACCCCTAAAAAACATTAATTAAAATAGCATATTCACCATATTAGTTTAGTACGTTAATAATAATTTAGAATATGCCCCGTTTACCCATAATTATTCGTAATACCTTTAAGTTTTATATTTAGCTACATATAATATTTTAAATTTGGTTTAAATATATATGATATTTATTCGTAATACCTTTAAGTTTTATCTTTAGCTACATATAATATTTTAAATTTGGTTTAAGTATATATGATATTTTAAAAGTTCTCATATATATGAAACTCTCTAAATCCCTACTAACAAGAGGGGAAGACTAATGGGACAAACAAATCCATGAATAGTATATATGAAATTCTCTAAATCCCTACTAACAAGAGGGGAACACTAATGGGACAAACAAATCCATGAATAGTATATAATTATGCCTTCATTGTTTAGTATAAAGAACAAGAAATCTTAATACCAGATTCTCTAATAATAGACATTTCCCAGGGAAAAAGGAAAAAAAGGAACAAAAGGGAAACGGTAAACTCAACTTAAGTCTAAAAAGTTACCCTTTTTAGCTCCATTATCACACAACACAATGACTGTGATGAAAGAAGAACAAACAGACTATACAACTATTTTAACATAGTCGATATACGCGCTTCCCTCCAAGTTTACTTACCAAAACTTTAAACAGGAATGACATCAAGCTTCGACGAGTCTTCACATCTTAAAACAATGCCCTCCAGACTCGCAGGAAGAAGGCATCTCGTCCATTGGCATCCAGTTGGGACTGGCTCCGATGGTGGAACAATCATCAACACGTTGTTGTGTCTCTGCACGATCCCCATCACACTCACAGTACTACCCTCTTTAATGTACCTAGATATTATATCAATTTAAGATCAACTATAGGTAATATGTAGGAATTGTGTGAAGAAAGGTTGAGTAATATACCCTTCTTTGAGGCGCATCACCCGATCATCACTAGAGATATTTCTATCGCTCAACCATCTGACGAATTGTGGAGATGAATCTATGTTTGACTGGTCAACTTCTACGACAGTAGATTCCTCAACATACGGTGTCACACGGGCCGCATAACCAGTTTTAACTAATGCCCTTAATCCAGATTGGAAGTCGGATATATAGAAATCCACCACATGCCTCTGCAAATATTTATACAAACAATACTAAGCTTTCTCAGAGAAAAAGTATCACAACATTAAGCCTTCTTATGTTCATACTTAGCAAACATATTCTGTTTCTCATAACTTGTCGAGTAATCAACAAGATTTACATAACTTATAAGTCAAATCAGCAAACAAATTTTTACTAGCTACTAGCTAGAAAGAGTAGTAGATTTGTGCATCAAAATAAAATACGGATCTTTTGCGAATATTAATTCATACATAATCCTTCATTTCCACAAAAGGATGCATCTTGACCTTTAAACATTTATCCAATATTTCTGGAAAAATAAGTAATACTGATTTTGTTACTAACTAGATTTTACAACCCGCGCGTTGTTGCGGGGTTACGTGGGCATACAAAACATTTGCATTGCTATAATGTTTTGTAAAAAACTGTGTAAGGACCCAAACACTTCGAATATTGAGCCCATGTAACACAATTTTCTTACGTTTGATAAGCAACAAAAACCAAAAAAAAAAAAATTAGTCATGCCACGTGGCATCCATCATAACCGCCACTGTGGCAAAATCTACCGGAGTTTGAAGTCACTATTCATAGTTAATTTTGTTTATAAGAGTAATTTATCACCAGCATTTCTAACTTTCTAGCGTTTCCTGTGAAGTTTCAAGTGGCAATCTATTTCTTTAAATGAATCTAGAATCTCATAATCAGTAAACCATTTAATCCTGAATCAATGAAGTATCTTCATAATTTAAAAAAAGTCAAAATATGTGTCTTCTTTTTGGACCATAGCGAGTTCTATTAAATCCATTAGAGAATATTTGCTTTTTGTAAAAGCTAAATACACATGCAAATCTAAAAAGAAAAGATAGACCTGTGTCCTACATAGTACATACCTAACAAGCTGTATAATTGATCAACAATTAATAGTTTAAAGTGCAAGCAAACATGACAGGCAGTATATGAAGCATGAAAACTTATCCTCTTAAAAGAAATAAAAACCACGTCTTTGTTTTTTTAATAGAAAAGCATGAAAAGCTGAATTTTATATTATTATTTTCTTAAGATATTAATCAATTTTCTCACCTCCATGGATCGCAGACCCCAGGTAAAGCGACGATGCGTGGGATTTGCTGGTTTTGAACCCCATCCACGATATTCATATAAACTTGTGGACGTATAAACACATCTGGGTGCCCTTTGGAATGATGATTCAAGAGGAAAATTTCCACAAGTAACCACCTTCAAGAAATCAAGATATTAATGATCGGTAGAAGCATTTAGCATATACATAGAATATAGAACATTCTTCCAGGATCATATAATATATTTCTGTTTTCGTGAGATGCATCCTATCAAGGTTGAGGGAAACATCTCACCAATACTTGGTTCCAAAACGAAACACAGTATGCTAACAGAACTACAAGCTACTGTGCAGCAGACCGACTGTTTTAGAAAAGAATAATATTTGCATGCAATGATGGTCCAGTCTTTTTACTTCATTGGTTACATTAAACTTGAAACATGTGAATGAGCAAGTTAAGGGCTTGAAATGGAACGTACAAGGTAATAGAATCGATCATCACGTTCATTATTACGTTTTGTCGATCACTAGGAATAAAAAGAATTTTAAAATCAATCTACTTAAAATAGTATGCATGAGAAAGTATAATTATATCTACTTTATACATCATTTAAAGTTACTGGATTTTGTTATGTACATATAATACAAACTATAGTTGATAACATCTCACTAAATCTCAATTAATACTAAAATAAAAAGGTAAATTTTCTAGTTATTGTAGTAAAATATAAAAGCATAACATGTTAAAGTAAGATATTTATATGAAATAAACTCAACATACCCCAGACACCTTGACAAACTGTCCGTTTTTCGCGGTTCTAAGTTCGGCATCAGGATAGGCATCAACAAAATCAATCATAGATTTTCTTCCCCAGCACCCACTCAAAGCAAAAGCTGAGCTGTATCAGCGAAAAATTACAGTAACAGAAATGAGATAATGGGATTGTTGATAGAAAAAATGAATAAATTAATTTTTTGAAGCAATAAGCCTCAGGGTCCTCATAATTATGGATTAAAAAAAAAACAACCTGGAGAAAGAGCTTCCATCCTCCTGGCGTAGGTAGGTAACTGCTTGATTTTTAGCCATGGTGGTTCGCGATTTACCAGGCCCAGTAGCGTCTGTTGGACCTGACCCCCTCCGGGGTGCACCATTTGAGTTAAGGGGTCCAGATGTGATGAGCCCTGTGGTTGGGAGAACTGGGGGCATCCCTACACCTTGAGGTCCAGAGTTGTGTCGAGAAGAGGGCATCCCTCCACCTTGTGGTCCAGAGGACTTCCTAATTGGTTCACCGTGTTTATTCAGAGGACCAGAACTAGCTTTCTTCATTGAAGATGAACCAGGACCCACCCCAGATGAACCCATTCGGTTAGCCGAATTTGATGATGTTTGGTTGGAATGAGATGCACTCCCACCACCAAATGATCCAGTTCTTAACGGAGCATTGGCTATAGGTCCAGATTTTCTTGGTCTAGAGCTAGCATTTTCCACATCAAACATTTTTCCAAGTTCGCCCGATTTTTTTATGTCGCCACCAGTGTAAGGCACTGCAGTGGAGGACATAGTTGGGGTCCTTTCTTTAGGCTGTTCAGGCCGGCCCGATACATATAAACCATTATTCAACTGATGAGATGGAAACCGCGAACTCATTTTAAACACAGAAACCGGGAATCTTTGCGGGTAAACAATTCTTTTTGTAATATTCAGCCTACAGATATCGGATCATGTGCTGATGTGAATGTTTAATACCTATACAGAAAATAAAGCATCATGAATTTTGTGAACTACTTCAAGAAAATGAACTATACAATCCAATTTTAGATTTCCATTCATTACACATTCATTGCAAAATCAGGTATGGAAAGCGAGGTCTTCACAACAATTAGGTGCATTAGTAAAGGAACATCAGCATGGTTACCTACTTAACTCGAAAGAAAATAAATTAGTTACCAAATTCAACTGTACTAATCGATTGACCGAGTCCGATTTAGGGACAGAAAAAAAGTACCTGACAAGTAAGTACTAACAAATTCTAGGACCAAAATTCATGGGATTCAACCAATTAAGAACTCACAGATTGGATTCATATAAAATAGAAGATCATAACCACATGATTAAAAAGAGATTATGCATGAGATATCAAGGAAAATTTAGCTGATTAACAAATCTGAAGTGTGAAACTGTGAATCCTTAAAAACTAGCATAAATTTGTCATTATTCAAAATATTATCATCTACGAAGGCAAAATTCAACTTGATTACAGGATCCACCTAACACCAAAAACAAGCACAGTGAAATCAGAATCACCACGCGCTATGCCAAACACGTTACGGATCCAAATAAGAAACATTGACCGTAAAACTTGCAACAAAATCAACACGAGAGATCGGATATGCTGCATATCAAACCAGAACTTCGTATACCTAAACATAATCTCACTCCAATCAAGCAAAAAAATCACAGCAAATTAAGTTATGAAGTCAACGATTTTGTAACAGTGAATCCTTCCGAATCAAAACCTAACCTCAAAATCACAAACAGTAAGTTCAATAACAGAATAAAACTAGAATGTACCTTCAATCTCGAGTGAAGATCAGAAGCCCTAAACAAACGGTTCGATAGAATTCAAAAGGAGACGAAATTTAGGGCTTTTTCGCGGCGATTGACCAACAAAATTAGTATTTTGTACACACCTTGTGAGGAAGTATGAAGATGTCTGATCATGAGAGAGAGAGAGAGTAGAGAGAGAGTAGAGAGAGAAAGAGAGGTTTATAAATGGGGTTTGTTTGCTTGCAAAACCGATTTGTAAGGAACCCTTGGTGAATTTGCACTCAATTGCTACTCAATTTCATTTTTCATAATCACTACTTGTATTTTAAAAGATTGACAATAATGGCCCTTTGTAGATTTATCTTCGTTTTTGCTTCGAGAAAACTTTCATCACAATTATGTATGTCTCATAAGAGTTTTCAAGAGAAGAATTGACAACTCATATGTATTTATCTGGTTTATGTAAACTTTTTATTGTAATTAGTAAAATGATTTTCACAATGTCAAGTCTGAAGCGATTCGGCTTTAAAACTATAGTATGTTGCTTAAAAGGTTTATAAAATTACAAACATCATATCCGATTATCCCCCATTACAAATCGATCCAGATTGTTAGGATAAGACACAACCGATATGAACATACAAGCGACGTATAATATCTTAATGAATGTAGTATACTTATATTTAAAAATTGGTATGTTTGTGTTTAAAATAATCTTTTTGTATAAAACAATTGGTTATGGTTTCTATATAATCTTAAATTTTATTTTTTCTTGGTTATGGTTTCTATATAATCTTAAATTTTATTATTTCTTGACACCTTTAATTTTATAATAGTAACATTCTATGTTTATGTGAGTATTTAAATTCGTACATAGAAATACAACTTTGAGCTTGATTTAAGCTTCTTAAAATAGTGATTTACAATTTTTTCCAAAACTAAACTTAATATGTAAAGAGTTATAATTTTAGTGATTCTTCAATATTAGGTAAGAATTCAGAAAAATCGTGTATATGTACCAAACTCTTTATTTTACCTTTTTATTGAGTTTCTTAAAATGCATATTTTTATTAAACTTGTTATGTTATTTATTATATACTTATAAAAAAATTGTTGTTTGTGGTACAAATATCTTATATTCAACCATTCAAGATAAAAATGTAAGTAAATTTATGTCAAAAACAATTTAAAGCGCAAATACCTTTTGTATAATTATGCAATTATAGTTCTCTTATCCCGATCATTGAACTATATGTTTGAACATTCTTCAAAAATCAAAGCTCGAAATGATCCAACTTGATGAACGGACACATACAATTCGATCATTTCACCATTATAAAAATATGATATGTAAAACAGATTTTAGGTTTCTTTCAACATAATTTATTTATGTAATGTGATTTTTCTCCACAAATCCTCGGTGGATACCAAAATTTCAGCACGAGATTGACCCAATTTATTAGCATACCAATCTTTAGTTATTTTTTCTTTTGGAATATTATAAAACATAATTAATTTGTACTTTTGGAATATTATAAAACATAAATAATTTGGTAAAGTAATATAAGACAAAACTAAGAACGCGTTATTAAGTATTAAATATGTGGAAATAAGGATGATTAAGAACCTTGCACATGGAATTATTTTGACAAGAAATTTTAATAAATAAATATATACTTGTTTGTATTTTTAAAATAAACTCTACTCTTTGTCATCCATTTTTTAGAAAAAGGTTGGTACATCCAACCTAAACACATTTGATTATTTGTACCAATTCTAGGCTAGCATCATTATTATTTAATGTGAACGTTTTGTTGTATAAGTGGATTTTGTTTCGGCTTATAATCAACAAATTAATCTTTAGTGTTTTTTTCCAGCAAGGATAAAGAGACAGAAGTTTGTGATTTTTACACAGGATATCCAGACGGCCGTACTTTTTTTTAACGTTTTAGATATTTTGTTACTCTCGATAAATTTAGTGACTTATTATCGACAAGTCTTTCTCGACAAACATTTTAAAAAAAAATCATGGCCCGTGAGGACCCAACACTGAAGAAGACTTGTCGAAGAGCCATCGAGACGGTACCCGCAAAGACTCTGAGTCTCAAAATTTATTAATTTAAGTCACTATTGTGTTCGTTTAAGTCTTTTTTATCAGATATGGTAAATAAACCTTTTAATGTTTCTAAAAGTTAAATAATTTAAAACATTTAAACGCCCATTTGGATACACACGATCCTGTGTATCCTGTGTAAAAATCACAAATTTCCGTTTCTTTATCACGTCTGTTTTTTTATTATATTCATTTCTAAAAATAAATTGTTTGGAATTAAAATCAAGATCTGAGAAGCTTGCCACTGGGCTGTTTATGAAGTGGAGGGACACCAAAAGTGAAAGAATAAAGAAAGAAAGTTTTATGGCCATGGGATTTAATACCATGGGGAAGGACCTATTAAATTTTAGTGATGGATTCTGGGGGCTAGAAATGTTTCTACTAAAGCTCATCATGAAAGAATGTGCCTAGTTATTTTGGGGGCTCAGCAGATAGCTGGAACTTTCTCAAATTATTGGGTCTAGTTTGTGACATGTAATTGTTAGGTTGTCAAGTTGTGGTTCGTTGTGTTTTTGTATTGCTGTTTTCCTTGTGTTTTTTGTGAGTTATTAACAAACCTTTGTAAGCTTTTGCTAGTTGCTTACTAGTGTTTGTAATAAAATGTTACGTTCGCCCACACAAACATTCTTGTGTTCTTCTTTTTAATAGGGTCCTACTATTCGTATCGGGTCATTTATTAATCTGTACCGGCCCTAAGCGGGTCGTATGGGTCTCAATGGGGCGTTTAGCTGAGGTTTTTTTTTCCCCCTTTTTTTCTAACTCTTTTACTAACACATTTTTTTTTATCTTTTTTATGAAAAACCCTTGTTTTATAAAATAATACTCGTTATATGTTACTCGTTAGTCGTACTCTTTGCTCGTTTGTCTTTTGTAAATAATAAAACTAGTTATTTGTTAGTCGTTACTCGTTTGATTTTTTAAAATAATACTCGTACTCTTTGCTCGTTTGACATTTAAAAAAAAAATAATACTCGTTATATGTTACTCGTTAGTCGTACTCTTTGCTCGTTTGCGTTTTTAAATAATAAAACTAGTTATTTGTTACTCGTTACTCGTTTGACTTTTTTAAATAAACCCGTACTCGTTACTCGTACTCTTTGCTCGTTTGACATGTTAAAAAATAATAATACTCGTTATATGTTACTCGTTAGTCGTACTCTTTGCTCGTTTGTCTTTTTTTAAATAATAAAACTAGTTAATTTAGCATGAATTTTATTTTAAGACTTAAATGGGACGGGGAGGTCTCTACCACCCGTTTAGGACTTAAATGGGACGGGGAGGCCTCTACCCCCCGTTTAGGACCAGTGCAAGGAAAATTTTTTCCAATGCGAATAGAACAAGGCTTTTAATATCTCAAACATTAAATTCATTAATGTGGAAGACTAGTGATGAGTTGTTACATTGGTTTTATTTAATGAAATGCAACTTCAATGATAGCCTCTTGTAATATAATTTTCTATTTTTGATTAGAAACAGTAGTTTATGCATACAATTAACTATATAAAAAAAATAGTAAGAGTATATATGTAATTGATGAGAAAAATGGTATACATGTAATTTATAATATTTGAGTTATTAAGGATGAAATAGTCATTCTATAATTTATTTTTATTAAAATAAAGTAAACTGGGTATATATGCAAAATTTTCAAGTTTGTAAGGGGATATATACAATTAAAATTTTATATTGGCTATATATGTAATTTTTTAACTTTACAGGGGGGTATATGCATTTACCTCTTAAATTTAAAAGAGTTTATAAATCGTAGGGTTGTTTATATGGGGATTGTGTTAAACTTGCTATGTTTTGAAAATAGTTTGTATTGCAAGGTGTGGGTTAAGGTTGTTTAAACTTTGAGAAAATCAATTTTCACACGTAGTTGAGTTATGAAATGTTTTAAACATGATGTGCACATCGACTTGTAGGCTTCAAACATTTTGGATGGAAGCAAGATGTCACGAACCACCTAAAATTAAGTCACCACTCTCGAGTTCTAGAAGTTTCCGGACTAATTTAGTAGGATCTAGAGCCTTTCGAAAAAGTCCAGAACGTGCTATAAAATTCTATACGAAAAGTGACATCCTGAAAGTTTTTGGGAAAGTCTTGAAAACATCCATGAACGCACCATAAAGATCTAGAAGTGGAGGATTCTAGATCACGTCTAGAAACGCTTGATATTTTAGTAGAAGATTCTAGATTTAGGATCTAGATATCTTGTATGGAATAATCTAGATTATGAAAGATCTAGAACTAGTGAAGTACTATAAATAGGCGTGGAGTCCTTCATTTGCATGCACCCAAACACTCTTACAAGTTGTGTTCGCACTCTTGTAATCTTTTCTTCATAGCAATACAAAGTCATCCTTGTAACGAAAGCTTGCAAATTCCGCTATAGTCAAATTTATCATTCATACATTTATTCCACTATTTTTAGACCTATTTATATTCAAATACTATGGTAGGAAAACCTATACTATTTAAACTTAGGCCTTGATATCTTGAGACGGGATTAGAGTAAAGTTGTGATTTTTGTGACCCATTAGGTTGAATGATGCTACAAAATACATAAATAAATACTAATTGATGCATTTGAGGCTAAGGATCGGTGGTTGGGTTTAAACGGACCGGAATATCGATAATCGAACTAGTCTATATTAATTGAATCTGAAAAAGTGTTAAGTTAGAAATTGATGTCCTGGTTACGATTCCATTTGCGGTATTTTTTGGGGACAAAAAATGGATAAGTGTGGGGATGTTTGATGCGTTGCAAACACATCCTATATTTACGTGTATTTTGTATATTAATCGAGTCGGTTCTAGTCCATTTTGTGTCGTTTTATATGTTTTTAGTTAAATTCAGTTATTGAGTCTTTATTATAGTTTTATTATGTTATTGTAGGTGTTTGAGATAAATTCAGTTATTGAGTCTTTATTAAGTTGGTTAATTTAATCTTAAAAACCAAATTACTCAAATTTCCATTCATAGAAACCTAGGTTAGAGTCTTGTTCATAGTGGCCTTAAGGTTCAATATCCAATCTTTTGTAGCTATACTGTGTTCGATAGGTAACTTGTCTTAGGGTTCGGTTTAGTGAGGATTTATGGTAAAATTAGGTGTGTCTAGGTCTAGGATAAAATAGTCATTATTAGCAGGTATCGTTCCGAACACATCAGGTTAATTTAAGAAAGACATTGACAAAAAAGTCACAACTTTTATAAGGTTTGAGCACATATATATAATTTCCAGGTTGATTTCAAAACATGTGGTCATAGTAAATCCAAGATTCAAAGTCATGGACAAAGAAATTCCTGCATACTTCATAGACAAGATCGGGAAAGAACATGTGTTTCTTTCAATCGAAATACAACTACAAAAACAGATAAGAGAGCTCGTCGGAGTCTTTGGTGAAAGCAAAAAATAAAAAGAAGACAAACCTCAAAAAGTTACCAGCAAGGTCAGAAAGTAGCGAATAGACCACATTACCCGTACAGAGGAAAATTTGGCTCCATACTTGTACTTGTAAAACATGAACTAACATGGTGGCAACTCAAAGTTTATTCAACAATATTCTAAGTTTATGGTATTAATTCAGCACACTTGCATACCAATAAACACCCTAAGTGCTAACTATCTAGGCATAGTAACTAAGATCATGACATATGCAGACCATAATTAGCATTTGAGTGTAAAATACTAAAATCACAAAATATCAATTTTTGATTGACATAAACAAGAAAACATATATGCTTGTGTACTTGTTTAAAAAGCTATCGACTCATTTTATGTCTAATACTCTTCATTAATCGTTCAAATCAAATGGTAGATTTAAACCAATAATTATAAAAAAAAAAATAACTTACAGGAACAAAAAAATGAACATGTTTCTATAACAAAAGCAAAATCATATGATTATATAATTCTAATCATTTCAAAACGCAAAATAGTTTCAATAAGCAATCCCAAACACCAAATATATGGTGTAACATTAATCATAATGAATAAATCATCTTCCAAAAAAAATGTACCGGCTAAGGAAACGAAATCGGTCTTATTCGAGCAGAGAGGAGAAGAGCAACATTGAAGATATTTGAAATTGAATGGAGGCCAATGTTACGAGAAATGAAGGTAATGTATTTTTCAAAATCAAATATTCTCTCTGATTTAAAGAAGTAAAGCATGATTGCCGATAACCTATATCTGGTGTTGATTCAACGTACCTAAACGATGGTTGCCACTGGGAGAGAGAAGCGATTGAGAGACTGCGATTGGAATCAGAGACCATAAACGATCTTGACCTTGATCTTGATTAGGGTTTTGAAGAGATTGTTAGGATCTTGATCTTGATCTTGATTGTATGGGCTGGAGGGAGAGAACAAGGTTGATCTTGATTAGGGTTTTGAAGAGATTACTTGTGAAGCGTGAAGCCGTGAATTGCAATTAGGGTTAATTGGAAAACTTTAAATACCCGGGTCAAATAATCTGGATACCCAAAAGCGAATGTACTGAGTCCGCGTGTTTTAGAGGGGGTTTTCATAATTTTTTTTACTTAAAATTCTAACATAATTACACATCATCAAGATCTTAGGTGGCATAATTTAAAGGAAAGACTAATCCTAGGTGACAAACCTTAAATTGTGTCATCTGGACGGCAAAAACTGATGTTTATTATATGTATAGATAGATAGATACATTACAAAAGTAAATTAAGAAACATGTGTAAAGAAGGTATGCCAATTAATTTTGTAATCCCTCATTGCCCTTAAATTTAGAAAGTTTCATTAACAATATATGATCATAAACATACCTAAATAAGATGTTTTCTCAAGAGCAGCCACAGCAGCAACACCTATTAAAAAACACAAAGAATCAACTAAAATTCGTATAAAATATAGAAGCAGATCTGAAAAAGACCTCAAAAATAGCTACATTAAATTTTTTTCATTAAGTTAAGGAATTCATACCCTTAATCCTTACTTGAGCACAAACCAAAGTACCAAACACTCAACAACCAACAAAATCATTCAATAGAAATTCCAAAGCAGAACACTAAAATCCGAAAACAATTTTATTAGAGAACATAGTAAGACATACAACCATTTTTCAGTACTTAAAACAAAAGGGGGAAACAAAAAAGAATACACATATAAGGCTGTTACAAATGTATTTTGCAATCAGAAGCTCAAATCAATGAAAATAACAACTACAATAGTTCCATTGAAGTAATAACCAAAATTTTGAAAATATACTTTAGAGTAAATTACACCAGAGGTCCTTGTGATTTCTTCGAATAATGAAGGAGGTCCCCAGTGTATTAAAATTATGAAAAAGGTCCCCGTGGTTGTATAATTGTAACACGGTAGGTCCCCCTGCATTAACCCCGTTAAGTTATGTCGTTAACTACAAATTTGGAACTAAAGGGAAGGGTATATAAGTAATTTCCCTCCCCTTTAATGAAATCGTTTGGAACATAAAGTCCCCCTTCCACCTGCACTTTTCATTCTCCCATTTCTTTTCTTGTTCAACCCTCGCATCGCACCAGTTAAGTTCCCAAACCCTAAAAAAATGGTGGAATGCTATTGTGGAAATTTTCTCGAATTCACACCTCATGGACCGACTTAAACCTTGGACGAAGGTTCTACTGTTGTCCAACTCTGGCAAGATTTGTTTTTTCAGCTAACTTTATATCTAAAATCGGATTTGGGTTGTCAAGGACTTGTTTGAAGTCGCACCCTTGGACGAACGGGTTGATCCACCTATGTGATTTGTTGTGGTTTAGCTTTCTTGAAAATTTTAACTTTTGGTACATTTGGACAAACAGTATGCGATGCCCAATAAATTAAGTTCTTGATCAGATTTGGGTTTAGTTGAAATCGCACTCCTGGACGAACAATACTTTTGATGTTAAATTTATGGTCTTGAAATCGGATTTTGCTTTTCACGAATTAGTTATTGATCAGATTACAGGGCTCGGATTACAAGGCTCGGATTGTTCATTCCTTGGTTGGGTTGACCCACCTATGGTAGGCGTTGAACAAGAAGGGGTCTTCGTTGAAGGATTTCTTGCGTAATTGAAAACATGCGACTTTAGGGATTTGCGTATAACACTGTTACATTGGTTTTCTTTGCGTAATTGAAGAACCAACTTATGAGATTTTCATGCGTACAAAAGATATTGAGTGGAAATTACAAAAATGCCCATCATGTGATTATCACATGAGGCAACTTAACCTTTAAAACTAACGGAGGGACCTACCATGTTACAATTATACAAACCGCGGGGACCTTTTTCATAATTTTGATACTCTGGGACCTCTTCCATTATTTGGAGAAACCACAAGGACCTCTGGTGTAATTTACTCTATACTTTAAGACATGATTCTTACAACCAAAAACAAATATCCGCAACCAGAAACAATGGAAACCTACACTAAACCAACAATAATCATGATTAATACAAACACATTAATAACAATCCAATTAAATCACTAAATTAGAGAAGAAAAAAAAAACCGCCCAAACACACACAAATTCTAAATGCATGTCCATCAAAACCACTTAAAATTCTAAATCAACAAAACATCGAACAATAATGCCAAAAATAAAGAAACCGATAGCTTAGAAGTAAGCAAAAAAACGAATATAAGAAGCCGAATCTGCACATGAAAAACTGAATCGTAAATCCAGCAAAATCCCCACAAACTAAAAATTAAGGGGCAATTGCATATATATCCTTATAAAACTTATAAATTGCATATTTACCCAGCTTAACATTTTAATTGCATATTTCCCCCTCTTTTAAAATCTTGATTGCATGTTTACCCATTTTCATTAATTTTATTAATAAATTGACTAATATACCCTTACCCCCTTTATTTCCATCTGAAATGTTTCTTTGGATCGAAGAAATGCTTTTTCTTGAGTTATGACCATGAATCCATTTGAAACTCTTGTTTTATATTAATGTTAAGTTATATAGAATGAAGATCACTCTCCCCTGACCGGTCGCCGTTTTCAACTTCATCATCTTCGTATTCTTCGTTCAAATGTGTCCTACCAAAATTGCTTTTATTCAAATCACATAATTAGATCTTTGTCTTTTCGCCCTTTTTTCTTCCTACTTCCAAGAAAAGATTGGAGTTGACTTCTTAATTTGTCAACAAGAGCATTTTTCTCTACAAATTGATGCTTTGCTTCTAATTTCATCTAACCCCTTTCCTCTCTTAGTTTATTAGCAAGTTGAAGCATTTCGCACTCCCTTTCAAATTCTTCGTTAACTTTAACCGATTCCCGTTTCTAAAAATAATTAACGTTCATCACAATATCTTAATGAAGATAATTAACGTTGTTCTAAAAATGATGGTTTCACAAAATCTTGTTTGAGCGATAGATAACCAACAAGAAATCAGGCCAAAAAGATTCAAATTTCCCAACAAATTAAGTAAATTTATAGCTCAAAGTTGAATCCCACACTATGAGATGGATTTGACAAAATTGGTGGTTGCAACATGTTGTTGCTCTCTCTTTGTTGTATAGAGAATTGGGTCTACCTGGTCGGAATTTGGTGGTGGTGGTGAAACGATCGATGGTGTTGTAAGCGGGATTGCCGAAAGCCATGGCGTCGTCGACAGCACAAGGGAGCCCAATTTGAAAGGTCAAAATAATTAAATTCTGGGGATATAAAGAGAAGCTAAAGAGATAGCTTAAAACATAACAAAAAATTATTAATGTTAGTTAATAGGGGTATAATTGTCATTAGGTGAAAATTCATTAAAATTGGGTAAATATGCAATTGATTTTATAGGTTGGGTAAATATGCAATTAAGGTTAAAAATAAGGGGATATATGCAATTTTCCCAAAAATTAATATAACCTACAACACATGCTACAAAATTTATAAAAAATCGAAAAGAGACACGCTCAATACAAACCAAGTACAACTAAGGAGCAAAATTAAAGTAAATACCACAATGAAAGTAATATTACAAAGACATAAAGATAAGAATCATAAGATTACTAAACAGTAATGATGATTTTTATATAATATTTCCAAGTACTCAACAAGTTTTGGTTTAGAGACATTTGCTGACTTTTTAAAGTCAACTGTGATACCCAATTGATTCATGGACCCGAAAAACAGACCCAATTTCTACATGCATACAAATCAAGCAACGGCAGAAACACAAAACAACAAAGAAAAATCAACATGCAACCCAAATCGAAGTAGAACGGAAACAAAAACCAAAATGTGGAGAAATGGAGTACTGATATTAGTCTTGCATCAAAATGTGTTACTAGATAGAAAATTTTACTGTTTTATAATTATCTATTTTGTTTAAATGTGATTAAATGTGATATGCTTTTTTTTTTCCTTACCAAAGGTTGGTGAAGATTTCATTGTTGTTACAACTATTGCTGTATGTATCTGTCAATTTATGACCAACATAGAAATCATTTAACTTGTCATATGGAGTCAGCTCGAAATAGTGGTTTGGAATCTCACTTTTATCATCTATTTCTTCGACTTTTGCAGCATCTCTAAGTTCAATATAGATAGGGAGCTTGATGATATTAATATATTCGTTAAACTTGACACAAACGTACTCCTCAATTTTTATAACATGAATTTATCTTCACTTGGGCCGTAAAATTCTTGCTGTTCTCACACAGACAAACGCCTGAACTGCATCACCATATACAATCAAGATTGATCAAGCAATAATTAGAATGTAGTAATATGAAAATATCTACATCTGTTTTTGTAGAAGACATGCTAAAGAATCTAAGTTTTTTTTTCTGTAAGTACACATATACACATAAATAACTATAAGCCAACATATGTGCCGTAATGAAAGTTCACTATTTATTGGTTTCTTAAGTGTCTGTTTAATTCTGTTATTGAATGAACTTGTTAGAAATGAAGCAAAGATGTTTAAAATATAAAAAGAAAGACCATAAAATGAAGTACATAAAACTATGCTAAGATCTACTAGATCCACTTAACTTGAAACAACTAAGCAATTCAAAAGAAAGAAAAACATAGAGTACAATTTAAGAAGGGTCCGGCTATAGACACGCAGGGCTTTTACTAAAAACACCCAAACCGAACGATCGTTTCAAGTGAAACGACCTCGAAACGATCGTTTTATGTGAAACGAGCCAAGGAAATATTAAAACCGTTATATGGCAATGATTAGGTGATGATTAGGGAATGTTTGTCGGGTCGTTTTGTATAAAACGACCGTTTTCAAATTTTGATTATTTTTGAGGCCGATAAGTCTTAGATTTTTTATTTTTATTTTTTTTAAATAATTTTATTTTTAACTTATTTTTGGAATATAAGTTTTTAAATTTGTATTTTATGTTTTTTATTCATATTTCTTAGTGTTCCAAAAATCCACATAAGTTTTAAAAAAAAACATATTTATTGATAACAGGAAGACACAGATTCGTTACAAACGCAAGAGAATAATAGGAAAAACATTATGACTCCAACACTACAGAATACTTGAAATCTCATAACAGCTAATAAGACCAGTCTGAAGCTGAGTCGGAGTCACTGGCTGATGCCCAGCGGTTTCCAGATTCGACATCCACCTCCTTGGACCTACTATGTTCTTCCGCCCAGTACTCTCGAAGGACCTCCATGTCCTCTTTGTTTGCTTCATTCCAGGCATCTTCATCCTCCTCTTCAACTCCGACGAGGGGACGGGGGGGTCGAACAACAGTGAGTGGTGGATATGGACGACGATTAACAGGGGGGGCAGGAGGTCGAGGCTGCATAACAGGTGGTGGTGGCGGCTGTTCGACCGGTGGCACAAAACCAGGCGCCGGAAGCATTGCCGGAGGTGGAGTCCATGGTTCAAGGACATCTCTAGGAGGTGTAGACGACATAGCAAGATTGTGAAACTGGTGAAGAACTGAAAGAAAATTTGGATCTTCAGACATGTACAGGGTGGTTCAAGATCAAACAAATGACCCCTATTTATAGGGGAGAAAGTTATAAAATACAACCGTTGGGTATATAGCCGTTATAAAATACAGCCGTTGGGTATATAGCCGTTGTGTGTATATAAAAATTCTTTTAAAATTATTTATTAAAAAAAACATAAAATACAAATTTAAAAACTAGCCGTTGGAGAAAACTAGTCGTTGGAGAAATCTAGCCGTTGGAGATCTTTTATGTTAATATAACATCATTTATGACTTGTTCATTGTTCAAAACAGAGACGTTTATTTATTTCTGGAAAATTTGCAAATTTTATTTTTTTCCAAGAATTTTGATGGTTTTATATGACCTTTTTGAGGCATTTTGAATGATTTTTTTTTTAGTATTTCTGATTCGCCCCAAAAAAAATATTTGAATCATGTATTACTTTTGAAGATGCATTGTAATAATTTCACCAAAATTTTTAAAAATTTAAATTGTTTAATAATTTTACTTTGCGTTTTAAGCATTTTGAACAAATAGTTTGGAAAATATTAAAAATCATATTTTTGTTGTAAATATTGAAGAACGTGTCACTGAGCACAACATGAGATGGTTTATCTAATTATTCACTCAGAGAAGGGTCCAAATGCCACACATTTTTGAAACCAGGCCAAGAGAAGTTCTGAAGCTTTTTAACTCCCTGCAGCCAATATTTGGAGGATTTTGTGATTTTAAAGGATGCTATAAGAAACATAGAAGACCAACTACTAGAAGTTGCACCTTTGTTATATCACTTGAGGTCTAATTACAATGAGGTAATCGACATGCAACTCGAGAAAAATCTTCGGGCATGTAAGAATCCCATTTATGAATTTATTATGTGATTTTCATCCATGGGTAATTTGATAGACCCCAAGAGTGAGTCTGCCCTAACACGAATAGGTCAACAAATTGGTTTCTTGGGCTTACAAATCTATGAAAGTGGACGTCTGTATTCAAGAACGTTTTTTAGAGATGTTGTAATCTGTTATGATGGAACTGTGAGAAATGTTTGTAGCAGGCCAAGTTGTACATAGAAAATCATGGAGGGTGATGTCATTTTCATCAATAGGCCACTAACAAACCACAAACATTATTAAAATTATTTAAAAAAAATTAAAATTTTTTTTTACTACAAAACACTTAAAAACCTAGCTAATATAGCATATTTTAGATTAGGAAAAAAAAATGATGTATTTTTAAAAAATCTAAAAAATTCACAGAACGTTTTTTAGAACTTATAATGCATAAAAAAGTTATTAAAAATAAAAAAAAAATGTAGCCGTTGGGGAAATCTAACCGTTGGAGAAATCTATCCATTGGCAAAATATAGCCGTTGGGAAAAATATAGCCGTTGGAAGGAGTATACGATATATATATATATATATCAGTACTGGTACACATAATGTTTACATATCCTCAATGGCCAATCGTCGAAACAGGGCTTCTTATTCCCGTCATCAGGAAAGTGAAGATGATGATCCATACAATATCTCATTAGATGATTTTCTACGTATTATGGAAGAACCATTTTCGGGTGATGAAATGAATCCCATTGACGTTGATCTCATTCCAGACAATAGCCGTCGTCAACGTGTTAACACATTTGGCGGTTACCCGCAACCTCGTCCTCCGGTGAATCCACCTCGTCCTCCGGTGAACCCAAATCGTCCTCCGGTGAATCCACGTCGTCCTTCGGTGAATCCACACCGTCCTCCTGTTAATCCACCTCGTCCTCAGGTTAACCCACCTTGTCCTCCGGTTAACCCCGCCCCCGAACTCGACTGGGACTTCCCTTGAAATTATTAAAATTATCTTTAGGTTTATGATATAATTTCCTGTATTTGTATTCCGGTCGGTGATGTAATTTTCAGAATAATTGTAGCAGATCTCTTATGCTAATATAACATCATTTATGACTTATTCATTGTGAAAAACATGAATAGGTGGTACCTGGTCGGTTTCATAATACTCACGGTTGTTTTCGTCGTCGTCGTTGTTGTTGTTGTCGTCGCCGCCGTTGTTGTTGTCGTCGTCGTCGTCGTTATTGTTGTTGTTACTGTTGTTGTCGTCGTCGTCGTTGTTGTTGTAATTACCAGAATAATTTCCTGCATAATTACCGACATAACTACCGGCGTCTCCTTCGTAAATTCCTCCGTAATTACCTCCATAATTATCACTTCCATCATAACCGCCGGGGTTGTAGCTATCACCTCCGCTGCCTCCGTTAAATAATTCATCGAACCACGACATCTCTTACGAATCTTATAGATTGAGAAAATGATTGTAGTATAAAACAGTGGACGATCGATCGATAATATGAAAATATACGATCGATCGATCGATATATATACGATTTAAATAGAATAAAACATCACATCCGATGAATTCAAAAGAAATCCAGAAACGATCGTTTCTTATGAAACGGCCTAAGATTGAGGTCGTTTCATGCCAAACGATCGTAGGAATAAACATGATTTGATAGGGTTGCAGCTTTTGATGTCGACATACAATTTCAAGGGGCCGTTTCAAGTAAAACGATCGTTCTTAAATCGTTTAGAATGAAACGATCGTTTAAAGTGGGTGTCTTTAGTAAAATTATGGGTGTCTATATGTGTAATAGAAATAAATACACCATCATGAGCACAATGTAAGCAAAAGAACATAAAACAAAGTGTACCAAGGCCAATTACCTTCACTTAATCTGAAATCATTAACCAAATGGCCTATATTTTAACAGATTAAACAAAAAGCCATGAAATTTCAATTTAATAAATAACACAAACTTTAGACTCAAAACCCAAATACAATAGAGCATCACATCAAACACCTTAAAAGCAATTAGTTCAATAAGTAATATACAAATGTCCTCACTCAAGCATTTCGTCGAACACTTTCATGACACACTTTCACCACTTAAGATCACCGACTCTTAACCAATCTTGGAGAAGTCCTAGGAGAAGAAGAAGAAGAAGCACCGCCATTGTTATCTTCACCAACCTTCCTCAGCCTCTTCTTCCCCTTTAAAACAGTATTTCTACCCCGGGTTCTCGAAGCCACAGTTTCCATCTCAGACGCCACGACTCCAGACCTTCTCGCCGGACTTTTCTTACCATTTGCCACAAGGTCAAACTCATCAGAAAGCTTCCTCACCGGCCACTTCCTCGCCAATTCCCCGGCATCGTCTTCATCAACCAGATCCAAATACCGCCTCTTCCGCTTGTTAGCCACCGGAGCCGGCGGCGGCGACGGGCTTCGACTACTACGATCCAGATCTGCAGCTTTCTTCCTATTATTCCTCTTTCCGGAATCATCGATTGATTTCGATTTCGAATTCGATACAAACTTTTTCTTCTGCAAATTAGGGCTCAGAGATTGCTTCTCGTTGAATGATTTTTCGATTTGGTTTCGAAGCTTCTCGACGTTTCCTTCTATACGCCCCTGAAGACGGTGACGGTTAAAGCTCAGCCCACCCATCGACCAGTGAGCTTCCTGTGCCCACGACATAAACGGGTCGACGACAGAGACGGGCGGGTCGACCCGTTCGGAGTTGAACTTGATGTCTGTGTAGATCCGGGGCCTTGGGAGGCTGCTTCCGTAGAACTTTCCGGGACCTAAAGCTACCATCATCTCTCAAATTAAACTGAAAAAAAAACACGAATTGATGAAGAAAATGGTTGAATAAAAGATGCAGGGAGGGTTCGTTTCTTATAGGTGGCGATTTGGGGGGAATTTATGGCGGGAAGGATATGGAGCGCGAAGTTTTTGCGCGGGATTACTGGGTTGTGAGGGGTTAATGGGTAATAGGGTCTTTTAATTAACGAAGAGTAAATTACAGGAATCGTCCTTATTATTGTTTGTACAATTTTACCTTTTATTTCTAGGTTCATTAGATTAGTTAGGACTATAGTTGAAAGGTTTGACAATTTGTAACGTTTTTTTTTAATCTTTTCGTCTAACATCTATTAAAATTTTCTGTTAACTGAATATTATATCCTTGCTATAGATAATAAAACTAAAATAAAACCTCTCAAAAGTCTATCTCTTCAGAGTTCAATCTGATCTTAAACACACTTCCACTACTACAACCGCCATTGATGCCAGCCACATCCACTGCCACACCCCTTCGACCACCTCCCGTACCACACCGTCTCCTCGGGCTCTACCCACTTCAAGAAACCGAACGTCGTCTCCTCCGGCCCAATGTACGCCATCGCCACTACCGCTAAACTGTCTAATTTGAATGATAAACTATGATTTTTTTTCTTCATTTGTCTCTTGTATTTTTATCAATTTTATACTTTTATTGATTTGTATTTTTTATTAAAAATTATTTTATTCGAATTTGATACAAGTTCGATTTGAATTAATCTTATTCGAATTTGATTTGGATTCAGTTTTTGAATTAGAATCGAACTCGAATCTAGATTTTAAAAAGCGTGATTATATTTAAACATAACATTTTGATTAAAAAAACACATTTGATACCATCGTTCGGGGCAAAACGACTCTTACGTGGATCGACGGTGACCACTAAAATTAAGGGGGTGAGGGGTTTTTATATAATTAATTATTTTTCGGACCCAAACGACCATTTGGTCCCAAACGACCGTATGAAATGTGTAATTTTTTAATCAAACCCCTATGTGGGATTAGTCAGACCCTTTAAAAATCGAAATTCGAATAATTCGATTCTATCAATTCGAATATTCAAAATTTGATTCGTTGAACGCCCATAATCTTTAATTCTTTATATAGGCAACCGATCATAGCCCGGGATCGCCTTCTTCGACTTAGTTAAGGGAGTAAAAGTCACGTGGCCACAAAATAGAAATAGGTAAAATAGGTAAAAGGAACATTTTGCAAATTTTCCCTCCATCAAAAGTTAAAACCCTAGCAAACTCCAAACACACGCTAATGGCTTCTTCTATCGTACCCTCAAACGAGGCCACCGTCGCTGAAACCGGCGTGCAAACTTTGCCTTCCGCCACCGCCGTCGCAGAATCCGCGTCGAAACCAGAGGTTCCGGAAACCGAGGCGGAGCCAGCGTCTCACGCTACCGAGTCGACTACGGCAGATGGAACGGAGAAGAAGTGGCCTGGATGGCCAGGAGACTGCGTTTTCCGGCTTGTGGTGCCGGTGCTCAAGGTTGGGGGAATAATTGGACGGAAAGGCGACATCATTAAGAAGATGTGCGAAGATACGAAAGCTCGTATCCGTGTACTCGACGCGCCTGTTGGTACTCCCGATCGCATTGTAAGCTGTTTCAAATTGCTATTCTCAAATCTCAATTACACCATAGAACATTTGAAAATTAACAGTGAATAGTGATCGCATTATTGTTGTTAATAAGCCATGTATGTATGCATTTCCTGGTGACATAGTGATGAACAAACCTAGACAGGTTCATAGTAAATTAGGGCAGGTTTCCGAAAATCTATTTACTCTTTGTATTGTTTTCTTTACATGCTAATGTCACTTCTGAACTTTCATATAACCATAGGAAGGTTAAGCGACCTAGTTATTTCCATATTAGGGGATTTTTTTTGCCATAGCCATACCAAAAACTTTTAAGACAGAATGAATTTGTATTTTGAGAGAATGCATTATGCATGCTCTTCTTAATTGTGCACAATGTTGTTTGAGTCAAACCTGACTCACAACTCACAAGGAGTGAAATTGCCAACCGTTTTTAAAGTGCTAATACGCCCATAATTCTCCATCTTGCCAAAGTTGATCACACATCACATTTGCATCGGTGGAAATCGTGTTCCATCGTTTTCATTCTCTAAGCTCAAGTCAACATTTATGTGCCTTTATTACAGAAATTTATCGAATAGATTTGGAACTTTCAGTTTTAAGGGTTGTTTCTTGAGCTCAATGGTGAGTACTGCAAATGATGATTTTGCAGGATCTGTTTATAAAATCACCTCCAAATAGAGAGATGAGAAGTGAGCATGTACGGTGGCAAGACCAAGTTGTGTATGCATGTAGCTTTAATTGTACAGTATTTCTCCATGTATAAACTATAAAGGAAAAAAAGTATTTGCTATTGTTCTAGATGTAATACAATTTCCATAAATTAGCTGGCATATATAAGATTGTCCTCTGGCTGTGCTAATATAGTTATTGGTGTATTTGATTGCTAATGACTTTGGATTCATAATACTTTATGTTTCTATGTGGCAGAAGGATTTCTGATCGACTTCTTGCTTTCTTTCTCTTCTCTAACTCCCGAGTTTCTGGTCTGAATGTTGCACATAGACTACTAGTCCATTTCTTTCGTTATCTTCATGATTTAAAAAAAAGTTGTAAAGTCATTAAGTACATTAATCTAGATAAAATGACAGATATATTGCTTGTTAACAATGACATTGTCCTTTTCATAGTTGATGTTACTTTTTGACCCTGATATCTGATTTGTACTGTGACGTGTTGCATTCTTCTTATTGTTTTCTCCTTTAGGTTTTAATACATGGCAAAGAAGAAACAGATCTAGCTCTCTCACCTGCAATGGATGCTGTAATACGAGTATTCAAACGTATTAATGAATTTCCAGAAAATGAGGCTGAAAGTATAGCATCCGTCCCTTTTTGCTCAATCAGATTGTTGGTGCCTTCCATGCAAGCCACTAGTCTGATTGGAAAACAAGGATCATCAATTAAGTCAATACAGGAGAGCACTGGTTGTTCTGTGCGGGTGGTCTCATCTGGTATGAATTTACTCTTTTATATTCAAACCCAATCATCATTCTGCTCTTGCTTGGATATCATATTATTGATTCTAAACAATGTTATATCTCGCGGATGAAGTATCTGCCAACTCAGAGGAGAGGGTTGTGGATATGCAGGGAGAAGCTATCAAGGTTCTGAAAGCTCTAGAAGCAGTGATGGGACACTTGAGGAAGTTTTTGGTTGATCGTAGTGTTCTTCCTCTCTTTGAGAAGACTGTAAGTAGTCGCTAATTGTTAACCGACTAACCATTATAATATTTCGGTGACTAATGATGTGCCTTTTACAGAACATTGTAGCGGCAGCCTCACAAGAAAACCATGCTACCGGTGGCTCACAGTCACAACACGGGTTAGTTGGAAATGGTGATTATTCTCTTCCGATGAGAAGAGAGTCACTGTTTGTTGACCGTGAACCCCTCCAGAGAGAATCACACCTCACATCACATGAGCTTTCTTTGTATGGCCGTGACCCTGCTGCACTCTCTCCTGCACTTGTTCGTACCGGTGGTCCTATTATCACCCAGGTAAAATAATTTCATATATTCCATCATTTTACAACTATTGAGTTCATGGTCTGCTGAGGATGGAGTATGTATGAGAGAATTCTCGTCTTCTGCAGTTGTGGTAAACTGTGTTCGGCTATGTTACAGATGGCTCAAACTATGCAAATACCATTGATGTATGCTGAGGACATAATTGGAGTTGGAGGAACAAATATAGCATACATACGTCGGACAAGTGGTGCAGTTCTTACTGTGCAAGAGATCAGGGGTTTGTCTGATGAAATTGCAGTTGAAGTAAAAGGGACAGCCTCACAAGTTCAGATTGCACAGCAACTTATTCAGGTAAGATAATTACCTTTTTTCTTTTGTTTTTGTTATGCACATACATTCTATGTACTATGTACATCCGTGTGTGTGCTGAGTACAGGTCTAGATCCTGCTACATAGATTCTTGTTGATGGCCAATACTTACATATTGATGAGTGATGACCAATCTTTCCAGTTTCCACACCTAAACATTAAACAAAGTAGGTAATCTTGCTATAAGTTGGAATCTGACAACTATACCGATTTTATCATTTCCATTACTTGCCATACAACCAAGAAATTAGAGTCAAGATGATGGTGTTTAATTACTCGATATATTAGAAAGTAGATCTCGTGTCTAGGAATGGTCAAATGATTCACATTAATTCCACAGCAATAACATGTATAGACCTAACCAGTGAAGAAAGTTCATCAATAGACCTATCTCTTGGGAGCATGTATTTATTTGTTCATATTTTATTATTTGGATCTCAAATTCTTTTCTTTGATTACGCAGGAATGTGTCCATGGTCACAAAGAATCATCAATCCAAAGCAACTATGGCAACATGGAACCAGGTCTGAGGTCTACTTACTCTCAGGTGGAGAATTCGTCGTACTCATCAGCAACAGCAGCTTATGGTGGACAAGCGTATGGCAGGTACGAAACCTCCGGCTTAGGAGGATACAGTAGTAGTTATAGATTTTGAAGTGTAAGAGAAAAGTTATTTAAAGAAGCTTTGTTTCTAAAGACCTGGTTTCAAATGTACTATCTGTGTCATCCGGTTTAAACCACATCTCAATCATGACACTCGGGTTCAAACTTCAAACCATGACATAAATGTAGATTAACGCAAACTGCAATACCTAAATGATATCCAATCTTGGTCACAAGTCAATGAACCTACTTCTACGGTATGCACATATCATATCCCAGTCACAATGAACCTAAGTGGAGTCGGCTCATGGCCCTGACATGTTGAACCAACACTAACCCGTTTAGCTATTCATGTTTGCAGGTCTACCTTAAACCAACTTTGATTGGTTTATACAAAACCCAAACTCGTAAACTAATGTTATGTATGTGACGTATCTGAATTTAACACCACGGTGTCAGACTCTCAGCTCATTAAAACCTACAAATTATTTATATGTATTATTACAACATACCAAATAAAACCTACTAGAATTATCATTTGTCATGTTAAATTTATTTTAGTAAGCCTTCTAAGATATTTCTGAAATTGCTTTCAAAGCAGTTAAACAGGTGTGAAGGTTGTATTGTATTGTCTTCTCATCAAGGTGTGTTTCGGTTGCCTGTTAAAGCCTTGTAGATGCTCGAGTTATTTCATATGAAAATCCGCCTTTTAACAAACATATCGTCTGTCACACGAATAAAGAAAGAGGATTTATAACAATGAAATTCGTAGAATGATCTATGTAAAACCCTCTTGCTCACTATACTAGAGAAGTAATTCAAAGTGACCAATTTACATGGTGATTGGAGTTTGAAGATGATTTAAAGCTGATATGGCTGTTTCTATTTGCATCTTCAAAATGCCTATCTCTTCCTTTTCAGCCTGTTACAAAAATCATTTCCTTATTAATTACAAAAAAAATACCCCACATAAATAAATATTTTTCTATTTAATTACTTTTTATGGAATAACTTTTATTAAATTACAAATTCTGGTGGAAAAATGATTATCTATTTCTTAATGATTTTCTACTAGAGAACAGAAATCGTAATGATTTTCTACTAGAATAAAAAACTAATAAACAATATGTTATTTTAATATTGTTTGTTTTGTCTTCGTCCTATAAATTATTCTACTCTATGACCACAACGCATCTTACGCTGGTGTTACAAATAACGTGATTAATTAAAGACGTCGATATCATATGCATAATATAGGCTTATAGCTTAAAACGGTCAAAATCCGTGATTTACAAGGTAAAAAATACTCCGTCACAGTTCACACTTAAAGTTTTGACCGTTGATTTTTATTTTTTTCAATCTATTCTTAAATGGTTATAATCCGTGATTTAGGTCTCATAAACTTGCAAGTATCACACACAACCACTGTTATAAAATATAATTTTATTTTTAGACAAGAATACTCTGTAAAAATGGATATTACATATTTGTATTGCAGAGAAAATAAGTGTTTTTAATGAGTGAAAATCCACGCTTGTTTTTAAAATAGTAAGTCAAGTTAATAACACCTTGCGACTTAAATAAGTTGATATGAATATTAAGCTTGAGAAAGTTAAATACTAGTTGGATATTAGCTATCATTTTTAAATAAGTTTAACAAGAAGCTGATGTAATCTATAAGATAATATTCTTTCAAATACCTCGTTAAGCTTATTCGCTTCATATCATCTAATACTTAACAATTGCTTAAAATATTTTGATAAAATCATGTCGTATCAATAAAATGATATTTAAAGTATATATAAAGTATACTTGTTCTAAAATAAATAAAAACACACTTCTATCTCTCTTTAAGTCTTATCTGATAATTTATTCAATGAGAGCACAATGTAGCATTTAACGGAAGGCAGGGAACAAGAATTTAATAGAGGTTCAGAATTTTCTAGAACCAGAATGGCAGTGGAAGAGGTTGTTTTATCTTTTATCAATATTTTTTTAGCGTTTAAAATCATTACATTCCTGTTTTTCATGATTTAAATCTACAAGTTTTTATTGAAGAACAATCACTTTATCAACAAGATATGTTTCTTTGAGGACCACTGTTTTATCAATTAATTATTACTATCGTTTATGATCATATAGATAGCATAGTGACATGGTGTTTGCTTTTTTACAAAAGTGTTAATGATTTAAATTCTTACAAATATAAGATCTTAATAGTTTGTGATGTAATAAAATTACAACTAAAAAAGATTTGACTAGTCATGTTTAATAATTGTAAATAAATATTGTAAAAGTTCAAATCATATACATACCACTAATGTAAGACAAAACATGTAGTAAATACATGTTCTATTATGGATTTATAATTTAAAAACTTAAGTAAATATCAAACACCAAGTAAATGATATTTAAGAAAAGTAAATCCATAGGCATCCCCCATTTGGATCCTACCTCCCATCATGAAAAAAATTCAAATTTATATTCCCTTGGGTTTCACAGTTTTATAAAATATTTTAAAAGTTGAACATGAGTTCTGTCATTAAAACTGGTTTAGAGATCATACGAGTTGAATTAGTACACAAACAAAACCGTATGGTCGAATAAGTTGTTAACACTGAAAAGCAAAAAAAAAAAAAAAAAAAAACCTAGATTTTATAGGATAAGTACATCACCATGTATTTTATAGAATTTGAACCCTATAAATTTGGTTTATGAGAAGTACGACTAGTTGGCCGGAGGGTCAACTCCGGACCCTCCCCTGACACCAGTGGCGGATCCAGGAAATAATATCAGGGGTAGCGGGGACTAACGGGGGTTCGGGGGCAGCGTCCCCGAAAAAAAATTTAGGTAGTTAACGGGCTTTTTATCATATTTTTAAGGGGCTTTTGATCATATTTTTAAGTAAAAGCCATAAAATTTCTTCCAGGGGTCGCGAAAAATTCGTTTAAGGGGTCGCGAAAAACCGAAAACCTATAAAAAAAAAAAATTTGCACGTCGGGGTAAAAGTTCAGGGGTAGCGGGCGCTACCCCTGGGACCTTAGTAGGTCCGCCACTGCCTGACACTCGCCGGAGTTGCGCTCGTCGTTGCCTGAGCTCGAACCCCGAGCCTCGGATTTGTCCAGAAGAAAGAGGAGGTCGTGTGAGAGCGAAGTGATGGAGAGGAGGTGGTCGTCATTCGCTGAGGGTGGCGGAGAGGAGGTCGCCGCCGTTCGCTGAGGGTGGCGGAGAGGAATCGCCGGTGGTAGGTCGCCGGCAGGAGTGCAGACTCCTGGTTCTTTAATTTGTGTATTTATGTGTATGTATGTATATATGATATCATATGAAGATGAAATAAGCAATGTTCTTGAGCTTTTTTTTTAAGAAGTTTGAAGCTGATTTAAGATCTTCTTTAGAAAAAAAACAAACTTTACCATTAAATTACAACCTTGAAACTTGATTTCATCAGTCTTTCTCGTCTTTATCTCTCTCATTCACAAAGGGTTCTGCGTTGGATCCAAGATCCTTTACTATCCAGTGGATTCAAGGTGCTTTACCAAAATATGATTTGACCACTTCAATTATATTGCGCCCTAAGTCATACTGTCAATTGACGACAGGACAGGAGGGCAATAAAAGAAGAGAGAAGACCTAAATATAGATTAGGTATATCCGCGCGTTAAGTTAATAAATACAACATTCATATAGTTTTCTGGTATTCAATATTCAAGTAGATTAGAATTTCAATACCATTATACATTATAATATAAGAAACTGAATCAGTTTTGATATTCTAAAAAAAATCCCAAAGCAGAGTAAGCCTAAATGGTAGAATTCAAGCTTTTTTTTTTAAGAAGTTTGAAGCTGATTTAAGATCTTCTTTAGAAAAAAAACAAACAGTCTTCAGAGGGTATGTCTGCCCGCCTGCAGACACAACCTCTCCTGAAGATGTTTTAAGAAAAAACAAACACAACCTTAACCATTGGAGAATGTTCTTTGAAGACATTGAAAAGCCAAATAAGATCTTATGTAGGTTCTTGAGAATGATTTTTTTTTTTTAAATCCTAGTTTTTTTTATCTCACAAACTTTCTTCTCTAGACTTTCCTTTTTATATAATTTAATTAGTAAACTATTAAATAATTTATGTGGTATATATATTAAAATATGATATCGTTATTTTTAATTAAAATTATAAGCCTCTAAACAAGGCCCAGCCACCATCGATGTTCCATGATTTCCTGTGACATGTTCTTGTTATGATATTGAGAAACCATACCCCATATATAATTAATTATTTCTTTAAGATAATTAATTAACTATCCTCCCGCGTTTTTGGACCACTTATTCCAACTTGGACTAATTAAGTGATATTTACCTTTATTACTAAATAAATCAAATGATTCTTTTTAACAGAAACTATCAACATATAAACACACTGTTAATCGCTTATTACCCTAAAAGAATCTTGAAAACCTCCTAAGATGTTCTACCAATAGTTAATTTAATTATTATTTTCAACTGAAGGTAATATCAAATAAAAGTATAGAAATAAAAGTATAGAGTAAATTACGGGAATCGTCCATGTGGTTTGCCTAAATTTTACCTTTTGTCTTCAAGTTTAAAAAATTACAGCTATGATCCGAAGGTTTACACTTTTGTAACACCTTTAGTTTTTTTTTTTTGTAACACCTTTAGTCTTTGACGTTAAGTAGCGTTAATTTTTCCGTTAAGTCGGTGTAAATTGACGATTATACTCCTACCCTTTTATTTAAAAAGAAATTTAAAAAAATCTCGACTTAACGGAAAATCACCATCGTCGCCGCAATCCTTGCCACCTTTGAATTTTCTTTTTACAAATAAAATGTTAGGGGGGTAATTGTCATTTTACACTAACTTAACGGATAAATCCAACGACAGTCACGGTCATAGACTAAAGGTGTTACAAACGTGCAAACTTTTAGATCATAGCCGTAATTTTTAAAACCTACAGATAAAAGGTGAAATTTAAGCAAACCACATGAACGATTCTCTTAATTTACTCGAAATATATTTTCATGAGAAAAAAATGCAATAAAGTACTTTATACTAGTGCAAGGGCTAAGATTAAGCACTAATAAATGATTGTAGCAAATAGAAAAATAAATAAAAGGTTTTTAATTTAAATATTTTTATATACTAAAAGCGGCTTTAAAAAACTAGATGACATAATCAGTTGATTTTAATGATACATCTAAACTATTTTTAGTGATATGCTTAGTAATTATATGAATCCATATCCATATACTTCACTATAAAGAAAAAGAAAGAAAAGTTAAAAAGAAGATACCTGAATAAAGAGAGTGTTGAAAAGACTTTGAGAGAAAGCAGAAATACTAGCAGTGATAATATTGAGCTTCAAAGATTCAAACATCTCACAAAGCTTCACAATTGTGTCTCTTCTTTTACTGCATTTTAAATTCACCAATACCGTCTTCTCTCCCACATGTGACACATTCAACTGTCATAATTTCTTATTAATTTTCATATAATTACATTTTAATAAAAAATAATGTTATGTTGCATATATAGCAAAAAATGCAAAATCACAGACTTACTTCCAGAATTTCAATCGGATCAAACGCTTGATTAACTCCTCTTTTGTTCTTCGATCTCTCAATTGACTTAAAAAACTCACTGTTTTGACACAGATCCAAACTCTCAGGCTCTAGATTTCGAGACTCGAGTTCGATCAATTCGGATTGGATCATTCTCTCCTGATCATGCAATATTTGAATATATTCAATCGCATCTTTGATTATCGACGCCTTGTCCATCTGTAATCGAATCGATTCAAATCTCAAGCAAAATCAGGACAATTAATCGTCTGATTGCAAACAAATGAAGATTCGGACGTTGAATTTGGAAAGAAATTGAAACAAAATCAAGTGCGGAAGGTCGCACCTTAGTGATATTGGGGACAACGGCTCGAAGTGCGAAGAGCCTATCATTGAGCCTCTTCCTGCGATTCCTCTCGGAGGCGAGGTTTTTGGAGACGGTGGCGGAGTGAGGTCCGTCCGGCGAGCTGGAATCGTAGTGGCTGGAAAACGTTTCTTCCAATCCGCCCCAACTGTATGGCCAAAATCAATTAGGTCAAAGGATGGGAGATTTGGAGATGAAAATCAGAGATTGATCGAAAGGAGAAAGGAGAGGACGGAAGAAGGCGGAAGTACCTGTAGTCTTCGATTGGATGGATGGATTCCCAATAGCTTTGGCCAATGTTCTCCATTGATTGATGAATTTGAAATTGAAAGCGAAGAAGAGTGAAGAGTGTTTGTGAATAAAATAATAGGGAGCGACTAGAGGGTATAGGCTATTATTTATGGGGATGTTTATGGTTGAATTTATTCATCCCCATTCTAAGGACACCTGTTTTTTTTTTTTTTTCTTAATTAACTTTATTTATATATAGATTGATAAATAAATTTATGTTTACTAGTATACAGACCTGTGCATTTTGACGTTGGTGTAGAACAACCCAAACTCTGGTAAAAATAAGAAAGTTGATTCCTTATGTGTTATGGTTTGGATAAAAATAATAAAATCGTTAAAAAATTCACTCCAAAAATAATAAAAATACTGCTTATTAGAAAATTTGGGTTTAAATTATAATATATAAAACCCGAGTTATTTTAATGGATGGAAACGATAGGAAGTGAAGAGAAAATGAGAAAAGATTACGTTTCCAAGGATTTTTAAAAGAAGAAAAAGGAAGGAAATTAAAAGAAAATATTTAATATTTGACAAATTTTAATATTTTTCCCTCTTAATTTTCTTTCTGAAATGGATGGAAAGGGAAAGAAACAAAATAAAAAGAGATGTTTTATATTTAAGCTTAGGAACACATAAAGGATTCTTTTAATTTTTTTCCTTCAAACTCTAAAAAATAAAATAAAATTAGACATTTCAACCCTCTCCATTTCTTTTCTCTTTTTAATTCCTCTTCTTTTATTTTTTCTGTATATTATAAATTCAGAACGTAGTAAAAAGAAAAAAAAAATGAAAAAAAAAACCAATAAAATGCACATAAATAAAAAGGAAAGGACAAGAAAACGAATGAAAGTGGGTAAAGACTTAAAACACTAAAACAAGAACCTTTAAGTTTAAGAAAATCTTAATTCTAAAGACTTAAAACACTAAAACAAGAACCTTTCGCTACCCCTATCGGCTTTATCGGTTTGTATGGCTTCATCGGCTATCCACCCCTTCTGTTGCGGCTTGCTTCATTCGGTTTCAAAGTTGAAGCCGACCGGTTTCATGTTGCCGAAGGTAGCCGAGGATATTGGACCGTTACTTGTGACAGTTGGAAAGGTAATGGCTAGTAGCCAACGGCTATTGGCTAAAGTTTTTCTTTCTTTAACCCTTTTTTTACACTTTAAATAACCCCTCAATTCAACCATTATTCCTACACCATTTTTACTTCTCTACTCCATCTATATAATTTCTTTGCTATGGATCCAAGAAAGAAAATATCACCCGCCTCCACCCGATAGTTTAGACCATAAATGTGAATAACCAGTCAATCTTCTACACCTCCTATACAACCACCTCCACAACCATTTGTATCCGAACAACCGGTTTTTTATACACAAGCACCTCCACATCCACCTCAACCACAACCAGGTTTTTATCATCAACAATCCTTTCTTGATCTACTAGCGGGTCCATACCCCCCACATTCTTCACAAATACATCGATATTCATCAAATAACCAACACCATTCGATGTACCAAAATATACAATTTCGAGAGCCACGGCGTATTTTGGATGAAACCGATGAAGATGAACAAGATGTAGAAGAAATGAGGAAGTGGAGGAAGAGGAACAAGAGGAGGAAGTGGAAGAAAAGGTTCAAGTTAAGAAGGGGAAGAAAACAAGTAGATTCGCTAATCGGGCGAGTAGAACACCTTGGAATGCTGATCAAAAAGTCAAGTTGGCAAAGACGTATATTCGTATATCCGAAGATCAAGATGTTGGGGATTAACAAAAGTCGGATTCTTTTTGAGGTCCAGTGGTTCAACACTTTGACGGGCTGGTTGGTCGCGTTACCGCTCGAAACATTCATCAACTAAATTCAAAGTGGAGAAAAATGAACAAGAAAGTTACAACTTCAATGGTCTTTACATCAATCGGTAAATATTTAATATAATTTTTTGGTAAAGTTGACTTTTTAAAATCAAGATTTTTGTATTAAATATTTTATTTGTTTAACGTAGCAACATCAATGGTCTAGTGGTGGGACAGATATAGATATACACGAGAAACCGTTGGCAGAATATAAAATATATTTACGAGAAGAAAGGATTTGGTCACGTTGAAGCACATAAAGTACTCAAAGATCATCCAAATGGGCCGCCAATTGAAGAAGGTTGGTATGATTAGTCATCCGGTAAAAAGGTTGAAGACGTCGGAGTAGGGCCATTACACCACTTCAAATGACATATGGTCGAGCCAATTGCCGAGTTATCTCTTCGAATTAAACGAGGACTCCACTCCGACACATCCAACTCGTAAAGAAAGCAAGAAGTCGGGCGAGTCGTCTACCAAAGGATCAGCATCGACATCGGCATTGGAATTAATGACCGATTTCGAAACGAAGTAGGATAAAGAAAGGAAGGAGAAAGCATTGCTTCGAGAAAAAATGCCAAAAAGAAAGCGGCGATGTACGATGCGGTTAAAGAAATGATGGATTTCCAACGAGAAACGACGAAACGCGAACAACGAACACGTGACCTCGAATATTTCATGAAACTGTACAACGACGTCGCTACTCATTTCTTGCCATTTGTTCTTGAAGAAAAACGTCAAATCGCCGAGAGATATGGATGACAATGCGATATCTAGTTTGTTTAATTTGAAGAAATATGTGTTTTTTTATATATTTTAAGTTTTTTTTTATTTTTTAGGAATGTGTAATTTTTTTTTAGTTTTAATGAATGTTTAGTTTTAAGTTAAGAATTATATACATTTTAGTTAAATTAGAAAAGAAAATGTTTAACAAAAAAATATTAAAAAAATATTTTAAATTTGAAGGGCTTCATTTGTGAGGTTATCTGTAGTGGTGAACCACTTTCAAGCCCCTTATAAATGGTGTAGTGGTCAAGCCTCCTTTTAAGCCCATTTATTCCTTCCTTTTAAGCGTGAAAATCTTCAAGCCCCTCCCCCTCTTTTTGCTTTTAGCGCCCCTGCGTAGTGGGAGGGGGCGTGAAAGGGGCGCTAAATGCTCTTTCAAGCCCATTACGGATAGTCTGAAATCATACCCCTCTAAAAAAGTAGTAAGACTTCAAATTTTTCTCTCATGTAAAATTTGATGTGACACAATTTTATTGGATAAATTTTTGAAGCCTAAGATTTTATTGTGACTATACCCCATCCTTATGCATTTTAATCGGGAAGTCATTCATTTTATTGATCAAGTTTTCCACTTTGAGAATTTTATTCATTTTCTTGAATCTAATCATAACCTAAACAGAATTATCGCGGCCAATCCTCACGTCGCTTTAAAGTTTATGACTTGAGTGAGGTCTAAATACTCGTTTATAAACAACAACATATATGTATATGTATTAAACTATAGGTATTTGTCACTTGTCCTAATAATTTACATGAACATAAGACTGGATTGCAAAGGAGGTGGAGGAAGGACATGTATATTTGACATGTTTTTTCTTAACAGTGATTTTCCAAAATTATCTTTTGATGATGTAGAATTGAAATCAGCGGAACACTCAATTCAATCACACATCAAGATCAATGACAAACTAAACTATCGAATTCATTGATGAGAAATTAAATCAATTCATTACACGAAATCTGAGAATACAACAGCGATGATAAATCAATTCATTACAAAGAAAGAAAGATACAAAAGGAATTGGAAAGAAATCGACTAGAATTCAAGATCCCAAATCCGGTAGCTCGAACTGATTATATAACCTAAAACTAAGCTAACGGTCATTAACAGAAATTATCCTAATGATGACACCGAGCACCTTCAAGTATTTAAAATGACAGCATAGCCCCTGAAGTTTATAAGAAACAAGAAGTTTCAGTTTACACCCTCCAAAGTCTTATAACTTGTCACTAATCACCCAAAATACTCAACATACTCCACCTTTAGTGTCAAGTTAACACCTCCAAACCATAACAATTTGATTAATCCCAATCTGACATGTAAACATCATTGCATAGTAGGGACCCAATGGGTTTACCTATACCCTTTAACACCCTCTGGATATCCAAGCATAACACACCTATCTGCTCTTGGGTCCAATTTTCCAGTATTGGAATAAGCATAAGCTAAACTCCCAAATACTCTTAGGTTGCTTAAGTCTGGCTTCCTTCCACTCCACATTTCCATGGGAGTTTTCATTTGTATGGCAGAAGAGGGTGTCCTATTAATAGTATATGCTGCATTATGTAAAGCTTCACCCCAAAACCTTTTAGGCATTCCTGCATTAAGCAACATACACCTTACTTTTTCAAGTAAGGTCCTATTCATCCTCTCAGCAAGCCCATTTTGCTGAGGGGAGTATGCCACAGTTTTGTGCCTTCCTATACCCTTTGTTCTACACCAGTCATCAAACTCCTTATTGCAAAATTCTAACCCATTATCTGTCCTGAGTTTCTTAATCCTGCAATCTGCCTGTTTTTCTACTAAACACACCCAATCCTTAAACCTCTGAAATGTTTCCCCTTTAGACTTTAACAAGAAGACCCAAACTCTTCTTGAATAGTCATCAATCACTGATAGGAAATACACAGCTCCACCTAGAGACTGATGCTTAGTAGGTCCCCACAGATCAGCATGAATGTATTCTAATATTCTACTAGAATAATGAACACCTTTACCAAATCTGACCCTATGTGCCTTACCTAATATGCAGTTCTCACAGAACCCTGGATCAAAGTTCTTTAAACCTGTGATTATACCCTGAGAACTAAGTTCACTTAGTCCTTGCTTACTGGTATGTGCAAGTCTCCTATGCCATAATCTGACTTTAGAAACATCCTTAGAATTTATATCATGAGCTACATTAATACTATCATTACCATCAAGGAAATATATATTGTTTCCCATCCTAGTGCCTGTTAGAATGAGCAAATTACCCTTACAAACTTTGGCTCTCCCATTCTCAAGCTTACATGATATCCTTCACATTCTAAGGTTCCTAAGGAGATTAAACTCCTCCTGAGTTCTGGTATATACCTTACATCCTTCAATGTAATCTCATTACCTCCCTCCATTTTAAGACTTACACTACCTATTCCAGCAATATCACAAGGTCTGTCATCTCCTAACTGCACTACACCACTCTTTCCCATCTTTAAATCTTGAAACACTTCTCTCAATGGAGTCATGTGAAATGAACACCCAGAATCAAGAATCCACAGATTTGAATTCTTCCCTGAAGTAACTGCCAACACCTCAGCACTTTCATAACCCTCACTCTCAACATCAGTATTATAACTTGCATTCTTAAGATTGCTCTTATTGTTATCATACTTACTACTACTCTTTCTATCAGGGCAATCCTTTTTCAAGTGCTTTTCTGATTGACAAATATAACATTTCCTTTTAAATTTGGACTTAGACCTATTCATAGATCTACCCTTCCCAAACTTATTATCTCTAGTTTCAGATCTCCCTCTTACAAATAAGCCTTCATTACTACTCTTAGTCTCATTATTTCTCTTATGAAGTTCCTTAGAATTCATAGCAGCCACAACCTCCTCCATTGAAAGTGAATCTCTACCAAACATCATAGTGTCTACAAAATGTTCATATTCACTAGGCAGAGATGACAAGAACATAATTGCTTTATCCTCATCTTCTACTGTAACATCTACATTTTCTAGATCTAAAGCAATTTTGTTAAAATCATCTATGTGGCTTTCAATGGACTTACCTGGGGCCATCTTGAAGGTATATAACCTCTTCTTCATATACAGCCTGTTGGCTAATGATTTCGTCATATACAACCCTTCCAATTTCATCCAAACCCCTGCTGCTGTGGTTTCCTTTGAGACTTCTCTCAAGACTCTATCTCCCAGACCCAGATTAAGGCACTATGTGCCTTGGCTAGCACTTCTTTCTTTTCCTTCTCTGTCAATTCTTCTGGTAGGTTAGCTTCTCCCTTCAATGCGTCATAGACCCCTTGATGAACCAGTATTGCCTTCATCTTTAACCTCCACAGATTGAAGTCGTTGCTTCCATCAAACTTATCGATATCGAACTTTGTGATGGAACCTCCTACCATTGTTACACCACCGTAACAGTTGAAGAATCTCACCTCAGATCATTCGAGCCTTGTGCTCTGATACCAATTGTAGAATTGAAATTAGCGGAACACTCAATTCAATCACACATCAAGATCAATGACAAACTAAACTATCGAATTCATTGATGAGAAATTAAATCAATTCATTACACGAAATCTGAGAATACAACAGCGATGATAATCGCTTATTACAAAGAAAGAAAGATACAAAAGGAATTGGAAAGAAATCGACTAGAATTCAAGATCCCAAATCCGGTAGCTCGAACTGATTATATAACCTAAAACTAAGCTAACGGTCATTAACAGAAATTATCCTAATGATGACACCGAGCACCTTCAAGTATTTAAAATGACAGCATAGCCCCTGAAGTTTATAAGAAACAAGAAGTTTCAGTTTACACCCTCCAAAGTCTTATAACTTGTCACTAATCACCCAAAATACTCAACAGATGAGATTTCAACCGTTTAAAATTATTTGATGCTTCAGGTTAAACTCGAAACGGGGAAAACAATCGCTTGGACATAAACACCAAGGCTCGAACCAGTAACCTCTCTTAGAAAAAGTCACTAAACTATCACTAACTCAAAAGGTCTTTTTGATGAGATTTCAACCCTTTAAAATTATTTGATGCTTCAGGTTAAACTCGAAACGGGGAAAACAATCGCTTGGACATAAACACCAAGGCTCGAACCAGTAACCTCTCTTAGAAAAAGTCACTAAACTATCACTAACTCAAAAGGTCTTTTTGATGAGATTTCAACCGTTTAAAATTATTTGATGCTTCAGGTTAAACTCGAAACGGGGAAAACAATCGCTTGGACATAAACACCAAGGCTCGAACCAGTAACCTCTCTTAGAAAAAGTCACTAAACTATCACTAACTCAAAAGGTCTTTTTATACCTAATTAGCATGAATACAAAGGCAAATACCATATACATGTTGTCATGTTGACTTGGAGAAAAGAAAAAGTTAATAACAAATATTCTGATATATGACATTGACAAACATAAAGAATCGACCGCTAAGCTCCGTCACATTTTTTAAAAATCAACTTTAGAGTATTCACAGCCCGTTTTGTGTAGGAAAATCGTTTGTAAATTTAAAATAAAATAAATATTTTATTTTTTGTACGATTATAATAAAAGGAAATTTAGTCTATTACAATACAAAAAAAGGAAATTAATCTACTCTATTACTATTACAAGAAAATGAAATAGATACAATACGATTACAAGGATAGAATATTACAAACAAATTAAATAAACATACAAGGAAATAAATTGATTACAAAAGAATGAATGAACTGAATGAAAAAGAAGAATACAGTGATGAAATTTTTTGTTAAAGATAAAACAAAGTTTAGAAATGATTTAAGACTTTAAAGATGAATACAGAAATGTTAAAAGTGATTTATCAAAATGTTGAAAACTTGTGAAGGAAAAAAGAAAATGAACAGAAACCTTGGCGAAGGCTTCGGGTCAAAACCCGGGTCCCTTAAAACAAATTTCAGGTTTACCAAAGATCTCGTTTTGTTTCCCAGGGTACAATCGCATAAACCGTATTGTACGGCTGGGATAACACTAAGCCCGGAATAACCTTCGAATTCTTGAAGGTCCTAACAAACAAGATGAAGATCTTAAGCTTATTATTGAGAGAAAGAGAGCGTAGAGAAGAGAGAAAGAATTCTGTGTGAATTCGGTGTCCTTAGCCTCAACTAATGAGGCTGTATTTATAGTGGTTAATAGCTTTGGAGAGCAATCACAGAATTCGTAGTCAAACTTTGCATTAAACGTCTTTAATGCAAATTGATTTCTAATTAACACGGAATTTCCTTAATTGCTCAAAACGCGTGAACAGTTGTCAATCCGGAGGTTAACGCTTTTCCGCTTGAACCTTCCGGCTGAACATCGGAGCCACACAGGTTCCGCCTGAACCGTTTTCGGTTCAACTATTCCGCTTGGCCCCATGCGCTAGAACTTTAACCGGACCACTTCCGCCTGAACCGCCTGACATCAACCGGACCAACTTCCGATTGAACTAAAAAACAATTAGGCGGCTCTCAAGCGGCTCGCGACGATGCGAAGTGCAAAGTGTGCCATCAAAGTGCCACATTACGCCTCATACGCCACGCGCGCGCATATGCGAGTTAAGGGATGTGTCCTACTCAAAGAAACAATAGTTGGTAAGGTTCCCACCTTATAAACCACCTTTGGTTTAGGATGAGTTCCACTTCATTTCTCTCAAAAATTCGTAGCTTTCACAGCTGCGAGACCTCAACTTTAAGCCTAGATATCTCATTCATACGAGCTCGGATCTGGATGTAGTTTGGTGTGTTGGAAAGTCCTCACAGCGTACTATACAAACCCACAAAATACAGAGGCAACAACCTATGTTATCTGTATTTTATATAAGTCCAAAGTTGGTAAAAACTCATTTTCACACTTGGTGAAAAAACACATTTTCATTAGTTTTCTCCTAAAATTCTAACATTCTGTATAATTATATGAGTACAGTCCTTAAAATATAAGGTTTGGTTGTAAGTGGTTGTGGGTGGAGGAAAGAGAAAAGATATTAAAAAATCTGTATATTTGACAAAAAAAACTTTTAATTCTGTAAAATTTGAGGTTTGGTTGTGGGTGGAAGAGAATTAAAAAATTGTATAAAAATGTATTATTTAATTGTGGTTGTGAGTGAAAGAAAGAGAAAAAATAATGATAAATGTATAAATTATAAGGATAAAGATAAGAAATGTGTTATGAATACTCTTATAGGTGTAAAGATATTTGCTAAAATATATAAAGAAAAACGATATATTCCGAATATAATTTTATAAGAAATTACATTATCAAAACTATTTGGTACTTTGATAGATTAAACTATTATTTACTTTAAGACCTTATTTAAAACTTGATTTTACTATTCTTGTATTGTCATGGATCTAATGCTGGTACACAAAACAAATACATTATTAAAGTATAATATAAAGAAAACTAAAATATAAATGAAACTATAATAACGTCAAACAAATAGTAATAATAATTAATTAGATGTTGTGTCATGTGACTTTCAAATATAGAAGTCGCATGATTTAATCACGCAAAGAAACTATCCATAAAGGGTTGTATTTTGTTAATATAGGTAATAAATAAATCTAATTTAGATCCTCATTTTCTCATCTTGTTAAAAGGGGTGAAAAATATTTGAAATTATATCATTATCATACTTGAAGTGATGAAATTAAACCTAACCTTTACTTTTCAACTTTTGGTAATCCTACTTTAGGTACTTTTAAAAACTTGTACATTTTGTACATTGTGTAGTACAACTTGTTCATTACTGGAAACTTGTAGCTTTAGCTTTGCAAAAGTGGAGTAGTCTTGTTTCGATAGGGTTGAAGGCATATATGTCTTTGCTTGGGATAGTCTTGGTTTATATTCTTTCTTTGACTTCTTTTTCATATTCTTTACACCAAGTAAAAAAAAAAATAGTTTTATATCCGAATCGGAATTGATTTTTTCTAACTGATCCAGTTTTTATATAGATCTGCAGGTATGAGTAGAGTTAAGGTGTTAGAGTTTTAAACTAGTTTAACTTGAATCAAACTGGTTAAAACCTAACAAAAACTTGTTCAAGAACTAGTCAAACCCGATCAATACAACATTAAAAATGGTTTGGAATTGAGATGGGAAGATTTCTATAATAACCGATTTTAACCACAATCAACTAAAATCGAACCGGTTCTTTTTAAAAAGCCTTTTTAAGCACGGCTACTTCTTGGTTACATATCGGTCACAAAAATGTTAGGTTTAAATTTTGTGGGTTAAATCGAGGCCAATTTTATGTCGAGGCAAGTTCTAAATTTCACAAGAAGAAACCAACGTACATAGATAAAGAAAGCGATAATGGAAGGGTCGGATCAAATAGAAATTTGATTTTGTTTAAAAAGAATAGGAACCACTATAACTTTAACATGTGACACAATTAAGGAATAAGAGTAAATGTCATTTTAGTTCTAAAACAAAATAGTACAATCATGTTTTCTTAACATAAAACAGTACAGTTTATAATATGCAGTATATTTTTAATGCAAACTAGTACAATATTTTGTGTTGTTTTACTTAGAAAACACAAAAAGCGTTGTTTTAAAACAAACAACATAGAACTTGTTTTAACGCAAAACAAAACATACAATGCAAAACAATACAAATCATATTGTTTAAACGTAAAACAATACATGATTTATGAAGTTTATAAGGTTTGCGAATACTGTTTCAGATACATGTAGATGTGTTTGTTTTCACAGAATTATAAAGTGATTAGAATAAATGTTTACGGTCACTTTGTATTTGTTACAATATTTGTAGTCAGGTTTGGGATTCCGTAAATTTTTATAATAATTATCATCGATTTATAAAAAAAGAAGTTACATATAAGGACATATTTTTTTAAACTCGTCCCGGACATCTGAAATCTCGGAGGGACGTCCCTGCATTCATATATCATATAAACATTAAAACTAGAGTTGTTCATGACAAGCTTTATATATTCTCAAGTTAAACCGAGAGTCAGATTATTAGTAACGGTTTTTTACCTATTAGAAGCAGAAGAACAGTAAGAAGCTAAAATTTAACCAAATTGTTACCGTTGTTTTGATTTCACGCTTTGGACTTACTGGGTGATTAACTTTTGGCTCGGGTTAGGTTAATCTGAAACGTTTAGAACTATGTTATATTATAGCATATTAATAGGCATCATGTATTGGGATTTTTTTAAGAAAATACACTGTTTAAGTTTAAAAAGAAAATGCAACGAATGAACAAAGGATAAAAAAATACAAATTTAAGGTTTGGTTGGTTTTAATTACAGGCCGGGGTTTAATTATTGTTCGGCCTGCTTTGGATTTTATTGTTGGGCCGGGTTTCAAAGTATGTTGGGTCAGCTGCCTGGAGCCCAGTTCACTAGGTGTTAAGCACGTCCAATGGAATATTGCATTTTTTTTTCTTCATATTATAGTAATGGAATATACACACACAAACAAGCGTTCGTTTTATAACCAATATTTAGCGTATTTCACGCAGTGCTTCCGTCATATGATAAAATTCTAACTTATGTATTCTGTTATTACTGAAATAATTTGTTCTCTAACGTTACCTCTGAACTTTTAGTCTATATCTTCCACTGATTCTAAGTCCACCTCCCACACACATATAAGTTGGTACATCTAGGATTTCTCTAAAAATATATAAGATAAGGTCTTTGAAGTTGCCGATATAATTTCCGTTTCAACTTTTAACTTTTCAAGAAACTTAACCAATAATTAACACACATCAAAATCTTGATCTCCTGGTATTCTTTCTAAGTCACGAAAATAGTTACCGTATTCAAATTCATAAGCCGAAAATGCATCCTTTATATCCACAATAATTTTTAACATCTCATAGGTGGAATCCTATCTAGTAGGACAATCGCCACATAAAAGCTTCTTTATGGAAATGCTTATTGGTTTCTTATATATCTAATTGGTTTTCGCAAAAATTCAACGTGATGGTTATGTTCCAATAATCCATCTTTCACAATCAGATTTAATATATATCCCATGCATCTAACATGAAAATGCTTATTTTTATCATACAAATTAGGCAACTTTGTAACCAAAAGTTCAATAGCGTTATCATTACTAGCAGCATTATCAACAATAATGGTGATAAATTTTTTTATCCCCCAACCACAAATACAATCTAGCAATTTCCCGAGCCATATCATGCCCCTTATGACTATTAATTGGCCTAAAGTTAATAATGCGTTTATGAATTACCTAATCATCATTTATATAATGAGGGGTGACAACCATATAGTCAATCATTTGACATGATGTTGTCCAAGTATCATTAGTCAAGTGAATGACATTGGTTGGTTTACTTAGATGTTCCATCAATTTTTGTTTTTCATCTATGTAGTATTTTCCAATATCCCTATATTTTTTATGTCGTGAGGGTAAACTAAACTTTTCATTTAACGAGTTAATATACTCAATAAAAGCAGGGTATTCTACAAGCTTAATAGGTAGTTATGCAACAACAATAAGATCTAGCAAAAAAAAAAAATTATTCTAACTTCATCATGTTTCCGAACACTAACGCTACCTTCCCCCATTAGATTCTTTTTAAAAAAACTTAAATTTTTTGTTTTTTCTTAGCAACTAATTCGCTATTTAAAATACATGATTCTGAGTGTTATGAAAGACCTTTCATATTGTTTCTGTTTGGATCAGCTTAATGTCCTTTCTACAATACTTGCACCTTCCATACTTTTAATCCCATCTTCTACTTCTAAAAAATCTTGTCATAGTGATTCCAAGCCTTTTATCTCTCTTTGCCTACTTTTTGAGATTTCCTTAGCTTTTCTTCTTCATTTGTTTACTTTCTCTTGAAACTTTGTTCCACAGTAACTGAATCTGACTCATTATCAACTTGGACAAAAAGGGTCTCACCGATAAAAGTATCGTCTCCTTATATAAACAAATACATAATTATTATCAAGTTAATATTCATCCAAAATTTCAAACAAGAACCAATGTACAAATTATTTTGCAAATGACCGATCTTATTTTGCAAATTTCGAACAAATTTCAAATCAATATTCATCAGTGACAACAATAGTGATAATGTACGCTGCAGGCCAATCTTATGCAGACGACCGATATTGAATTAAATAATTTCATAAATAAAGACCAAACAAATCAAATATTGAATTAAATAATCTCATAAATAAGGAAAATTGGATTTAAATAATCCCAGGTTTTCTTTATTGGCAACTAATAATCCCACATTTAAAATTGGCATCTGTTAGTCCCACATTTACACTTGTTTATTTCCAATGGTCCCTCCGTTAAAAAGTTTAACGGAGTTAACGAAAAATTAATGAAAAGTGGCGTGGCTAGTGAAGGCCGCCACCGGCGACCTCCAAACCGCCGGAAAAGGATTAAAACCACAGTAACACATCCATTCTTTCGCTTTAATGTCATTAATCAAGTTAAAAATATTTTGTTTCATGTTAAAAATATTCCGTTTCATGACATTAAAGTGAAAAAATGGATGTGTTTCTGGGGTTTTAGTTGTTTTCCGGTGGTTTGGAGGTCGCCGGTGGCGGCCTTCACCAGCCACGTCACTTTTCATTAATTTTCCGTTAAGTCCATTAAACTTTTTAACGGAGGGACCATTGGAAATAAACAAGTGTAAATGTGGGACTAACAGATGCCAATGTTAAATGTGGGATTATTAGTTGCCAATAAAGAAAACCTGGGATTATTTAAATCCAATTTTCCCATAAATAAAGACCAAACAAATCACGAATCCGGGTAGATGAAGATGCCATGAACGTGTGACGGTGATCCGACGGGGGTCAGCGATCTGCTCAAGGGAGAAGGGGCGTAAATGGGAGAAGGGACGTAAACGGGAGAAGGGACGCGCACTCATTGTCACACCCCAACCGACTGCGAAAACGTCGGGACGTATTGATTGTCCAGAGGCTCACAACCACTAAATTAAAGTTGTGATATTCTTAATCAAACCCATTCCATAACATAAATAAAATAGAGTCAAACATAGCAAATATCCATAACAAAACAACTAGACATAATTTGAGGTAAAGTCTTCAATTAGGTCCAAAGCCCTAAGTGACAGCATCTTGATTCCTCAATTATCATTGCCTGTAACATGTATAAAATAATGTCAAATAAAAAGTTGGTGAGTAATCATAGGTTTGTATGCATAGCATAATATACATAGCAATCATAGGTTTTAAAAGCATGTGAATTGTGTCATATGATAGAATAAAAGTAATATAACATAACCAGAATAATTGACTAAATTGAAAGACTGTGTGGTTTTGCATAAACAAGCCTCAGTGACATTGATTCGATAACCCGAAGGTTAGAGTAAAGTAAAATAGGTTCCAAACACTCAGATCCAAAACTGATCAAATTGAGTGGGTGTCAACCAATAGATCCGTTTTTGTTACCACAGACCTTAAAGTTAATGTTTATACTAAATGAAAAACTTGATAACCATTGCTAGAATCACATTGACAATCATGCCAGAATATCGCGTAACACACAAATTTACACATAATCTACAATCGCATCATTTGAAAGACATTAGAGTTTGATATTTGAAAATAAAATACATGTTATACCCCAAAGTGATAAAATGTGGAAAGGGGCAATGATTACTCACATGATAGTTGTCACACCCCCAATTTTCCACTAACGGAGTATAACCGTGTGGGGTGTGATCCAGACCAGGATCCCAGACTTTAGTCACAACCAAACCATAACAGAATTTATAAATAAACATAAAGTTTTTGTTACAGACCAAAACAGTAAGTTTAACAGTTCAGCGGAAGCATAAATAAAGTTTGCAGTTATGGTGTTACAAAACGATGGATTTGAATATTTGAAATTTCCAAGTTTTTCAAAAGGTATCCATAGGTAGTACTGCCGCCACTGGTGCCGTCCATGATCCACCTAACGACCTGAAAAGAAATCAACAATCAAGTGTCAGCCAAGGCTGGTGAGTTCACTAAAGCAGTCTACCCGTCACAAGTAGACCTAATGTTTATGAATAAAGACAGGTAAAACACAATCAATATCATAAGACCAGTAAAAATTCCATATCGTAGGTAGCTAGCCTATAGTTATGTACACCTGAATTGTTCGTAACCGAAGCTGACAATGTTTTGATAGGGAATTCCTATGAACCTTGCCTTCCCGTGTCTTGAAGGATCACGGAGGGTAGGCTAACATTGGTCTCAGTCCGACCGCCAGTCGGGAGGGTGCATCCTGTGCACCGCTGAGCGGGGGTGTCAATCCCCAGTAGTACTACTCAATATTACCTCGCTACTGTATATTAACGGCTCGAATGTAAGGACTTTTTAGTAAATAAGTTCAATCCAGTGTTACATATGATATTATGTCGGAAATTTACTCAGTAAGATACACCTTACCGTTTGGGTCACCATCCTTACCGGAAGTAACCACTTGCGCGTTATCGTCCCTGAATGGGCATAACAATAATATAAATGAACTCACCTTGGGTTGCTCGGCTTACTCTTCAATAAATCCGATTATGATTGCTAACGAGGACCTAATAATCACATTAAGGTCTTAGGTGTAAGGTTGTGTTTAAAACTACTAGCACGTTGGAAAACACGACACGACATAACGACACACGACACCGATGGTTGATCATACACAAGGGTTCATATACATCAGAAGTCAAAGCATGTATCATCATAGTATAAAGCATGCAAGTCATGGCATATCATTACAAGTAAATTGCACAAGTTTGGATTCTGGTCACAATTTCGCTAGCAGTTTCGCTAGGCAGTTTCGCTGTGTGCACGGGCAGCACTTTCGCTAGGCAATACCCGATGACACAGTTTCGCTAGGCTAGTTTCGCTCGAAACTGTTGGCACAGTTTCGCTAGCCTAGTTTCGCCCGAAACTGGTTTAAACTTTCGTTCAGGGAATTTCGCTCGGTAGTTTCGTTCGGACAGGTCTGGTTGGTTTGCCCGGCGACACTACAGTTTCGCTACATAGTGTCGCTGGATGAAGATATACATAATTTCGCTACACAATTTCGCCTGATGAAGGTACAGTTTCGCTAGTCGCTAAAAAAACCCGTAAATTTGACTAAAAACCTTTCTAACAGCTTCTGTACCTCATGCAATTCGATATCTAGCATACCTAAACGTTTACCAACATCATGAGAGCAATTTTAACACCTTAAACATGGTTTCTAGTCATCAAATCACCAAGAATGCATTTTCACATAAAGGAACCTAACTAGCATGGATCTTCATATTGACATGGCAAGTTACAGAATTTATGTTATGTCTAGCACCCTTAAGCATTTTAACAGAGGCATACACCATTGCATGTAAATTTGGTCATCTAATTAAGTAAAGCACAAAGAGAAACATAGAAGAAGTGGTCTTGGGGACTCACGGTTGATCTCCAAGCTCGAATGGATGATGATCGGGGCTGGGATTACGGCGGTTCGTGTTGTTCCCTTGCTGGCCAGAAATCTCGAGAGGGAGAGAGTGCAGAAGTGTGTGTGTGTCTTGTGAGGTGCAAGTAAAAATGAGAAGTTTGGCTTGGGGTTTCTATATATATAGTGCTAGTTTCGCCGGCAGTGTCGCTGGCTGTTTCGCTGGCTGTTTCGCTAGCCACGCGAAACTGGTTCCCGGAAACCAAACGTCTTAGCTACCGGGCGAAACTGTAATTTCGCTCGATAGTTTCGCTGGCCACCAGAAAGGGCCAATTTACATTCTAAGTAAGATGAACACGATTTCTCGATAAATCACATAAATGCACAATTAAGTAAATAAGTAAGTTGCATTGCTTCACACAGTAGTAATAAGTAACTAATCATGTAACACATATGGACGGGTTCGGTGATCAACCAAAGGACGTGGACGTATCCGGTCTAGTTAAGTATTAGTTACTACTTGTAATGTGACTAACGGAGATGCTAATGGAATTAACGGAAAAACTTAACGGAGTTAACTTGGGAGGTTACAGTTGTCACAGCCTCCCCATGTTAAGGAATTTTCGTCCCGAAAATTAGCTAGTACCTTGGGTTGATGCGGAGGTTTGGTCGAACAGGTGAGGATACTTCTTCCTCATCTGGTCTTCCCGTTCCCACGTGAACTCCGGTCCACGTTTTGAATGCCATCTGACCTTGACAATTGGGATCTTGCTTCGCTTCAATGCTTTTTCTTCGCGTCCCATTATCTCAACGGGTTGTTCTATAAATCGGAGTTGCTCGTCGATGTGGAGCTCCTCGAGTGGAACCACTAGAGTGTCATCAGCCAGACACTTCTTCAAGTTAGAGACGTGAAACACGTTGTGTACCCCATCCAGCTCAGGTGGCAAGTCCAAACGATACGCCACCGTTCCAATCTTTTCTGTTATCGGGAAAGGTCCTATGTAGCGGGGGTTTAACTTCCCGCGCTTCCCAAAACGCACAACACCTTTCCAGGGCGAGACTTTCAACAGTACACGGTCGCCCACCTCGAATTCTAATGGCCTTCTACGTTTGTCTGCATAACTCTTTTGTCGGTCTCTTGCGGCTTTCATACGGTTTCTGATTTGCACAATTCTTTCTGTCGTTTCGTACACCATCTCTGGTCCAGTGAGTTGGCTATCACCGACTTCAGCCCAACAGACCGGTGATCTACACTTTCGTCCATAGAGAGCCTCAAAGGGAGCGGCTCCAATACTGGAATGGTAGCTGTTGTTGTAGGAGAATTCGACCAATGCCAAGTGAGTTTCCCAATTCTTTCCGAAATCCATAACACACGCTCGGAGCATATCCTCAAGAGTCTGGATTGTGCGTTCAGTTTGGCCATCTGTCTGCGGATGGTATGCGGTGCTCATATCCAAGCGAGTACCTAACGCTGATTGCAATGATCTCCAAAAGTGTGAAGCAAATCTGGGGTCTCGATCGGAGATAATAGACAAGGGTACTCCGTGGAGCTTGACGATCTCGTCAATGTAGATTTGTGCTAGCTTGTCAGTCTTGTCATTTTCCTTGAGGGCTATGAAATGAGCGGATTTTGTTAGTCTATCCACAATGACCCAAATCATGTCATTTCCGCGAGGTGTACGGGGCAGTCCCGTGATGAAATCCATGGATATTTCCTCCCATTTCCATTCGGGAATCGTCGGTTGCTGCAGTAATCCTGGAGGTTTACGATGTTCTGCTTTGACCTTTGAGCATGTTAAGCACTTGCCAACATATGTAGCAATGTCAGCCTTCATCTTGGGCCACCAGTATAATCCTTTCAGATCTTGGTACATTTTATCCGAACCGGGATGGACCGAATATCGAGACTTGTGAGCTTCGTCCATCACCAGCTCTCGAAGATTTCCGTGAAGAGGCACCCAAATACGATCCTTGTAGTAGCGGAGTCCATCCGACTTAACCTCCGAAGTTCCATCTATGCCATTTAAGGATTCAGACTCGTAGTTTTCCCCTTTCAAAGCTTCCTTCTGGGCATCCCGAAGTCTATCCGGTAACCCAGCATGAATCGTGAGTTGTAGAGCTCGAACCCTTCTAGGTTTTGCATGTTCTTTTCTGCTTAATGCGTCGGCCACAACGTTGGCCTTACCCGGGTGATACTTTATTGCCAAGTCGTAGTCGTTAAGCACCTCGATCCACCTACGCTGTCTCATGTTGAGATCTTTCTGTCCCATTATATGCTGGAGGCTTTTATGGTCGGTGAATATTGTGCACTTGGTACCATACAGGTAGTGTCTCCAAAACTTTAAGGCGAATACAACAGCTCCTAACTCCAGATCATGCGTTGTGTAATTCTTTTCGTGAGACTTTAACTGTCTTGACCCGTAAGCGATGACTTTACCCCTTTGCATTAAAACACATCCAAGTCCTTGGAGAGAAGCGTCACAATAGACCTCGAAGTCGTCAACACCATCCGGTAGAGATAATACAGGCGCGGTACAAAGTTTTTCTTTCAAGGTCTGAAAAGCTGTTTCTTCTTTTTCACCCCATCGGTACTGAACACCTTTATGCGTGAGAGCGGTTAGCGGTTGGGCTATCTGAGAGAATCCCTTAATAAAACGACGGTAGTAACCCGCTAACCCTAAAAATTGCCGAATTTCCGTTGGTGCTCGTGGTGTAGACCAATTCTTGATCGCCTCTACTTTGGCTGGGTCAACATGAATACCCTGCTCGTTGACGATGTGGCCCAGAAATTGAACTTCTCGGATCCAGAAGTCACATTTGGAGAATTTGGCGTAGAGTTGCTCCTTCCTTAACAATTCTAGTATTAACCGCAGGTGTTCCTCGTGTTCTTCTTTCGTCCTTGAGTAAACGAGTATGTCGTCGATGAAAACAATTACGAACTGATCCAGGTAAGGTTTGCACACGCGGTTCATGAGGTCCATGAACACCGCCGGTGCGTTCGTTAAGCCGAAAGGCATGACTAGGAATTCGTAATGACCGTAACGCGTTCTGAAAGCCGTCTTTGAAATGTCCTCCTCGCGGACTCTGAGTTGATGATACCCGGACCTTAAGTCAATTTTTGAGAAGTAGCTGGATCCTTGCAGTTGGTCGAAGAGGTCGTCGATCCGAGGGAGAGGATATCGGTTCTTGATAGTGACTTTGTTGAGCTCGCGGTAATCTATGCACATCCTGAACGTCCCATCTTTCTTCTTGACGAATAAAACTGGCGCGCCCCATGGCGATGAGCTAGGCCTGATAAAACCTTTATCTAACAGCTCTTGCAGTTGAGTGGATAACTCGTGTAACTCGTTCACTGCCAAACGGTACGGAGCTCGGGCAATTGGAGCTGCACCGGGAACGAGGTCGATCCCGAACTCGACTTGTCTATGTGGAGGTAGACCAGGTAATTCTTCTGGGAATACATCGGGGAAATCGCGAACTATCGGAAAATCTTCAATTTTCTTCTCTACGAGGCTTTGATCCGTAACCGTTGCCAGAACGGCCACGTGTCCTTTCCGAAGGTACTTCTGTGCCTTGAGGTAAGATATGATTCCGGAGACAGTACCTCCCTTTTCACCCTGAATCGAGAGTACTTCTCCGTTTGCGGAGGGAATACGTATGACTTTTTCTCGACAGACGAGTTCTGCGTGGTGCTTGGACAACCAGTCCATACCAATTATTACGTCGAAGCTACCGATTGTAAAAGGCATCAAATCTATGTCGAACTTACGGCCTGAGAGTTCTAAGGTACAATCCTTGACTATATGTGTTGCATCGACAAGCTTACCGTTAGCTAATTCAACAGTGTATTTGGCTCCTAGGGGTTCCGTCTTGGCCTTTATCAATTTGCAAAACTTAGTTGAAATGAAACTTTTCTCGGCACCAGAATCAAATAACACATTCGCAAAGTAGTTGTTGAGGAGAAACTTACCAGTAATCACGTTAGCGTCTTCCTTCGCTTCACCAGAACCCATGACAAATGCTCGTCCGCGACCACCATTTCCCCCGTTGCCATTTCCACCACCATTGTTGTTGTTGTCGTTCCCACCTTTCTTCAACTGGGGGCAGTCTTTCTTCAAGTGCCCTGGTTTTCCGCACTCGAAACACCCTCGGGGGCCTTCATTATTCTGCTTGGGTTTATTCAGCATGTCACCCCAGCAATTTTTGGCAACATGCCCGATTTTACCACATCGCTCGCATGCTGGTCGTTTACAGTCACCATTGTGATGTGTGTTGCACTTGTTACAGTAGGGTGACTTTCCCCTGTACCTGCTGGAACCCTGCCCACTGTTACCTTGTCGGTTTTGGTTTCCACCGCCACCGTTGTTACCATAACCTCCCTTGGAGTTATCAAACTTCTTGTTCTGATTTTGGGAGTTTGAAGACCTCCCTGCGTCGTTGCCAGAACTTGTGAGGTTACTTGGTTCCTCATCTCTCTGCCTCTTCCCATCAAGGGCAGCTTTTGGGGTTTTCCTTGGTGGCAAAGTTCCTTGAGCCACCGCCTGATCAGTCAGTTTGTGCGCCAGCCGGATTGCCTGTCGCACATAAGTGGGATTAGATGAGGTAACCATACCCTTGATTTGTGGTACCAGTCCTTCCACATACAACTCAATTCGCTTATATTCAGCATCCACCATTGTCGGACAGAGTCGGGAGTAAGCTTGATAACGGGTGGTGTACTCCTCTATTTCCGAGCCTTCCATTTTGGAGTTTCCAAACTCGACTTCCAGTCTTCTGACTTGATCACGAGGACAATACTCCTCCATGATTGCTTCCCTGAATTCTTGCCATGTCATGGCGTTTGCCTCATTTAGTCCCAATATCTGAATCTGAGCATTCCACCAGGTTAATGCGGAATCCTCAAGTGTGCCAGTAGCATACTTCACCTTATCCCCGTCTGGGCAGTTGCACATTAGAAACACCTTCTCTGACTTTTCAATCCATCTAAGTAGACCCACAGCACCTTCGTCACCCTTGAATACCATTGGCTTGCAATCCATGTAGGCTTTGAATGTGCATTGAGGCGGTTGACCTTGGAAATGTTGCTGAGCGGCTGCTAGGGCTGCTGCAACCCCTTGATTAATCATATTCTGAACCTGTGCAGCAGTGAAGGTTCCTGGGTTGGTTTCGGGATCTCTCCGCGGAGGCATGATTTCTAGCAAATCAATGCAAAACTTCCAAAGGTTAGTATTCCCAATACTAGAAGGTTGCTAAGTTCCGTTAAGTGTTGCATACTAGTACAATTCACATAAAGCATTCATTTACATGAACAGTGAAAAGAGAATTTCCACCCAAAATTTTCAGGTTCCAATACCGTCACAAGACAAGAATTCTAAGCGAGGATCATCTTCGGCAGGCGGGGCAGTACTTTGCGGAACGGGTTGTAACCAAAGTTTTCAAAAACAGTTACAGTTCAGAAATTTTACTTTTAAAAATGTTCTGGTTCGCTGTAACCAAGGGCTCTGATACCAATCTGTCACACCCCCAATTTCCACTAACGGAGTATAACCGTGTGGGGTGTGATCCAGACCAGGATCCCAGACTTTAGTCACAACCAAACCATAACAGAATTTATAAATTAACATAAAGTTTTAGTTACAGACCAAAACAGTAAGTTTAACAGTTCAGCGGAAGCATAAATAAAGTTTGCAGTTATGGTGTTACAAAACGATGGATTTGAATATTTGAAATTTCCAAGTTTTTCAAAAGGTATCCATAGGTAGTACTGCCGCCACTGGTGCCGTCCATGATCCACCTAACGACCTGAAAAGAAATCAACAATCAAGTGTCAGCCAAGGCTGGTGAGTTCACTAAAGCAGTCTACCCGTCACAAGTAGACCTAATGTTTATGAATAAAGACAGGTAAAACACAATCAATATCATAAGACCAGTAAAATTCCATATCGTAGGTAGCTAGCCTATAGTTATGTACACCTGAATTGTTCGTAACCGAAGCTGACAATGTTTTGATAGGGAATTCCTATGAACCTTGCCTTCCCGTGTCTTGAAGGATCACGGAGGGTAGGCTAACATTGGTCTCAGTCCGACCGCCAGTCGGGAGGGTGCATCCTGTGCACCGCTGAGCGGGGGTGTCAATCCCCAGTAGTACTACTCAATATTACCTCGCTACTGTATATTAACGGCTCGAATGTAAGGACTTTTTAGTAAATAAGTTCAATTCAGTGTAACATATGATATTATGTCGGAAATTTACCCAGTAAGATACACCTTACCGTTTGGGTCACCATCCTTACCGGAAGTAACCACTTGCGCGTTATCGTCCCTGAATGGGCATAACAATAATATAAATGAACTCACCTTAGGTTGCTCGGCTTACTCTTCAATAAATCCGATTATGATTGCTAACGAGGACCTAATAATCACATTAAGGTCTTAGGTGTAAGGTTGTGTTTAAAACTACTAGCACGTTGGAAAACACGACACGACATAACGACACACGACACCGATGGTTGATCATACACAAGGGTTCATATACATCAGAAGTCAAAGCATGTATCATCATAGTATAAAGCATGCAAGTCATGGCATATCATTCAAGTAAATTGCACAAGTTTGGATTCTGGTCACAATTTCGCTAGCAGTTTCGCTAGGCAGTTTCGCTGTGTGCACGGGCAGCACTTTCGCTAGGCAATACCCGATGACACAGTTTCGCTAGGCTAGTTTCGCTCGAAACTGTTGGCACAGTTTCGCTAGCCTAGTTTCGCCCGAAACTGGTTTGAACTTTCGTTCAGGGAATTTCGCTCGGTAGTTTCGTTCGGACAGGTCTGGTTGGTTTGCCCGGCGACACTACAGTTTCGCTACATAGTGTCGCTGGATGAAGATATACATAATTTCGCTACATAATTTCGCCTGATGAAGGCACAGTTTCGCTAGTCGCTAAAAAAACCCGTAAATTTGACTAAAAATCTTTCTAACAGCTTCTGTACCTCATGCAATTCGATATCTAGCATACCTAAACGTTTACCAACATCATGGGAGCAATTTTAACACCTTAAACATGGTTTCTAGTCATCAAATCACCAAGAATGCATTTTCACATAAAGGAACCTAACTAGCATGGATCTTCATATTGACATGGCAAGTTACAGAATTTATGTTATGTCTAGCACCCTTAAGCATTTTAACAGAGGCATACACCATTGCATGTAAATTTGGTCATCTAATTAAGTAAAGCACAAAGAGAAACATAGAAGAAGTGGTCTTGGGGACTCACGGTTGATCTCCAAGCTCGAATGGATGATGATCGGGGCTGGGATTACGGCGGTTCGTGTTGTTCCCTTGCTGGCCAGAAATCTCGAGAGGGAGAGAGTGCAGAAGTGTGTGTGTGTCTTGTGAGGTGCAAGTAAAAATGAGAAGTTTGGCTTGGGGTTTCTATATATATAGTGCTAGTTTCGCCGGCAGTGTCGCTGGCTGTTTCGCTGGCTGTTTCGCTAGCCACGCGAAACTGGTTCCCGGAAACCAAACGTCTTAGCTACCGGGCGAAACTGTAATTTCGCTCGATAGTTTCGCTGGCCACCAGAAAGGGCCAATTTACATTCTAAGTAAGATGAACACGATTTCTCGATAAATCACATAAATGCACAATTAAGTAAATAAGTAAGTTGCATTGCTTCACACAGTAGTAATAAGTAACTAATCATGTAACACATATGGACGGGTTCGGTGATCAACCAAAGGACGTGGACGTATCCGGTCTAGTTAAGTATTAGTTACTACTTGTAATGTGACTAACGGAGGCTAATGGAATTAACGGAAAAACTTAACGGAGTTAACTTGGGAGGTTACAGTTGTCACAATAGTAGTATGTAATTTGAGAGTTTGCAACCGAGAGTTGAGAAAGACAACCCCGAAGATCACCCAATTAATGAACCAAATGATTAATGGAATAGAACAACTAACGTTTGTATGTTCATTAGTAACTGGGGATATATCATAGACTTAGTTATTGTGTCAAAACAATTTTGAAAGCAAGAACACTTTAGATGATACTAGACATGCTTTGGCCTAATAGGTTATAATCACTCTCACTAAGACTACCCAGGTAGGCATTTGGGTCCAACGGTAGGTTTGAATTTATACGCAATGTCATTCATAAACAGACGCTTAGCTACTGGTGTTTCACCCTTCCAGTTAGTGCATGTCCGTTATGTTTAAGTATCATCACAAAAAATCCTAATGCTAAACATATATTATATGACTACTAAAGTTTAGGTTAAAGATGTGTATGTTATCTAATTTCAGGGACCCAACTGTAAATATTGTAAGTTTACTATTATGACAAAAATTACCCTAAAATAATAGTAAAATTGCAAAAGTGACCTAACTTAATACTAATATTGCATATGTGCCAATATCATTAGAAATCCAAATCACATGGTACATAAACATTCAGAATGAATTGTCCATATCATTAAAATCATTCAAAATTGATGTTGAGGTTGATTAGCCTTAAGAAAAAAGTATTCTAAACGGGTCGTTTGACAAAAATTCAAACTTCATTATCAAAATCGTGTTTCTATACTATTGAAACCCTATGAAAACTCCTAACTATTGGTTAGAATTGTTAGAAATTGGATTCATAGTTTTTAGTTGCAATTAGACTAAGAATCCCCAATTAGTTCATGACAAAAAGGTTGATTTTTCGTATGGATCTTCAAAAGCAGAAAAGAGCAGAGGGCTTTTGAAGATATTTGTAAAACAAAACTGAGTGTGAAAAGAATTACCTGAAACAATGGATCGGAAGGAAGGCTGAGAAATCGACCGGTCAAAAAGCAAGACGTTGACACCAGGAAATACGAACGAGAGCTTGAACCCCAAAATTGACAGAGGGTTTTCGTCGAGCAAGTTTTCTAGAGACGTTGTATGGGGCTATTGAGGGTGAGCCGGGTTTAAGAATTTAACTTGGAGAGTATGGTAACTTGAATAAATTTTAAAATGATTAATCAAATCAGTTGAAGCTAATGATCATGGAATAGAGTCCCAATGTCGTTCGAGTTCATTAGAGATAAGACATGGTCGAAATTCGAGTTTAAAACGAGCATATATCGAGATTGATATGATCAAATTTACCAAAAATTTAGAAAATCACGTCAGCTTATGATAGTGGCTCGTAACGAGCCGTTTTGCCTTAACGGGTCATTACGAGGCTTTCTCAGCTAGTCCGAAAACAAACCTTAGTACTTCCATTTAAACCCTAAACTTTTGCAAAACTACAATCATATATAATTGTGTGTAAGTAGTCTTGCCCATAATTATCATATGTGTATAACATGCTTGAATTTCCGGTTTGAATAACAAAAGCATATGACTATAGAAATTCAAAATGCGATCAATTGAAATAACAAAATGTACATTGCTAGAATACTTGAAATACACAACGAAATAAATAAAAACTCTTCATTGATAGAATACTTGAAATTGAAATACAAGTCAGGTACATGTGAAATGGATATCGGGAAATGTTACACTCATGAAGGGGAGAAGACGTGATCTGCATAGGGTTTTTTTCTTTGTGGAATACTAATCGACTTGAAGGTTATGGATATTACTAATATTATTTTCTTTTAAAATTAAAAAATATATACAAATTCTTGAGTACCGGTACTCATTCGGGTATTTTTTTATTTATATCGGTCACAATCCTATTTATTATTTAATACCATTCTTGAAAATAGCTAAAATCAATTACTGGAACCGATAGCGTTTATGTTCAGTCGGTACCGATTCGGTACGGTACCAAGTAACTGGTACCAAACGCTCATCCCTATAATGATTCAGTATATTAAATTTATATTTTCTATATAGTAAATGACTTCAAAAAAGACACGTGTCAACACCACATTTTACCTCACATAAATTTTTCTGTCCAAATACTCACACCCAAATATTTAATTATTGTTTCAATCTTTTTATTTTTAGAACATAAAATTTTCAACACTTTATCTGGTATTCATTTAATAATTAAAATTCGTTTAATAATAAAAAACATTAAAAATTTAAAACTCTTTAGTTATCACCAGACCTCCGGTAATAAAAATAATACAAGTGAATAATATCAAATAAAAACCTCTATTTCCGCCACTAAAGTGAATTATAAACTGCATATTACTATATCCTAGCACGATATATATTTTTCTCATTTACCTCCAAATGTTGTTTCATTCAATTCTCATCCATCTTTCATTTTTAATTGTCAAACAATATTATCCAGATATTTCAAATCCAAGATAAAACCTAATCACTAATTAGTTTAAGTTATTAAATATCAATAATATAAAAGCCTATTTAATTTAAGATGTTTAAATTTTTTTTTTAATTGTTAAACCATGACTATACATGTACTTCATATGTTTTAAACTTTCAATCTTTTAATTAGAATATTATCATTTTAACATACGTGCACTTCGTTTAAATTGTTTTAAGCACTTGATATATTCTCAAGCACTAAGCATGCATAATTCCCTACCACCTTTGTATATATACATATATAAATATAAATAAATAAAAGAATCTAATTCGTTTTACACCATTTTGGTTCTTTTTCTTATTTAAAAATAATAAACCCGACCAATTAAAAGGGAATAACCGAATAACATGCATATATAGTCTACAGGAAAATGGAAATATTCACCACTGTCTTTATCTTTGGGATACCTTTGCTTCCACGCAAAGACTTATTGTTTAAAAAGTAAGAGCTCCAATATCATATTATTATTATTTCTAGAACAACTAATTCACATTTTAAAGCTCCTCCTAAATATCTATCATAAAATTATAAACATCAATTATTTTTTCTTTTAACACAAAACTTAGTTTCTTACACTATAGTTAATATCAATAATCCTAGTAATTAAGTTTAGCCTTTAATTTAAAAATTCATAAATACTTCTTGTGTGGATGGAATTTTATGAGGAGATACAAAATTTTTGTAAAGCTAGCGAGAAAAAGAGAACAAGAACAAGCGGGTAATAATAATACGCTTTATTACGATACTAAACCGAAAGAAAAAACAAATTGACTAACTCTTTGAATTAATCATTCTAAAGTCTAAACTTTGTTGATTTTTTGACACTTTTGCGTTTTTCTCCTAAGAATATTAGCAGACAATTTATATGTCAGCTTTCGTGATTCTTGTAAAAGAATTTGGTTGTATAATTCGAACTTGGATTCTTATTTATCGATCGGTTTGCCCTTCCATTGATTTCTTTTACATAGTTTTCTTTATAGTCATTTTATAAAAGCTATATATAAATATACTAGCCAGGTAGGTGCTCGCGTCATGCGGCGGGAATTAAGCACAAGATAATAACATACACTAGTAAAACGCTTTAACAATTAATTGGTGAAATATCATTGAAATTTAAAAGTTTTATAAAATAAAGTAATATGAAATCATATAAAATAAAAAAATATTTTGAGAATTTAATTAACACTAGTACGCGGTTGGGGTTTATCAAATACTGCGGTTCCTCCCAAAACCGCAGCATTTGATAAAAAGTTCAAAAAGTTTAACCCTAAACTTGATGATGATATTAATAGATCTAACCCTATAGAAATGCATGTCATATATCTAACCTAGATTCATCATAAAAATTCAATCCTGGTTAAGAAATCAAGAGATCTAGCGATTAGCATCATAATAAAAAAAACAGGGCTTAGATCTGATCTAAATTATCAAAAAGGTCAAATCTTGATCATATTATATCATGCAATGTAGAAACGGGGTGTCCCGGGTGGTCGAAGTGGCATGGCCAAGGACGAGTCACCAAGGCACCGAACCGATCCACTGTGTGGGAGAGATGTGGCGAGCCTCCGAGCCGGGCTAGGAAGATCCGTCTCTCCCGGGTCTTGTCTTATACCTGCAAAATGAAGGGAACCCGTTAGAAGGGGACCAGAGACCGGGGTCTCTGGACCACCCTCCGACGGTCAAGTCAGTAAGACTGTATGTATATAGTATGTATATATGTATATGTATGTATGTTGTAGCATGTGGGATGAAGGGGATCATCCAAGTAGGATGAAGGAGACTGTCTGAGTAGGATGAAGGGGGATGCCCCAGTGGGAAGGGCTGGAATGTCCAAGTGACTCGGCTGAAGCAGGGTGACTCGGCCGAAGTAGAGCAACTCAGCCGAAGCAAGGCAACTCGGCCGAAGCGGAGCAACTCGGCCGAAGCAGGGTAGGTGGATGGACCATAATGTGGTAAGGGGAAGGACCAGGCCATGTAGGCTGAACCAGGTAAGTAGGATGAACCAGCCAAGTAGGATGAACCAGCCAAGTAGGATGAACCAGGCAAGTAGGATGAACCAGCCAAGTAGGATGAACCAGGCAAGTAGGATGAACCAGCCAAGTAGGATGAAGCAGGCCAAGTGGGAAGGACCAGGAACCCTTTCAAGGAGGGAGTGAGCCTCCTTATATAGGGAAGGTGATGGGCCAGATTGGGCCTGTTGGGCCAAACCTGGTATGGACCACCAAATGTGAAGTAGTGGGCTCGGTTGGGCCTGACTGTATGTAGGCCGAGCCTACATAGTTAGCCCGATACGTACCCACGTCATCATGCAACAAAAATGAAATACTTACTAGCACAAAGAATGGGTGAAGAAGGTGATGATTTATGCTTGAGTCTTCAAAGAAAATGCTCCAAATCCAAGATTAGATGAAGAATGGATGAAGATGAGATCATACCAGCCGTTTTTAGGTGTTTCGGGTGAGTGGAATGAGGGGCAAGGGGGCTAATGATGTTTAAATAGGAAAAAAAATTAGGGTTTACTATAATCAGGAAATAGACGTATCACCTAAAGGGTATGGAGTGAGTTAGGCGATATGCCTAGAACTCCCCTGTACCAATACTTCACCGATTTCTCGATTCGCGTGCTTGGTGCTTTGTTTTTTGATGTTTTCGAGTCCCGTTTTCACCCAAATTACCTAATTCATCATCTCATCATATTAACCACATTTAATCCACTCAAAACGAATAGAAATACTTCACCCAAATTACCTAATTCATCATCTCATCACATTAACCACATTTAATCCACTCAAAACGAATAGAAATACCTCACATAACTTGTAGAAATGCACACATAGGGTCACATAACGAGTTTTTGGTCGGTTTTGTTGTACGTATCACATTCGGGCAAATCACCAACGTTTCATGACTCAATTTAGTGTGTGATGACTCATGACATGATTGTGATTATTAAACTCATAATCATGATACATTCAACATACGATACTAAAAAATGTGATATCCAGGTTAAAACCGAAATCGCGCGGGATTTACTGAACTACGTTATAAACCTTGAACTTTCATACATATTCATTTGTATTTACTTGTGTGCGTAACTAGTATTACACACAAGCCTCATACATGTTTAGAAAGCTCGAGTTACCCAGTTAAACGTAAATAACAATGCGTTCGCAATAAAAACTGAAATAGAGATAGATTAAACATTAAATCGATCAGTCAACATGATAAAATATTCAATCACACCAAATTAAGAATAAAACATCATAATCAGACATAGGTCTTCTTTGACTATAAATCACAGGTTTAGATTACAGAAACGGGTATACTACCGATAGCCGAAACTACTGAAATGTTACATTCGAGTACTTCAGCCACGGATACAAAGAAACTTGATGGTATTTCGATGCTTGAGAAATTCTTGAAAGATACAAAGATGGGACCGGCACTTGGTGTTGATATGAATGGATGTAAGGTAGATCTTGTGAAACTTATTGATAGTGAAATGTTTTACCTTGGTGGTTTATGCTCCAAATTTATGAGAGAAAAGTAGATTGTGGAGTTTTATTTCAATCTTTATGAATGCGCATCCGGGGGTATATCATTTTTGGCGATTTTAATGTAACCATAAATGTTTCGGAACGGTTGGGTATGGGTTTTATTCCTAGAGTTTAGATTTGAATGATTTTATTGACCGCTCGGGTCCATTTGAAATTCATATGGGTGGTTCTAAATTTATGAGAATTTCTAGAGATGGGTTGAAACAAAGTAAATTAGATTGATTTCTTGTTACTGATGAGGTGTATGATAGATGGCCATAAATTGAGGTGGACGTTAAATAGGAAGATGGCAGATCATAGACCAATTGTACTTCATTTAAACCAAGATAATTTTGGTCTAATACTTTTTAAATTTTTTAATTTTTGGATGAATCTGGAGAGATATAATGCTTTGGTTGAGAGGGTTTGGAATGACATGGGTAATGGCCATAATAATCCCTTCATTAGGTTTAAAGAAAAATCGAAATATTCGAAAAAAAGATGGAATGCTTTTTGAAAAGAGTTAGAAATGGGGAAGGAAAAAGATCTAGTTTTTGGCCATTAATGACATTGATAAGTAGTTGGAGATAGGGGTAAACGTGGAGGTGAATAACTTGAGAAGAAAAGAGGTGTTGTGTGAATTAGAAAAGTTGGGAAGTATTAAACATTTGGAGATTAAGCAAAAGATAAAATTGAAATGGAATATTGGTGGTGATGAGAACTCAATTTTTTTTTTTCACATAATGATTAAAGAACGTTGAAGACAAATGGCGATTATGAGGGTTAAAGATAGGGGTATCTGGATCGAATACCCGAATATAATTAAAGAGGCATTTTTTTTATTATCACGCGAATAGATTTAAAAGGTTCAGGGGCTATGATTTGTTAGGTTTATACGCACGCGGAAGCAACACACACGATCAACGAACACACTGCAGAAAATAAACGAGCACGAGAACACACAAGGATTTACGTGGTTCGGTCGATGTGACCTACGTCCACGGGCTGCAACCAGGATTTTTTTATTGCTTTTATGCCTTACACCTCTCGTGATACAGGATTACAAGTACTAGCCACTATTTATAGAGACTAACTAAGGTTTATAACTTAGGGAACAAGAAAACTATTAACGGGCTATAATTAAATAAAACGGGTCATGTCTTCAATTTAATTAATCTGCCACTGGATGTCTTCTAAACCAGATAAGGCCCAAACCAATCGAGCCTCCACAAACCCAACAATCTCCCACTTGGAGGCTTGATCATCTTCAACTGCCGTCCACTGTGAATACCTGTACGTTTAGTAATCCTTATCAACTATCCTGGTTGCATCGGCCTTTTCATCAGTCAACTGAAAGGCCCGTTGAAGCTCCACCGAGCTCCAACACATCAGTCACGGCGAAGTATGCCCCTGACTCATTCTCCATCCCTACCGGCTCCCACTGACACGCACTGCCGGATCCTGGAACACCATGAGAATAAACACTCTCCGAATAAAGCAGATAATCGTCTGGAGAGACTTTTACAGCTGGAGTACTGGTTCTCGCAACCCAATGTCTAGTAACTCTGGCTGAAGCTTTGACTGGTTGACTACCAATGCTCCCACTGCCACGAAAACCCTTGACACGTTTTCCTGAACCTTTCCTAGCACGTTCAACCTGAATCTGACCTGTGGCTCTGGGTTTGTCATCTGCAAAACAAACCTTCTTCTGCCCACGAGACTCTGTGAACCGGATTTTGTTTTTCTTCTGATCTGGGACGGTCACTTCCTCAGATGGTAAGCTAACCATATACAACGAACCTTGTTTCTTTCCTCGAGCAATAACTAGATTCCCCTTAACAACTTTCCATTGCCCGTTTCTGAACTTAACCTCATGTCCTTGTTCATCCAACTGTCCAACAGAAATCAAACGTTTCTTCAAACCTGGAATAACTCGGACATCCTTCAAAGTCCATGAACCGGCTGAAGTTTTTAGATCTATGTCACCCATGCCCGTCACGTCAAGAACCTCATCGTTCGCTAGCCTTACCTTTCCAAAATCACCATCTTTTAGATTCTGCAACGCTTCACCGCTGTGGGTAGCATGGAATGAAGCACCAGAATCCATAACCCAGGAATCCACCATGCTCTCTACACTACAAACCAAAGCATCATCTTCTTCATCAGTGTAGTTTCCTGCATAGTTTGCTTGTTTCTTTTCATTTGGACATTGATTCCTAAAATGCCCCACCTCCTTGCAGTTCCAACATGTTACCCCAGAGTGATCCCGAGTCTTTGACTGACTCCTCTGTCTGTTCCTGCTCCCACCACCTCTGCTATTTTTCCTGCCTCTACTGACATTTAACAACCCACTTGATGATTCCCCAGAACTCTTTCTTCTGACATCCTCGCCCAGAATGAGATCACGAATCTTCTCAAAAGTGAATTTATCGGTTCCTGAAGAACTAGTAACCGCTGTAACCGTTCCAGACCAACTGTCAGGCAATGACGATAACAGTAGCAAGGCTTGAACTTCATCATCGAACTTAATGCCCACGGACACGAGTCTGGCTAAGATCGAATTCAACAGATTAACATGCTCGGTAACTGAACTGCCTTCTTTCATCCTTGTGTTAACCAACTCACGAATTAAGAAGACCTTATTTGCTGCCGACGGCTTCTCGTATATGTTAGAAAGAGCCAACATCATACCACTAGCAGTGGTCACCTCCATGATGTTAAATGCCACACTTCTAGTCAATGACAACGTGATAACTGCCCTCGCTTTCTTGTCTTTTAATTCCCACTCAGTTGGTTCCATCTTTTCCGGTCTCTTCCCCGTTAACACAACATCAAGATCTTTTTGACACAGTGCAGCCTCAATCTGCATCTTCCACCAACTAAAATCTGTACCGTTAAACTTATCGATTGAAAATTTCCCATCCTCTGCCATGTTAAATACAAACACGACTAATAGAAACTGAATCGAAAAAAAAAGAAACAAGAACAGAACTGAAACAACCGAAACAGAAAGCACCTGATTCACGTCTCTCTGATCTTCACAAACGATACCCTGAAATCACTGTTGGTTAAGCCGTTGTCTAGAACCCACCTTTTTTTTTTCGATGAAGACAAAAAAAACACAAAAAGGAAACAGAATTCCTTTTTCTTCCTTCACGAGAAAAAAAAAGGTTAGATGTTGAATTCCTCGTCCGGCGTGCACTCCAATGATGTTCACTTTTCTTCTACTGTGACGTCATCAATAAACCTCAACAAATATTAGAATTTGTAATTAATGTGCACCTGCCCTATGCTTCTGATCAACGTGGAAGAATGAAACCCACAAAAGAAAACTAATTCTTTTCTTTTTTTTAAATCTAGCAGAGAAAACGAATCGTAATTCACAAAGGAACGGAAAAGAAAACTATCAGATCGCTAGGAAAAAGGGAGGCGGCTGCCCTCAGAACCCAAAACCGAGATCGATCCACAACCTTCTGCTGTCGGATTTTGGTGTGTAAAACAACGTAGCTCTGATACCACTTGTTAGGTTTATACGCACGCGGAAGCAACACACACGATCAACGAACACACTGCAGAAAATAAACGAGCACGAGAACACACAAGGATTTACGTGGTTCGGTCGATGTGACCTACGTCCACGGGCTGCAACCAGGATTTTTTTATTGCTTTTATGCCTTACACCTCTCGTGATACAGGATTACAAGTACTAGCCACTATTTATAGAGACTAACTAGGGTTTATAACTTAGGGAACAAGAAAACTATTAACGGGCTATAATTAAATAAAACGGGTCATGTCTTCAATTTAATTAATCTGCCACTGGATGTCTTCTAAACCAGATAAGGCCCAAACCAATCGAGCCTCCACAAACCCAACATGATTTTGAGAATATGAAAGATATATTTCTGAAAATTGATGTGTGGTTGGCGACTATGCTTGAGGCACTGCCTTCTATTGGAGAAGTCCGAAACACAATTTGAGAGTGCGGTAGTGATAAAGTTCCGGGGCCGGATATATTTTCGTTTGTCTTCAAGCTGAATCACAATTTGAGAGTGTGGTAGTGATAAAAACATTGAGGTTTAATTCAAGCAGATGCAATGGCTTTTATGAGTGATTTTTTCGAGAATCGAATATCCCTCGTGGGTGGAACACCTTTTTTATTACTCTCATTCCGAAAGTGGATGACCCCACGTTGATTACGGATTTTAGATCGATTAGCTTAGCTTCCAGTTGTCGGTTCAACTGGTTAGACCAAACGTGCAAAACGGGTTTCAAATGATGATGATGTAAATCTACTGGTGTGTGGATTTTAGTTAGTTTTAGTTTTGTATGGCTGTGTGTAGAGGCGAAGCTTGATTGAAAACTCAGTTGGGGTCGCTAGTTAAGGGTTAAAAAATAGATAAGGCCACACTAAGTAGAAAAATTTATTGGACTGGACCGGTATAAATTTCAACTTTTGTGCGGAAAAAAAAATGAACCCAGAACTCTCACTATACTTTACCTCTGAGTGTTTGCGTTGAAAGAAAAAGTTTGTGCATAACTCAAAACTTAATTTATTAAATAAGGAAAAAACCAAAGTAATGTCAATAGCTATAAATACATGTATAATATCTCTTAAAGGTGGTTTACTTAATTTGAAAGATCATTCTTTTTCCTTACAGGGATTGAAAGGTTAAATGTCATTTGGCTGTGTTTGGCGTATTAGCTGAAAAGCTAGCTGCTAGCTGATAAACTAGCTGTTAGCTGATAAGCTAGCTGATAAATTATAAGCTAGCTGATAAAAAATAACGTTTGGTAAAAACTAGCTGATAAACTAGCTTAAAAATATAAAATGACATAAAAGTACATGTCATAAATGTAAATAAAGAAATATTTGTAAGTTAGGGAAAGGTAAAACTGAAAATATTATAAAAGCTAGTTGAAAAGCTAATTGAAACGCTACTCCAACTAGCTTTTCAAAAGCTAGCTTATAAGCTAGCTTTTTGACGTTACCAAACGGGGCTTTTAAAAAAAGCTAGCTTATTAAAAAAAGCCCCGTTTGGTAACGTCAAAAAGCTAGCTTATAAGCTAGATCATAAGCTAGCTTATTGCGCGTCAAACACACCCTGACTTATGTGATATAAGTTGCAACATTTGTTTAAGTTTCAGAGCAATATAAACTCTAAATATGTTAATAATTTTCTTTGCATAAAATATTTAGAACATAGGGATAATTTCATATATATCCTTAGAAACTTGGAAAATATCATATATGTTAGATAAAAACCAAAAATATCATATATACCCAATTTAAATGAAATTTTACTTTTTGACAATTTTACCCTTACCAATTATATGATTTTTGCCTTTTAAATCAACCCATATCTTTTTTATCAAACATTGAAAAACCTTTGGTCTCCTGTAACCTTATTCTTTGACCGTAGCTTGAGACCTTGAGTAACCCTCGTAATTTCCAGGTTTAGGCAAATCGTTGTTTATTGTTTTTTATATTTGCTGTATATATTTTTAGTTCCCTGATTATTGTTATACCTTTGGTTGATGAAGTATTTTATTTTAATTTACTCAGTGGCTTTGAGATATGATTTACATCACCCTTTTCAATGGTGAAGAAGAATATAGTTGTTTCCTTTTAACCTTTTCACTAAATTATAAATTAAATATTTGTTAAACATATATTTTGATTTTTCGTTTAATTAGCGTAAGTTTTTCTTTATTTACTTTTCTTTTGATTTATCTATAAAATCAGGTGTATAATTGAATATAAAAAGTGAATGATTGGGAGAAATTAACAATGAACAAATCCGAAAAAACCTATGTTATCCTTGTATGTGTAATGTGAAAAATGAATTTGTATGGTGTATTAAATTATTTATGCTATAATTTGTAATCAAAAGTTAAATATAATTTTTTTTAATGTAATGGTTAAATGGTCATTTTAATTTTTTTAAGGGTAAATATGAAATTCTAAAGTTTTAAAAAGTAAGGGTAAAACGGTCATTTCTTAGATTATATTTAATTAAATGGAGAAATTTGATATTTTAACTAATTTTTAAGGGTATATATGATATTTAAAATTTTGGGTGGGTATATATGATATTTTTCAAGTTTATAGGGGTATATATGAAATTGACTCTAGAAAATATAATATTTTGATAACATTCGACTATTTTAGTTTATAACATTTTTTGTCAAATAATGCATCTTGAACAAATAATCCATGCATATATACCCTTTGGGTAAATTATGTCCTCTATGTTTTTCCAGAAATAGAAACCAGGAAGCTTCCAGGAAGCTACGGTCAATTTCAATTACAAAAATCATTTAAATCAGTTTTAATATTTTCATGTTACGGACTTACGGGTAACATTGATCGCTTTTTAAAAACAATTTGATGACGTCTACATATGTTAGAGATCTAAAAGTAATATAAAAATGTGTAGATATCATTAGCGTGAATAAAAATTACTATATATTTTAACTTACAATTTACAATAAAAAAGTATTCTAAATTTCCGATTAGATCGTTTTTTTTTTTTAAAAAAAAACTTTTCTCTGTTTATATTGTAAAAACCCAAAAATATATAATCAAAAAATAAATATTAGCATAACAAGTGATTGCCACACGTCAAAAGACAAAAACTTAGGAATTCGAATGTCTTCTTGTGTTTCTAGCTCATTGATCTTCCCTCCATTTCTTTTTTTATTCTGTTCAAACCTCATACTTTTTATATCACAATTGGGTCACAAAAACATGCGTTACAAAGATTGAACAAAAGATAGAGAAACCTACTTTTTTTTTTTCAAAAAACTAGATAATTACAATTTAATTCATGCATACTATTTATAAAAAGAAGAAAAACGATAAAAACTTTACTGAGCTCCGTATTTATTAAGTATAATACAAATGTACTTTTTACATAACCCTTATCATTTATAACACTTTTAAGTGACACATATATATTTTAATCATTAATATAGTTTTTAAACAGCTTAGTTTTGTTATACAAAGGGTTTAGGCGTTTAGCGACATAACTTGTTGTCCGTTTATATTTTATTTTCTTATAAACATTTGCAATTTTTATGTTGAAATTTAAAAACACTATCTTACGTATATATATGTAAATACATATGTATCCTGGTTACTGGTTACTCATATGTAAACATACATAAGCTTTGTTATTTAAAAGAAATTTTTTGAATGTTAATTGATGTTAAAAGTAACTTGCATAAGGGTAAAGAAAGGGGGGGGGGGGGGAGATTACATATATCCTCGAATAAAATTACATATTTTTACAAAAGACAAGTTTTTAATATATGATGTATAACGTTTTTTAAGCATGTTTTAGAGATATATACAATTTTTTAAGTTTAAAGTTTAAAAGGCGAGATATACAAATCCCAAAAAAATGTTATTAGTTATTAACTAAATACTTTTTGACACTTTTAAAAAAATAGGCGAGACGCGTATCTTCACATTCAATTTACATAAAGATAAAAACTTTTTATCCCAAAAGATTATGTGCGTTATACGTTAAGATGATATTCGGTGCTTCGTCGAACTTTCTAAAACCCTAATCACTAATTACTTGGGATTACAGTAATCGAACAATTTCTATTAACAACAATAAATAGACGAAGCTTTTGTCCTCTTTCTCTCACAGAATTGCTACTGTTATATAGGAGAATTGAGGTAGCTTGCGACCGTCATTGACTATTTTCCGGCAATGAGTAACGGTGGCTCACCGTACCGGAGGCACCGGAAGGACGTGGAGTCCGGCGGCGGAAGTAGCGGCGGCGGTTATGATGAGTACGAGTCGGCTTGTGACGCTTTCGACATTGTTCGTACTAAAAGTGCACCGGTGGATCGTCTTAGAAGATGGAGGGTATTTTATGCTCCTTTTCTATTCTCATTGCATTCTCCATGTTTTACTGCTGGTTTTCTGATATCTGTTTGATTGCACACACTGCAAAACGAAAGGTTTTCAGTTTTTCACCGATCGACGATTTTTTCGGAACGTTTTTATTTTATTTTAGCGGTGACGGTGTAATTTGTTGCTAATTTATGAAATAGTTAACCTCTTCGGAAGTTTGCTAGGGCGACGACAAATTAGGGTTTGTTTGGTTCAGTAATCAATATAACTGGAAATAATGTGAATATTGTTTTTTAACGTGTTTAGTTCATAAAATTAATATGATGGAATTGGAATTGAATTGCATTCTTAATGTGTGTGGTTGTAAAAGGAGTTGGAATTGGAATTGGAATTGAAATTTGAATTTAATTTTAAATGAATTCCTTGATAAGTTTCCTAGAAGGAAAGGATTTTAATATTCTTTCCAACTTGTAAAGAAATTTTAGCTAAAAGAATTGGATTCTGTAACGACTCACTGCTGTTGCATCTACAGCCACCGGCCGCCACTGACATAGTCGCGACTCTCATCATCCTCGGCCACCCTTGGGCAGCGACATGCGGTGAGGGGTGGCCATGGTGGCGGTAACGAGGGTGATAGATGCCAATTTCTTTATGATTGTTTTGTCACTCAAATGGATTACAAACTAAAGTTCCTTTATATTTCAAATTTTCTTTTTGAGAAATTCAAGTTCCAAATCCAGATCTTTCAAATTCCAATTCCGTTGAAAAGTTCTACTAACTAAACACACCCTTGGAGTTTTCCTCTCATCATACTATCATAGCCAATGTGCTCATCTCAAACTATGTAGACAAAACATGGGATTCGCCAATGGTGTCGCACACAACATTGATGCATATATTGATATATAGAATGATAACTTCTAGGCATGAGTTGGTTATAAAGATGTGATTCTATATAAAAGGTTCATTATGAAGGATTAAAGTTTACTCATGACACATTAATATGTGTGCTTTAGTTATGAAGGTGTACTCTTTAGGAGAGCAAAGTGTTAATAAGTGGCAAAATGATTAGATGTACAGTCAATGCGAATTCAAAAATATATCTATTTACGCATGATGAGGATTAATTTCATCTGGCTTTGTAAATGATCACATCAAAAGGTTCAAGTTGTCAATGTGAAGCAAATAAAGGCAATCATAGTGTGATCATATTCCGTCTTCATTACTCTTGTTTTCTTTTAATGCTACTGAATGCTTTGATGCTTTAACTAGTGTTTTTATTGATATAGCAAGCTGCATTGGTGTTGAATGCTTCCCGTCGATTCCGATACACTTTGGATTTGAAAAAGGAGGAAGAGAAGAAGGAAATTATTGCGAAGATCAGAACTCACACGCAAGTCGTACGAGTAATGTTATCTCATTATCTGTACAAAATCTGATACTACTTGAATCCACTTATGACCCATTGTCTTTGGTTTTCAGGCTGCAGATCTTTTTATAGCTGCTGGAGAAAAACCAGATGGTAGTTTTCTTTTCATTTGTTTCTACTGATTTTAATTTATACCTTTTAGGTGGTGTTAATATTTGATTGACTTATTAACATCCCCTTCAAAATAGGAACCCCGATAGCCAAAACAGAAACCCTGAAAGCAGTTTCATCTCCCATTCCAACTGGTGATTATGATGTCAGTCCGGAGCAACTTGCTACAATGACAAGAGACCATGATTTTGCAACCTTCCAGAACTTTGGAGGGGTAAGTTTGTGATAGATCAAGATTCTCTCATTCCTCATCCTCTGGCTGACATTGATCCTTTTTTTTTATTCCATGAATACAATAGGTTAAAGGATTGGCAGAAAAGTTGAAAACAAATCCTGATAAGGGAATTAATGAAGACGAGTCAAACATATTGGATAGGAAAAGAGTGTTTGGGTCAAACACATACCCACGAAAAAAGGGGCGAAGCTTTTGGGTACATAATTACAACTCATCATCTTTTAAAGGCTAAATTGATTCTTTTGGTGTTTGGTCATTTGTAATTTAAACATCTGCATGCTTTGCATATGATAGAGGTTTCTGTTGGATGCTTGTCGGGATACAACCTTGATCATCTTGATGGTAGCTGCCGCTGCTTCTTTGGCTCTAGGCATAAAAACAGAAGTTAGTAAAACAGAACTTGTTACACTTATTGAATTTACCCTGGTGTATAGTATGATACTAATAGGTCTGTTTTCTTTTATTTTGTGTACCGTATGTTCAGGGGATCAAAGAAGGATGGTATGATGGGGGAAGCATAGCTTTGGCTGTTATAATTGTCATAGTTGTCACAGGTAAGCAAACATCTATATTGTCAATGTTTGTGTTACAAGCAGAAATTTAATGCCTGAAAGCTTGATTCCTGTTCTGCAGCCGTAAGTGACTATAAACAATCACTTCAATTTCAAAACTTAAATGAGGAGAAGCAGAACATACAACTGGAGGTGAGTGTTCAACAATCTATTCATGTTTTCTACATTTCTTTTGTACTAGTTCTGCTGACAGAAAAGATGAAATTGGTAGGTCGTAAGAGGTGGAAGAAGGGTGGAAATATCAATATTTGATATTGTTGTGGGGGATGTCATACCTCTAAAAATCGGAGACCAGGTCAGATAATATGTTACTAATTTGTAGCACGGTCCGTGTGATATCCACTCTTGCATTTGCTGACACTTTAACCGTAAATCAGGTTCCAGCAGACGGGGTTTTAATCTCCGGTCACTCCCTTGCTGTTGATGAATCAAGTATGACTGGGGAGAGTAAAATCGTGAGTTACATGGAATCTTAAAATATTTCAGTCTGTTTATCTCTTATGTTTTTGTGGGTCGGTATCATCATTCTTTACATGGTGGAACAGGTTAACAAAGATCACAAATCGCCATTTTTAATGTCCGGATGCAAGGTGGCTGATGGCTATGGTACTATGCTGGTATGAAAGATGCTATGTCTTTATCTAACCAATTTTGTGACAGCATTTTTAATCATTTCTATATGAACTACAATTTTACTTGCATTATCTTTTTTAGGCTACTAGCGTTGGAATTAATACAGAATGGGGACTGCTTATGGCTAGCATTTCAGAAGATAATGGTGAAGAAACACCATTACAGGTTAGTTGTCAATACATGCCTTTTTAACTTCTTTTGACCATCAATATATAAATTTCTTTAATCGTTCAAAACATTACTTGACTAGGTGCGCTTGAATGGGGTTGCGACTTTTATTGGTATAGTTGGGCTCGTGGTTGCTGTATCTGTTCTTGTTGTCCTTATTGCTAGGTAATTTAACATGACATGATGTTCGTATATTACAGCCACTTCTCTGGCTATTTCTAGCTCTGAAATGATAATCTTGCTTCTTAGGTATTTTACTGGACACACAAAGGACGCAGATGGAAAAGTTCAATTTATTGCTGGAAAGACTAGTGTCGGGGATGCTATCGATGGTGTAATCAAAATTTTCACTGTTGCGGTATGTATATTCCGCATGTATAGTTAACGAATGTCCTAGTTAACTTTTAACTATCAAACAAACTAATTGTTAAAAAATAGTTTTAACTTTAATGTAACATAATTTGGTAGTTTTGACACTCGAAAGTAAAACAGGACACATATTGAGAAGATTTTTTTTAGTTTAGCTTACTTTTCAACATACTAATTCTTGACGAATGTATATAGGTGACTATTGTTGTCGTTGCCGTCCCAGAAGGCCTTCCATTAGCAGTAACCTTAACGTAAGTTAACCGGTTCTTTCTCTAGTCATTTGTGTTTTTACTTTCTTATTAAATGATACTTTTTTTCATTTTCTTTGACGGCTAACCTGTCTCATTGTGTTGTGCATAATTACAGGCTTGCGTACTCGATGCGGAAAATGATGGCAGACAAGGCATTGGTAAGTTTAATAACATCTTTTTTAAAATCTTTCCACATTTGACTTTTGTTTGATGTTGTTGGTACTTGGTCAAATGCAGGTTAGGAGGCTATCTGCTTGTGAAACAATGGGTTCTGCAACTACAATTTGCAGTGACAAAACTGGAACCTTGACATTGAATTTGGTAGAAATTTATGCTTTTTGTGGATCTTATTTTTACTCTCTTTTTATCAAATGATATCAAATGATAAAATTTCCTTTTTTTTCTTCTCATTACATGTTTTGCTTTCTTTAGATGACCGTCGTTGAGGCTTATGTATGTGGGAAGAAAATAGATCCGCCAAATAACACGTCAGTGTTACCCTCGGGAATTGTATCTCTTCTCATTGAAAGTGTAGCTCAGAACACCACCGGCAGTGTATTTTTGCCTGATGTAAGTATTTTTATTAAATTTGTATAATGTATTTGTATATGTTTACGATATTTGAGTTACTTTGAGATTGACGAATTTCACTCCGCCATTGGCGTTTAATAGGGTGGCAAAGATGTCGAGGTTTCTGGATCACCAACAGAGAAGGCCATTCTTCAATGGGGACTTAATGTTAGCTGCTTGTTCATACAGCTTTTTGTTTTCTTTCTTTATTCATTATTAGGTGATACTCATAAAATTTGTTGTCGTTGCAGCTTGGAATGATTTTTGAAGCGGTCAGGTCAGAGTCTTCAATTATTCATGCATTTCCATTCAACTCAGAGAAAAAACGAGGCGGTGTTGCGGTGAAAAGGGTAATTTGACAGCCTTTTAGATATTTCATGACAACATTCATAACTTGTTACATGACTCACTTGAAATATTATGTTTTTGGAATTTTTTCAGTCTGATTCTGAAGTTCATGTACACTGGAAAGGCGCTGCTGAAATCGTGTTAGCTGCATGTACGAGATACATGGACAGTAATGAGCAGCTTGTTCCCCTGGATGAAGCAAAGGTATGAGAGTTTAGTCTTTTTTGTAGTGGATAAACTATCATTTTCTACTTATTTTCAAGTTTATGAACGCAACATATTTATTTTTACGAGGTAGTTGTTTCAAGTCTTTTAGGATCTAAAGTTGGTGGTTCCATTACATGTGTTCCGTGCAGGTAGAATATTTTAAAAAGGCGATTGAAGATATGGCTAGTGGAAGTTTGCGGTGTGTTGCCATTGCATACCGACCGATGAAAAGAGGAATGGTGCCAACAGATGAAGATGACCTGGCAAACTGGGAACTTCCTGAAGGCGATCTTGTTTTGCTAGCAATTGTTGGTTTAAAGGTATGTGCTTCTTAGTATGCAGCATGAAAGCTATCTATACAAGCTGTGTTAGATGCTGACATGGTTTCCATTGTAGGATCCTTGTCGGCCAGGTGTCCGAGAAGCTGTCCAGCTGTGTGTAAAGGCTGGAGTTAAGGTATATAAATGCATGCTGTTTTATCTTTAGAAGTTGATTAATGTTTAATGTATCAATTGTCATTGTAATATCCTTTAAATAGATCTTAGTTTTACTTTAATTTGTGCAGGTAAGGATGGTGACTGGTGACAATCTTCAAACAGCAAAAGCAATTGCATTAGAATGTGGGATTCTAGGGTCGAATGCAGACGCTACCGAGCCAAACCTTATTGAAGGGAAATCGTTTCGTGCATTGTCAGATGCACAAAGACTAGATGTAGCCGAGAGGATATCGGTATGTGATTTGACAACAATACCCTCTTAATTTTATGCCTGTGGCAAATGACATTTGTTGATGCGAATGCGTGATGGAACACGACAGGTGATGGGGCGGTCTTCTCCTAACGATAAACTGTTACTTGTGCAAGCTCTGAGGAAGAGGGGGCATGTTGTTGCTGTTACTGGAGATGGAACTAATGATGCCCCTGCTTTACATGAGGCTGATATTGGTCTTGCTATGGGGATTCAAGGCACTGAAGTAGCAAAAGAGAGTAGTGACATCATCATACTGGACGATAATTTTGCGTCAGTTGTTAAGGTTGTTAATTTTTATCTTTACTTCTGGTTGTATCAACTGAAACGACAAAATAGTATAACTGAAATGTCTGTCAAATAACAGGTTGTTCGGTGGGGAAGATCTGTTTATGCAAATATACAAAAATTCATCCAGTTCCAGCTTACTGTAAACGTTGCTGCCCTTATAATTAACGTTGTGGCCGCAGTGTCCTCCGGTGATGTCCCTCTAAATGCAGTGCAGGTCTCTTACTCTCTTATATAAAAAAGTTATGGAGTCAATATTGTCGAAAAAATGGTATTTTACTTTGTTTTGTGTTTATTTCTGTGTAGCTCCTTTGGGTGAATCTTATCATGGATACTCTCGGTGCACTTGCGCTTGCTACTGAACCGCCAACGGATCACCTCATGGACCGCCTTCCCGTTGGGCGAAGGTTATATTTTAGAATAACAATTATAGTGTTATAGTTTTATCTACTAATTACTACTTTTGTATTATGTTCTTAAATTTTCTTACCTTCTCCCCAGGGAACCTCTTATAACAAATATCATGTGGAGGAATTTGTTGATACAGGTATGCTCCGTCTTTGTTAAATTTCACGTGAGAGCATGAGCATGCGACTAATAAAATCTTTGTTGTAATGAAATGATAGGCTTTTTATCAAGTCTCGGTTCTCCTTGTACTCAATTTCCGAGGCAGAGAGATCCTGCATTCACAGCACGACCCGAATGAGCATGCTATCAAAGAGAAAAACACTCTCATATTCAACGCATTTGTCTTTGCTCAGGTGATTTTTCCAACTTATTCTAGTCTGTGTGAAGTCTACTATGACTAATCATTGTTACTGCAGATATTCAACGAGTTTAATGCACGGAAGCCTGATGAAATGAATGTTTTCAAAGGGGTTACTAAAAATCGGCTTTTCATGGGAATTGTGGCGTTTACTGTTGTTCTCCAGGTAAGATTCAGACACGTATCCACTTCCTCGTTACTCTTTCAAAGAAACAGATGTACCAATCTCACAGTCATCTATGTATTCCAGGTTGTAATAGTCATGTTTCTTGGAAAATTCACCTCAACTGTAAGGCTCAGTTGGCAACTGTGGCTAGTCTCTATTGTGATTGGGTTCATCAGGTCAGTTGTATTTTCAAACCACAACCGAGTAAACTTTTTCATGTTTTTTTCCCTGATCGTTTGTCATATTTTAAACCTGACACTAGCTGGCCTCTTGCGATTGTTGGAAAACTGATACCCGTCCCCGAAAGGCCATTGGCCGATTATTTTGTCAACATCTTTGCATCTTGCTCAAAGCCTAGAAATCGAGGTACATATCTGGAAACCGATTCTGTGCAATGAAAGCAGATGGTTATAACTTACAACCTAAACTTGTGCTTCGTGTTATCACAGGTTCATCTAGTGAAAACGGGGATAATTCTTGAATACAAGCATGGCTTTTGGGATGGTACTTTTGTCTTTCTTATCGCGTTTGCTCTACTGGACATAATCATAGAGGCTAACAGCAACTTGTATACATCTAACAATACCTACGGTTTTGAAGCTTTTCTTGGAGTTGTTTTAACTTGGAATCGTGTTCGGTTGGCACATTGTTGAGGGTTTGTGTTTGATGTTATTTTACCATTTTCTTATTATCTGCACAAACCTAATCCGAACAAACTGTACATGCTGAATTAGTGTGTTTTTTTATATAAGTACCCTTTCATTGTTTCCTTACCTAATAAAAATCGTGTTGAAAACCAATGCTGCATAATCCTTTACGTCACGTGTCACAGTTGTAGATCATTTCATGAGATTTTGATGTAGCAGGCAATGAAAATGATGCATTGCCTTCTCTACCATGGGAGCATATCGACCGCTGTCATAAGCTGGTGATTCCAGCCCTCTCTGAACCCATTCACACAGCTCGATATCTTCCATCTGCAATCATATAAAAAGTTGTGCTTACATGACATGTTAAAATAGACCGATCTCCATGAACTCCATAGTTTCTTTGCATACCTGAACTTTCTTGCTGTCTTCTAAGCTCTTGGTCACAAAAGCTTCATCATCCTACAAGAACGAGCGGTTGGTTACACACCACCTGCATATATGGAAGTGAATACAAGCAGGATGGCACGCTTCATTAATTACCTTTAGAGAAGCATCAAGGAAGTAATCAAAGATCACTTTGCATCTTCGCGGTCCTAATGGAAGTACTAGATTTGTGTCCATCCATGGCCCGTACCTATCCTCGGCCGCGCCAGAACAAGAAACGGTTTGAAAATGGCGACCTTGATACAACAGGTACTATGTTAGTACAAAGCAAAGATCAAATCAAGAAACTTGCCTGTTCACCATGAAGTTCGGATAAATGAAAGCATATAAAGATTTAGATCCGAGCCTATCGAAATCTTCCTGACCCAGCACTTCACCTCCATCACATCTTTGTATGCTTACTTTCTCATATACCTTAAAACAAACATAAATGTTCATAACATCCGAATTGTATTTCTAACTATCAAGTGAGTAATGAGAGTAAACATACTGTGGTGGAATACGAGTCAAGCTTAAGACCTGATGCAAGATCTTTATGCGCAAAAGGCACATGATACCCGCCATCTAAGTAATTGTCACAAAATACCTGCAAAAACAGCATTCAAAGACTGTCATCGATCTCATATAGCACGCTAGGTAAGAGAGATAGAGATCATCAAACCTTCCAATTACACTCGATGGTATATTCACGTTTGCAGAGATAACTAAGAGAAGTATCGACCCCGTTGGTACTTAGTATCTCGGAAGAGCTACCAAGCCATTCCATACCCACATCATCCTCACATCCTTGTTGTGAAAACGCCTCTTGTTCCAAATTGAGAAGGATAAATGGCCCCCAAATGGCCACCCTTAATGGAACAAGTCCAAACTCCTAAGCATCAAGACGAGCGGTTGGATCAAGAATCATAATCATAGAATTGTAAAATCATTCAAAGAGAAACAATGCATATCCATTTCCATACTTTAACATTGAAGTTCTTGATCCCTGTTATTCTGGTTGCTTTCAGAAGGGCTCCATTCAATCCATACGTCCATCCCTGAAGAGATTAACAACGCCCGTTTATCCTCTTATAAAATCGACCCCAAACGTATGTTCTTTGAGGATTTCGACAGCAGAAGTTAACTCACATGATAAGGGCATGTAAAGCAAGATCCTTTTCCACTTCCAAATGCTAGAAGCGAGGCATGGTGGCGGCAAACATTATGAAACGCACGCAACTCGCCGGTTTCATCACGACACACTACATATTCTATATTTCCTAATCTGCTAGATCTCAGCCAGTTAATTAAGCTTTGACCAGTTAACATGAATATAATACAGCTAAAAAATAAGTTACTAATAAAATTACCTTCCAGTAAAGTAACTGTTAGCCTCCTGAACTTGTTCAGTACATCCTAAACAAGAATCAAACAACATATCTTATTAGATCCTCTGTACAAAGTCAAAATTCCAAGTTTGACTTTTGAGGTCAAACTATACAATCTTATTTAAGTCAACATAATCAGTTGATCAGAAGCAATTATATTCATCAACGACATGTGAATTACAAGGGGCAGAAAATAAGCTATATGTGGTAAAGTTGACTTTAAAAATCAACCAATTTGACCTCAAAATCAGATAGTAAGATGTAAAGCGATAGAGAATAAGAGAAAATTGGAGGGATGTATGATTATGAATGAGATGATCTGATTATTAATTTATTACCAACGGCCTGCCATCCTGTGAAGAAGACTTGGTCGAATTCTAGAGAGAGAAAGTTGGGGGCGGTGTACCATGAGCTTGGTGGGGTTATGGCTTCTTGAATTGGGATGTTAGGGTTGAATTGTTGGACCAGCGAGCGAGCTGATTCTTGAGATAATAAACTGTGATTGGGTTGATGGGAGCTCCTGATTAGTATTGATTTGAGACTTTGAGTGATCGGGCGTGTTGTATGTGTGAATTTGGGTATGGGTTTCTGATTTTGTGCAGGTCCGAGGATTGAAGGGCAATGGGGTTCATCATCATCATCGCCATATCTCGCTCCTTCTCGGTTGTCACTTGTAATCATTGCCTGTTTAAGCAAGAACAGTTTGTTTAGTGTAAAATAATTACGGCCTTCAATTCCTTCTTTTTTACATTTTTTTGTCCATTTACACACTACTATCTAGAGTGTAAAGGACAAACACATTAAAATTAGAAACCAAATGTTTAAAGTGTTGAATTTATGATTTAAAAGTTATGTTTTAATGTGACCGGGATCGAAACCTGCATACATGGCAGCGCATTAGGGCTAATGCAGAGCCGGAGATGGGGCTCTGTGACGGCCCCCTGACGTGAGAATAAGTATCGGAGTAATCGGATAAGAGGAGTATGTGTGTAAAGTTTGAATGAGGGTGAGAACATGAATGAATACATGTGCAACTCTAAGTATTTATACTTAGGGTTACATGGAGAGTGTCACGCACGCACTGTGCGTGGGCGTGTGTGAACCTTCTAGAACGCCGTTAGAGATGTAGGGCCTAGATCTGCTGATGCATTTGAGCTGCGCGGATGAGCGATACATCACATAACAGATTTCAGGTGACTTTAATGCTTGAATATTCTTTGGTCCCTAAATGATTTGGGCGGGACCATAACAAAATTCTGTTTAGTCTCGCGGTCAAGAAGATCCGTGTAGGGTCCCAATGGGTTTAAAGCAGATCTATCATCTTCAAGTCCTCCCTAGTCCAGTGTTAAAGTTTTTAAGACTTTGTCGCTGGACTGAAGAGAGTGGCGCACTTACTGAAAATGTAAGATTTTTTTTACCTTTTGGTGTCAGGTAAAGTCGCGCGTACGTAACAAGGTGTCATCGACGCTCCGCAGGATTAGATGCGCATGTTGTTCTTCATTTTGAGTGACTGTTTCGAGTTGTGGTGGCAGCGCTGCGCGGATTCTGAATAAATAATAAATTTTCCGGGAGTGTTTTTGTTTACAAATATTTTTTTTCTAAGTGGCAGTGTCATTCGATAATGGATAAGGATTGACATTAATGCCCTTTAGGAGTACCAATTGAGACGAGAATTGCTTTTCCGCTTTTTCTTTCATGCCATATGCCGGCTGTATTTTTTTTAGATGTCAGGGACACGTGTCAAAAGTCTGTAGGTTGAAATTCAAAATTTTGACACTGTTACCCTTCCGCCCTTAATGCCGTAATGGTATATATATATTGTTTCCTTCTCTACCTTTTCATATCTCTCTCAGCGTCTTCTTCGCCTTCCTCCAGAAAAAAACCCTAAAAACCATCATGCCTGCCTTTCCTATATCAATGCAATTGTGAGTTCTATCGAATTTCTACGTTACAATTTCTCGCCAAATTATCTGCTATTCTCTGTTTCCTTAGGCTCTGTGTTATATGTCTCCATTTGTATGTGTTTTATTGGCTTTCGTTAATTGAACTGCGTGGTTTGCAAATATGATGTTCAGAATGTTTTTCTAACATTTTCCCTTCTCATGTGTATAGATTTTTAGGCTATTTTTTTTTGAACAACAACTTTTATTCACACCAAAAGAAAACAAAGGACCCCCCCCCCCCCCCCCCCCAGCAAGGAGCTAGAGAAGAGACCCCAACACCAGCCAAACAACAAAATCAACCCATACAAAGTTAAAATCCCAGCTTGATCTTAGACCTATTCTCCACCCAAAGCCCCACCAGACACTTTATGTCTTTAATAATACAAGAAAGATTTGGAGTTTTATTACAAAAAACAGCCTCATTTCTTGCCGACCAGATTACCCAACATGTAGTGAAGATCACAGCCTGAATCACACTCCTCTTAGTCTCATCGATCATCAACGAAGTATGCAAGGAGCACAGATCCGATAACGAGAACGCAAAAATCGGCGGAATTCTGCACCATTCTGAGATAATAACCCACACCATAGACGACATTTCACACCACAACAAAAGGTGATCTGCAGATTCCGGCGCATCACTGCACATCGGACACAAACCATCGCCCACGAGCACATTCCGTTTCGCCAAGCTATCATAAGTCGCAATTCTACCCATTTGAGCTCTCCATAAGAAAATATTCACCTTAATCGGCACCATACGATTCCACACAAAGTCGGAAGTCAGAGTGACACCCGCTTTTCGGACCAAATCTTTCAGTCCCTTCACCGAGAAAACACTTTGCGATAAACCTCCATTACCGTTACAGATCTGAATCAAATCAATATTATGCTTGCGAAAAGCATCATTTACACGCGCCACATTTCTCCACACACCCGTCAGAGAAGATTTAACCGGGATTGGCATCAACCCCCTCGGGAGCCCGTGAAGCCCCACCACAACTTTACGCCAGAGACCATCCGGTTCAGCCCCAAACCTCCACCACCACTTCGCCAAGAAGCATATATTTACATGACCCAGCGGTACGAGGCCCAACCCCCCGCCTCCTTTGGAACAGTCACCCGATCCCAACTGACCTAATTAATCTTCGCTTTATCTTTAGAACCTCCCCATAAAAACCTTCTCCTCATGCTCTCCAACTTCTCAATTACCTTCTCCGGGGCCTTAAAAAGGAAAAAATAATATGAGGGAAGGCTCTCCATAACCGACTTCAGGAGGGTAAGTCTGCCTCCAATTGAGAGCGTCTCCGCCTTCCAAAGCGACAACCTTTTTTCGAACACCTCCACCACCGGATTCCAAGAGTTAATCCGATTCATATTTGCTCCAATTAAAATACCCAAATGTTTAAAGGGCATAGACCCCATTTTACACTTCGAGGTCTCCACAGCTTCCAAACAACTATCCTCTTCAACATTTAATCCAAAAAGGTAGCACTTAGCCATATTCACCTTCATGCCCGAAACAAGAAAGAAAACCCTAAGCAATCTTTTTTATATTATGAACGTTCTCCATACTCCACTGACCCATCAATAGAGCATCATCCACAAAGAACACATGCGAAAGGTTCGGGCCCCCATTAGGAATCGACAGCCCTTTGAAAACCCCGTTAACCTCTGCCCTCTCCAGCATAAGGTGAAAACTCTCCATCACCATAAGAAACAGAAAAGACGCTATAGGATCGCCTTGTCTAAGACCTCGATAACAATTAAACTCCCTCGTAGGGGAGCCGTTAACTAACACCGAGGCCCTCGTGGCTTTCAGACATCCTTGAATCCACCCCCTCCATCTAGCCGGGAAGCCTATTTTACATAAATTTGGGTTTTCCAAATCAAACTAGATGTTGATAAATTTTTAGGCTCCTCCATGTAAATTTGATAAAAAAATTAGACGTTCATCTATAATTGCGTTTATGAGCAGGCCGGTAAAGTTTAGTGGTCAACAAATAAAATGCCAACATACTAAAGCCAAAACACTTATAACAACTATAACACCTTTTGAGATCTGATTTAGTGCAGCTTACATGTCACACCTCAACAGACGGCGGAATACGTCGGGGCACGATGATTGTCCAGATGCACACAACACTAATTAAATGTTGCGATATTCTTAATCAACCCATTTCATAACAATAGAATAATACAAGGTACTACAATACAATTCAATGACTGATGAGAGTCTTAAAAGTGAATTATATTTAATATTAATCACTCCCTAGATACACCGAGTTGAGTCTAAATTTGTTATTTTAATCGGTTGTTGCAATTAGTGAGTTAGGATGAAAATGATGTTAAGTTGTTACTGTTAAATTAAATAAGAGCAATAGCAAGCAAGTGGTCAAGTCTATAATTATTGTCATAAACTAAACTGTTGATAGTTATTTTAAAATGAATAAAAAGAAAAGTAAATAAATAAAATATATAATGGTTTTCTCGTGAATGCACAAGCAAAAATAAAGATGAGGAAATTGATTTCTATGTAGGCTTATTACTTGCGATTCACATGGCCTACGTCGCATTAAAAAATAAAAGTGAATTGGGCTTGGCCCATATTTGAAGAAGAAAAAACGTGGGCAGCAAGGTTTCGAAGGAGATTTGGCAGCGAGGAACAATTAAAAAAGGGATTTGGTGGACACAATTTGTGATCAGAAGGTTGGACGGCTGAGAAGAAAACAAGGGCGCAGCTGAGAAGAAAACAAGGGCGCAGCCCCTTGTTGCTGCTGCTGTGCGTATAAATCAAGAAGGAAGGAGAAGCAATATTTGAGTCTTTGTTGATATGTCTGGCTAAACGCCGTTGTGATTATCGACGGTGAACGGTTAGGGGGTTCTTTATCGTTTTTAGTTATTCTTTGTCTATTTTCTGAATCTATAAACATAGTGACAATGTTTGATTCATATGGATGTTCAATTTAAGTTTATTTATCTTGCGTTTTGATTGCATGTGTGTCTCCCGCTCCCGGACTACCTTAATTGCATAGCTCTAGGACTATACTTAGCACTTGTGTAATTTGAATGTTTGGTTTAATAGATTTTACAATTCAACTTTAGGTTTGTGAATGTGTTTCGCTCTCCGCTCCCGGACTACCTTTCTAAGCATAGCTCTAGGACTATCTTGTGCTACATGTGAATAGATCGTAGGTTGGATTGGGTTGAATTGATTAACTGAATTGGATTAGGAATTAGCTAACCGGGATCCTGAGGTTGTCACATTTTAATTCTCTGTTTTCTAGTTCAAACTAGCATTAGTTTTCTTTAGTCTTTAAGTCATTCAAATTAAACAGCCAAGAGGCACTTATTTTAGTATTTAGGTTTAGTCTAGTTTATCTAAGTTAGTGACAGTAATTTAGGTTAAGTCATTAGGATCACTAATAACCACCAACTCCCCTGGATTGATACCCGACTTACCCTGTCTATAGGTAGTTAGGATTATTTGTATAGCGGTCACGACACCCGTTATCAATGACGTGCACAAATTAACTTGATTACATTAAGTCTCACTAAGTCCACATGCATCCTAAAGTGTCATCAAAGTGATCTACAACATCAAATAGCAAAACCTGTAACATGTACAAAATAAGGGTCAACTACGAATAGTTTGTGAGTAAACATAGGTGTATCGTACAATATAGATTCAAAACATGCGATTCAGTGTGTTAAGTGTAAACATATATGATAAACATGAAATGAATCAAATCACATAATAGGCGACGCACTCAAGCCCTCGGCATTTAGGCCTCAATCACAAGGCGCCACACGCGAGGCAGGCCAAGTGGGTTGCCACACCAATATATCTATTATCGTAACTCCGGCTCAATGAGTTAATGAGATGCGTCAAATCGTTCCAGTGTTCAATCATTCTATCGTTCAATCGTTCACAACAATAATCCACACAAGTTTAACTACACAAGTATACACATAACAATCACATTGATCGCATATAGTTTTAAAATAAAGCATAAAGAGTTTACATTCTGATAGCGTACATGTTGCACCCCAAAACAGTAAAAGAAAAAGGGCTATGAATACTCACCTGATGAAGAGACACAAAGGAAAGAGGAACCCACAACACGAGACGGATAAACACGAGGACGAACCCAACAGCTAAACCATATGGAGAGTAAAGGAATAATTAATTAATTAATTAATTAAATCAATAAATACTCGAATAATTAAATAATCGGGAAAATCACGACACAATCGGCTTGACAACCCGCTGGTGACATAATTATGGTGATAACGTACGGTTTTGGACATGAGGTAAGTCACTCCTAAATCTAACATGCGACGTTAAACAATTTTAGATAAAACTATTTATTTTTACGATGTCTCACTATATATTAATCTTCTATGGAAACACAAAGGCCACAAGTATCATCAAAACATTAATTCTAGGCTAATCACAATATTAACATGCCACTTAATTAATTCCAAATCATGAGTCCAACGAATATATATTTATTTTAGCAAAATTAATAATTTTCAATATAATCCCCAATTAATAATTTCTAGGCAATATAATCACCCAAGATCAAGTCTTTATGCATGAAGACTATCCATAACATTTATAAAATATAAAATGCAAATTGATGGTGAATAAGGAACTTTTTGTTTCTTATAGTTTGACCACATGAGTTTGTGGTTTTGACAGTTTACACCCCTTCAACTTTGTTATATTTATAAATAAAGTTTCTTTGATGTTTTATTCTAATAGGGTGTTTTGGGCGGTTGTTGATGAGTACACAGCCCATATGTCACGTGTGAGGTTTCTTTCTCTCCCCCTTTCACGTGTACTCTTTCCCTATCTCTTATAACTTCTAAACATTTCTTCTCTCTCTTATAACCCATCTACACAAGCAACCCCATCTCTCTAAGAACAGCCGGTCACTTTTCTCTCTCTAGAAATCCGGTGGCCACATTTCGCAAGTTTGTTGCTGATGACGACGCCGATCGCCGGTCTTGACGTTGAAGCGACTGCTGCTGTCCGTTGAGACGTGGTGTTGCTCCGTTAAACCGGCGGTTGTTTGCCTTGCCGTCCGATCTAAATATGAAAGCTTTGATATGTGGTGCTCTTTGCACCGTTGGTTGGTTTTCTACGGATCTGTCATATTCTTTTGACTGTCGCTCCGTTTTTTACAGTTGGGGGGTTTTCTCCCGCTGATTCTCTTAACGTTGAGGTAGCGGCGATTTGGGGGTTTTTGTGCTCCGTAGCCTTTTACGGCGGTGATGGTGATTACCTTATTTATCATTTCAGTTATCGTGTAAGTCTCACATTTGAGAACTGTTGATGCCATATGTTCTCCTTTAATGTTGCGTTTAATTAATTGTTTTTGTGGTCCGATTGTTAAGACCTTGCATCTCCAACTGAGGTTTCTTGAAGGAGTGTTTATCTCTCTTAAGAGTTTGTGTTCTTAGGCTATGATGAACCTTTTGGTTCTGAGCTTGCTTGAGCCTTTATGGCTGTGATGGTTTTGGGTCTGATTTAGTTTCCATGGCGTGTATCAGCAGGAATTGATGATTTTGATGATGTTGTGACAGTTTGGTATGCATAAAATGATATGGCTTATAATCATGTAAATGGTTGCTCACTTACTGACTTGGTTTTTCTCTTGACTATACATCCGAGGTTCAAACAATCAGTGATTTTGGTGTTGACTAAAGGAAGAATTTGAAAGAATATGTTACTTATGTTATCTTTGTGGCTATGATGTTTTTCTGATGATCGGTAAGGCGTTAAACGCAACCTCGCTCAGATCTGAGCCGTATTTAATCTTAATCTTTTTTTTCAAATTTGAGTGTTTTGTTTCTTATGTTTTCTCTGTGTTTTTGAGTTCATTTTAAAGTGACTCTTCTTGGTTACATAGGCATAAGAACTAACATGGTTAAATAATCAATCCCAGTTCTCAAACACCCCCTAAATTTGGTTGAAATGAGTAAAAAAGTGTTTGCAAACATAAAGATTTATGTGTGCACCAAGACTTTACAAAGTTCATTTTTATTTTATTTTTCTAAACATTTAGTTGAGAAACATAAAGATTTAGAAAGGCTTAGTTTTATAAACATAAAGATTCCGAAAGTTCATTTTTTATTTTAGTTTGAGAAACATGTGATCTGTGTCTTTTTTATGTTTTTGATGTTATTAAAGTGTTTACAAAAGAGAAGACTGGAAAATAAACTCATATTTTCAAGATCATAAGATAGTAATTGTTATGTATCTTTCCAAGATAATGTTAAAAAAATTGTGTTCCCAAGGTCATATTAGTTGTCCTTTACCGTAATTTTATTTTACATTCCGTCTTTTTTTCTATTTTGAAAATTCCAAAATATATGTTGATTTTAATTAATTTATATATTATACTCATTAAAATGAAAGAAAAAGAAAACTTAAGTATTCGAAAAGAAGTAAAACTTAAATATTGAAAAGAATTTTAAAATACGATTAACCAAAAACTAAAATGTAAGATAGACCGGATAATTGTAAGTGACGTACGATAAATTATTGAGATAATTTGTAATCATCTATAAAAAGAAATTTATTTGGGAACAGTTTGCCACTGAAAAGAGCATTTTTTCATATAAAAATGATAGCTAAATAGCTCTTTTTTGGGTTTATGTTAATATCATAACACCTAAAAGTACAAGCATGAAAAACACTTTACTTATCACCCCATCTTTTACCTTTACACGATACTGAATGCAAACTTTAAAAACAAAACCACATAACCACAAAGCATATTCTGAAAGACAAAACCACATAATGATCTTTGTATGTTATTACTTAACACTTTTGTATATACATGCACTACTCTATATTTACTTTGCCTTTTCTCATTTTCATGCTTACATATAGTGCTCACCCCCGCAGCAACGCGCGGGGTGGTCACCCATCTCGTTTTATTTATAGCGAATCATGTACAAATATCCTAACTCTATCCTTTATCAACATAAAACCATCATTTTTATATGGATCTAGACATGCTTGTACAATATATGTAATTATTTCCATGAATAATTCATAAAATTAGCATTTTTCATAAACAAAACCCTAGATCTAGATTAAAGATCTAATCTTGATGAACAAGCATGCATAAGAATGCAAACTTTAACAATATAAACTTAGATCTACCAAGATCTAACAAGGTTTATCAATAATAAATCATAAAAATCAATATAACTTGTAAAAATTCAATCTTTAATCAATTAAATAACTAGATCTAGCATCTAAGAACATGTAGAGGCAAAATCTAGCATGAAAACGTAATAAAATTAAGTCTTTAGGATGAAGAAGCATGGAGATGGAATGAAAGAGGCTAGATTTGAGCAAACATACCTATACGAGCGAAACCGACACCAAATAAAGCCTTAAATCATCAAAACCGGGCCTTGGATCATCAAAAATGGTTGAATATTGAATTCCTAGGGTTTATGGCGGCTGATATGTGGTCTAGGGTTCAAAAATGAAGTAAAAATGAGTTTAAAGTCGGCTAAAAACCCGAAAGAAAAAGACCCTGCCCGATAGCAAACCGGGTCGCGTACCGCGAGGGACAGGAGTCACGCCCGTCGCGTACCGCAGCGCGGCTGTTGACCAGAAATCTTGACTTTCTTTGACTTCCGTTGACCAGGGGTAAAACCCAAACGTTACATTACACTTATAACACAACCAAGTAACCTATGTTTTACTTTTGTGCAGATGACTTATAAAGTACTGATTGATGTTAATGGAGATAATGAACACATAATGGGGTGGTAAGTATTTTGTTTAAACAATTAACTGCTAACCAAACATTATATCACCCTCCTACTAATATATTTTCTTTGTAGACTTTACCACTGCAATTTACACGAGACTTGCCAAGAAGCTGCACGTCTATACGATTTGTTGATTACTAGAAGAAGAAGTTCAACGTGAACATCATCCACCTGGGCAATGGTGTCAGGGGAGTACACGATGTCACGTGATTAGCGTTCCTAAATTCGTTAAACGGGTAAGGTATACGAAAGCTATACTTAAAATGGAAGAAGTTCAACAAGGTTAAGGATGTTGCCTTCAATGGTGAAGGGCTGGAGATCCGAACGAATATGAATGGGCAGGAATTTGTTCATTCATGCGTGGTTGAGGCAACCGATAAATCATACTACCATAAACAGGTTCTGTAAACTATAGCTATACATACAAGACCTAACGACTCACTATTATCTGCTGTCATTTTTAATACATAATTAACTGGCTACTAATATAAGAAGTTCACTTTTACACTGTAGGTGTTGCCAACAAGATTTCTTTTAAAGCTCTCAAACCAGCAGGTTCATAATGACACCTTCCAGGTCAAAGTCGAACCCCATGATAAAACCGACGATGCCCAGGTGAGTTACCTTCGCATTATTTAAATATATGTTGCTTTTAGTAAGTATTTTGAAATAATGTTATCACCACATGGATCTACTATACTTTCATTACTTTCTATGGGCTGAAACTGTAACACACCCAAAACCTGGTTTATCAAAGAAACATCCCCAACCTCATTCATCCGGCTACGTCTGGGCCCAACTTAATTGTTTTAGCATACCAGGTCCATTATAGCGTATTGCAAACATGCCCATAATTATTGGGTTGTTATCATTTTACAGTGCCCTATTTTGCATCCTTAATATAATATAATCATAATTGCATTTTTGAGTTTTACCATGCTAATTGGTTTATATATACACGAGAATTTGACCCGCCCACGCGTTGCGGCGGGCATGATCCACTCGTATGGTTTCTCGATGATTGCTGATTTGTCACATTAGTTCAGAAAATGGAAGTCACTGTTATAGTTCTAATGATTTTCTAATAGTCATATTACTAACAATTTCACATCATCATGATAATGTACTTCTAAATAAGAGTCCATTTATAAAATTGTAGTTTCTACTACATTATAGTATTTGTATGGCTTTCTTTTTGTTTCATTAGATATCTACTGTTAATAACGATGTTAGTTTTGTGACACACTTAAACGTCTAAAATTTATACTCTGTAGGTTGCGCAAATGCAGGTTCTTTAAGTATATGACTACGTTTATCTGTATATAGTTTTTCATTAATTCATTAATCAAACCACAAACCAATATGCTTCCTAAATCACAAAATGGTAATATTCAGTTTTCAAACCGATAACCAAATTGCAAATCAATCCATTACATTGCAGAAAACAAACACCAGTCGACCTATGCATAGCCTTTGTTTAGGTTTGAGCCTGATTTTTAATTTAGTATTTTATTATATTCATAAGTGTTCTATCTTGAAAATGTTGTAGTAAAATAATACATGGAAATAACACTTACACGTAGTTTGGTGTTAACCAACTTCCCTTTCTCCGCAAGGAGGGTCCTGTTGCATGTTTGACCTGGACATTTGCCGCAGTATACCATCCCCAATGAGCTTCCAACTCTTTAGTCCTTGCCACACAGATGAATCTTTTTGTTCTTTTGTAAAGTAGATAGGAATTACTAATGTCTTATAATTGTACAACGGAACAAACATAAAAATAGACTAAAGTGTGCCAAATTAATCTACAACTGACAGCTAAAACATGTGAAAAGCTAGTAAAATGTGCAAAAATAAGGTTGCAAAACGAAAAGGAAGAGAACTGAGGTATAGGATTAGACCAATTTGAAAATACTTTACAAAAGTCAATACGTATATAAAACGTCACATGCATAAACTCTAAAAGCCAAATCAACAATTAGGCTTGAAAATCGAAAAGAAACACAACCGAGGAAGAGGAGTTTAGCCCAATTTAAAAAACCTTCACAAATAAGTGGACTACCTAAACAAAGCAGAACATGCAAACACTCACAAAACGAAATTAACAAACAGCTGCGAAAGAAGCATAAGATATATAGCAGACTGTACCAAATTAACATTCAGATTCGAAAATAAACATACGGGCTCAGACATACGATCTAAAGAAGAAAGCAAACTCATACGCCAAAATACACTGCAATAAAACAAAATGTTCGCCGCCCACTCACCGCCTCTGACTACTGTGGTTCACAGCACCGACGACTCTAGATCGGACAACCTCCAACGACATACCTGCAAGAGCAGACTGTATAATCAATGTACGACACGTAGAACAATAGAAAGCCCAAATCAAGTTCCTACAAAAACCCCTAAATTAATGAAAACTCGTGTTTGGTGTTTGCCGTCGGGTCTAGCTAGCGTTGCTTCACCGTTGCCAAACACCAGTCGTGTACCTTACAAATTTGACTGATGGAAATCTACTTCGTGTACGTTGACAGGATTTGGTGAAGAGGATGAAATAAAGAACGACATGACCGCCAACGCAAACTTCAGAACCCCCAACACCATATAATCGACCATCGCCTCTTCTATTGGAGCTGAGAGAAGCATTTCTTCTTCCCATCTGTGAGAGAAGTGTGTGTTTTTTAGAGAGAGATTGGAAAGAGAAAGTATTGTCTGGTGTGTTTAAGAGAATCTTTGAGAAGTGTGGAAGTAGAAAAGGTAACCGGTGTCTCTGCTAAGCAACAGACGCGTGGGAATATGAATTGATGTGTCATCGCCCAAACGTTATCATATCTCAGTAACACCCAAATCTAAATCTTGTCTATCCATGCATTATTAGACTTGTACATAAAGCTTAAGGATTTGTATTATTAAATGAACAGTTGCATTTCAGAGAGAGCCGCCTCATTTCTAATTAAAATATAATACTTTTATGTTATTGTTATTTATTTTTACCTTAGTAATAGTAAATATTATTAGTTAATTATTAAGTAAATAGATAATAAATATATATTTAAATTAGGTTCTACTTACGTGTATAGGTTATAGACATTGATAAAGAGCTTTCATTAATTCTTTGCTCTAAAAAACTCCTCCATATGATTTTACTGGGAAAAATTAATAGAGACACTTCAAAAGCCTCCATAACCCACAAAAGTAAATAAAACCTAATGTAGATTAATAAAATACGTATTTATCTATTTACTTAATAATTAACTAATATATATACTAAGGTAAAAAATAATAATAAGCTATGTATATATAAACCAATTACTTGGTCAAATTATAAATGCATTTATAATTGTATTAGTTATAAGGGGAAATAGAGCCATTGTTATTACTTGATTACTGGGGGCTGTAATCACTTTGAATTTGACCGTATGATGTTTTATCTAAACATATTAGACTATAACTAATGACTTATGGTTTCGATGCAGGTGTGTAACAATTTCCTAATCTATCAAATTAGTTGGGTGTAACATTTTGCCCCTCTTATGTTATGCCATTATGAATTATGAATGCGTTATTCATATTCTACATCATTAAAATACAGGTAGCACCAATATAATTTCCCCGATGAGAACCACGAAGAGAAACAAAGATCTGCAGTCTGATTGTCTGATTTTATGTCTACAGTTGAAGATGTGATCTGAAGATCTGCAATCTGAAAATATAAGACTGTTTGTTTTATAAACTTGATTCTGCCTGTAAAAACTAAAAATATATAACTGTCAAACTTAAAGATTCATCATTGTTACTTGAATTAAATTCACAAACAACATACAACAAAAAAATTTACCGTTAGTTTCTTGAATTAAATTCACAAACAACATACAACATTGTTACTTGAATTTACCAAAGAGTTAACACATAATGTGTATGAACTTAATTTTAGGTCATTCCAATTATCAACAAAAGTGTCGATTAAGGTTCTGATCAAAGTACCACGAGGCTTTGGCTGAGTGGTCACCCCTAGGCTCTTAGTTCCCTGTGGTTCTCCTTGTGAGTGACCCGGGTTCGAATCCTAGGGTTGGCAGTTTTACCCCAGTGGTCTCAGATGGAGGGGGTTTCTGCCAGATGGTTACAGGAGGGGGTGTCCTGGTTTCACGGAGGTCTGTGGAGACGACCTTGGACGTTGGCCCGAAGGGGTAGGTTACACGTGAAACCTTTTCACGTTGGTTCGCCTGATTGATGCCGTTCAAAAAAAAAGGTTCTGATCAAAGTAAGATTTTTTCTTCTTCTTTGTAAATTTTGTGTTGTCATCTAATACTCTTTCCCTATTCCACTAATGTGACCGACAACGGTATTTTGACGGTGTTGGGCAGAAAACGAGCAAGATCGAGCAAGAGAACGACTATTAAAAACCAGCTATTCAAAATCGGCGTTCGACAGAAAACATGCAAGATAGATTACATACCGGTGGTTGGAGCCTTGAGGAGGTGATATGTGACGGTGGTTGGAGCCTTGGAGGAGCAGAGACACGAGGCGGCGTAGAGCTGAGCAGAGACCCGAGGCGGCGTACGGCTGAACTTGGTGACCGTTTTTTTTTTTAGGTTTTAGTTTGTGCAGATGAAATAAGTGAGAGGGTTATAATTTTTTTTAAAGAAGTTTTAAGACAATCGAAGATCTTCGCCTACGACATAACGTCATAACCTCCTGTTTTAAAAAAAAAACAAACGCCCTTCGCCTACAGACATAACTTCAAAGGAAAGAACAAAATACACATGGTTTGTGAGCTCAACGCAGAAACACAACATCAGGATCCGGGCCCACTCATCTTCCATAGCCGCGGCGTCTTCCTTTCCCTTTCCCTGCTCCTCGCCCTCACCTAACGAGTATCACGGACTCCATTGCTTTTTGACGACTTTCAAAACAAATTTATTTTCTTTATTACTTCAGTGGAAGAAGTGCGCTTTCTAGCTCCGGCAGAGCAATGCGGGTGTTTCTAAAACCCTAATCACTTGTTCTTGGGATTTTAGAGGAGTCGAACATTAGAGATAGATTTTGTCGTCTAAATTTCTCAGAAGAGATCGAGGTTCCGCCAGGCGCTGACTATTTTACCTACGGCAATGAGCAGCGGTATCCTACCCTACCGTAGATCCCGGGATGTGGAGTCCGGTGGTGACTGGGCCCTTAATCCTTTTGACATTGCTCGTACGAAGAGCGCACCGGTTGATCGTCTTCAAAGATGGAGGGTATTATAATTTCTTAATAAAAATTTGTTCTCATTGCATTCTTCATCTTTACTTTTCTTTCTTTGTTTGGTTTAATGTAATAATGATGTGATGTGAATCGGGTCGGTTTAGTGAAATTTAGGAGTCAGGTTTATTTAAGTTAATCTTTGATTTGTTTAGTTGATTGAGTTTCCTTCCTATTTAGTAAATTAGGATTTACTCTGGGTTTTTGTTTGTAATAATATTATGTGTTTTATCAGGACACATGCGTTTTTCTAGCGGCCACCGATGTGTATTTAAGTAACCTCTGAGGATTCGGTTTCGAAATGTTTTTCGTTTGAACACATGACTAAATGCGTTAACTAGATTTTTATTTGATACAGAAATCTACACATTTTGTGTTGAATGCTTCTCGTCGATTCCGATACACTTTGGACTTGAAGAAGGAGGAAGAGAACAGGAGGATCAGAACTCATGCTCAAATCATACGAGTAATATTTAATTCATGACTGCTTCATTTATATGCATAAAAATTACCAAGCATAATGGAGTGCATTTAATTTGTTATGCAATCTTATCTCATCATTATAATACTCTGATATATTAACTTGATTAATCCGCGTATGACCCGTTATTTTTTGGTTTTTAGGCTGCATATCATTTTCAAGCGGCATATGGTAGTTTTGTTTTCATATTTTTTACTGATTTATGTTTATATACACGGCTTTTAGGTGGTGTTGATAATTTATAGACTTATAAACATTCTTTTCAAAACAGGACCACATCCATTTCCCATTCCAACAGGTGATTATGGTGTTGGTCGAGAACAACTTGCTGCAATGACAAGAGACCATGATTTTGCAGCCTTGCAGTACTTGGGAGGGGTAAGTTTGTGATAAATCAAGATTCTCTAGTTCCTCATTCTCTGGTTGACATTGATATTTGTTTTTATTCCATGAACGACACAACAGGTTTGTGGATTGGCAGAAAAGCTGAACACAAATCTGGATAAGGGGATTCATGAGGACGAGTCAAACATATTGGATCGGAAAAATGTGTTTGGCACAAACACATACCCATGGAAAAAGAGACTAGGCTTTTGGGTAAATAATTATTCATCATCCTTTTTGGTGTTTGATCTTGTGTAATTATAATTTTATATATATATGTATATATATATAGTCAAAGTTTCATTGTAGACCCCCTTAAAAAGTGTAGACCCGTAGACCCCATATATTGTTCTTTAAAACTCATTGCTTTTGAATTCGGGTTTTTTTTTTATTTCTATTTTATATTTTTTATGTGATAAGTTTTTAAAAACCAAAAAGAAAACCTAGAAAATTGTTGGAGACATTGAAATATAATTGTTCTATAAAACTCACTAAAAATTCTAAAACTCATTGCTGAGTTTTAAAACTCACTGTTGTGTTTAAAACTCACTACAACTTTAATAATTGATGTTCTATAGAACTCAATGAAATTATAAAGCTCACTACAAATTATAAAACTCACTATTAAGTTTAAAACTCAATATTGTGTTTTAAAGTCATTATTTTTAAAACTCAAGGCAACAATTATATTTCAATGTCTCCAACAACTTTCTAGGTTTTCTTTTTGGTTTTTTAAAACTTATCGCATAAATCGAAAACCAATCATCATCTCTGTCCCAGCTTGTATGAGGTTCCATATGGGTTTAGAAACAATATCATGATTTTTTAGTTTCTTTTATTTAAGTCATAATGACTATTTAAAAAACTATAATGCCCTCAAATAATATTATGCTCTAACACTTTGCATTTGATAGAGGATTCTGTTGGATGCTTGTCGGGATAAAACCTTAATCATCTTGACGGTAGCTGCTGTTGCTTCTTTTGTTCTAGGCACAACAACAGAAGTTGGTGAATGAGAACTTCTTTAACACTTGCTTCATTTATAAGATTTTTTTTTTCTGGTTTTCTTACCTTGTGTACCATATGTTCAGGGGATCAAAGAAGGATGGTATGACGGGGGAAGCATAGGTTTGTCTGTTATCATTACCATAGCTGTTACAGGTACCTTCTTCTCATTGTCTGTGTCCTGAGCAGAAACATTTCCTGTCTGAAAGCTTAATTCCTGTTCTGCAGCCATAAGTGACTATAAACAAGCACTTCAATTTCAAATCATAAATGAGGAGAAGCAGAACATACAATTGGAGGTGGGATTTCAACAATATATTCTGTTTCTACAATTTTTTATGTTAATTTAGTCCAGCTGACAATAAACATGACATTTGTAGGTTGTAAGAGGTGGAAGAAGGGTGAAAATTTCAATATTTGATATTGTTGTGGGGGATGTCATACCTCTAAAAATTGGAGACCAGGTCAGATAATATAGACTATGGCTTTGGATATATCCACCATTTGCTTTTGCTAAATCCACCGAAACCTTACGATCGTTTCGGATGAAACGATCGTTCGGCGATCGTTTCGGATGAAACGGCCGATAAAAAGGGGGGCCCCCTGAATTTTAAGGTTTCGTCGTCGCGACACGTGGCGGCCGTTTTAAATGAAACGACCTTGAAACGACCGTTTGGAGCGAAACGACCGTAGGGAAAGGGTGAATTTAGTAAAACCTTGGGTGTCTATATAAGCACTCATAATATATTACTAATTTGTAGCACCGTCCGTGTGATATCCATTCTTGCATTTGCTGACACTTTAACTGTAAATCAGGTTCCAGCAGACGGGGTTTTAATCTCTGGTCACTCCCTTGCTATTGATGAATCAAGTATGACTGGGGAGAGTAAAATCGTGAGTTCAATGGAATTTTAAAATATTTCAATCTGCTTATCTCTTATGTGTTTGTGGGTCGGTATCATCATCTTTTACATGGTGGAACAGGTTAACAAAGATCACAAATCGCCGTTTTTAATGTCTGGATGCAAGGTGGCTGATGGCTATGGTACTATGCTGGTATGAAAGATACTATGTTTTTATCTCCCAATTTTGTGACAGCATTTTTAATCATTTCTATATGGAACTACAACTTTACTTGCATAATCTTTTTTAGGCGACTAGTGTTGGAATAGATACAGAATGGGGACTGCTTATGGCTTGCATTTCAGAAGATAACGGTGAAGAAACACCATTACAGGTTAGTTCTCAATACATGCTATTTTAACCGCCCATTTTTTAATCTCTTTCATATCTTGAACATGACTTTACTAGGTGTACTTGAATGGAGTCGCGAATATTATTGGTCTAGTTGGGTTTATGGATGCTATATCCGTTCTTATAGCTCTTCTTGCTAGGTAATTTCACTTCGCATGCATTACAGCCATACTTTTCAGTCTCTTTCAAGCTCTGAGATGATAATTTTCTGCTCCTTAGGTACTTTATTGCTGGAAAAACTAGTGTCGGGGATGCTTTCGGTGACGCAATCAAAATTTTCACTTTTGCAGTATGTATCTTCCGCATGCATAGTTAACATTTGTTCTGGTTGAGTTTTAAGTATCAAACAAATTATTTTACACCCTAAACTAAAACCAGGACACGGATAGGTAACTATTGTTGACAATTTATAGGTAACTATTGTTGTCGTTGCTGTCCCGGAAGGGCTTCCATTAGCTATTACCTTAACGTAAGCCATTGTGTTTTTTTATTTCATCTTATATGATATTTTGTCATTTTGTTTCACACATTTAAATGGCTACCCAGTCTCATCGTGTTGTGCATAATTACAGGCTCGCACACTCGATGCATAAAATGATGGCAGACAACGCATTGGTAAGTATAATAGCATCTTTTCAAAAATTTTCGGCATTCATTTGTATTTATATTATGTTTGATGTTTTTGGTACTTGACAAATGCAGGTCAGGAGGCTATATGCTTGTGAAGTGATGGGTTCTGCAACTACTATTTGCAGTGACAAAACTGGAACTTTGACATTGAATTTGGTGGGGATTTATGCTTCTTGTGGATTTTGTTTTTATCCTCTTATTGTTAGATGATAAATTTTCCTTTTTTTTTCTTTTTTCTCATTTCGTGTTTTGCTTTCTTCAGATGACCGTAACCAAGGCTTATGTATGTGGGAAGAAAATTGATCACCCAAACAACATGACAGAGTTACCCTCAGGAGTTGTATCTCTTCTCGTAGAAAGTGTAGCTCAGAACACAACTGGCAGCGTATTTTCTCCTGAGGTAATTGACTTTATTAAATTTGTATACTGTGCCATGATATGTATACTGTGACATTATTGGTCTTTAATAGGGTGGCAAAGATGTTGAGGTTTCTGGATCACCTACAGAGAAGGCCATTCTTCAATGGGGACTTAATGTTAGTGGCTTCTTCATACAACTTTATTCTGTCTTCGGTATTCATTATAAGGTGATACTGATCAGTTTTGCTGTGATTTCAGCTCGGAATGAATTTTGAAGCGGTGAGGCTCGAGTCTTCCGTTATTCATGTATTCCCATTCAACTCAGAGAAAAAACGAGGTGGTGTTGCGGTGAAACGGGTAATTTCACAGCCTTCTAGATATTTCATGACAACATCCATAACTTGTTACATGACTCACTTTATTAGTATATATTATGTTTTTGGAATTTTTTCAGTCTGATTCTGAAGTTCATGTACACTGGAAAGGGGCTGCTGAAATCGTGTTAGCTGCATGTACCAGATACATGGACAGTAACGAGCAGCTTGTACCCCTGGATGAAGGAAAGGTATGAGAGTTCCAGTCTCTTTTGTGATGGATGAACTGACTTTACTTGTTTATGAACGCGGCATTTTGATTTGTACATAGCAGTTGTGTGAAGTTATTTAGGACCTAAAGTTGCTCGTTCCTTAACTTATGTTCCACTAGTGGGTGACCCGCCGCGCGTTGCGGCGGCCTCACCATTTTTATCACGTGTCTATGAGATCGGATTGTTATGTGAAACTCAAAAAAAGGCTACTCAAGCATTGGCAACGTGTGATGTTATGCTCTCGAATGCAAACCCATTAAGTCTTCAAACAACCATTAATTGTGCATGTCTACATATATAAGAATGCTTATCTTGTTTCAAATAAAGAAAATAGTAACGTAATCTTAGGAAACACATGAAAATACCTACAGTAACAAATAAAAAGTTCTAATCAGTTAAAAGGAAACCAAAACTATAAACCAGCCTTTGGCCTTCATCATGCTGTTTTTGAAGCTAGTTATCCATATATAAAAGTTATCTTGATTCAAAGATGGTTAAATGAAACATGGGTTCCTATGTTGTTGCTGGGAGAAATTCTATTCTTTGTAGGATCCCGATGTAACCTGAGAATTTGTGTGAGAAGGAATTGTGAATTCAATAATAGGATTTTGTGCCAAAGGACAATATTATGTAAAACGAACTGTAGTAATTACTAAATTCCAAGAATCGAATGCGAAAGTGAAGATGATGGAAAAAATGGCTTATTGCCTGGCTACTACAATCGGTAATAAAATGAATGGTTGCTACTCATTTACACAAAAATGACAAATAAAATGCCACAAAAGCTACTTTCAGAAAATAAGCAATTAATGAATCTGACTTAAGTATATGAATATTTATTTATTTACTTACTTGTTTGCCTCCAAGCTCATGTATTTGACCATCATTGACCTCCAACCTCTGCCTAAACATGGGTACACAGGTTGAGGGGTAAACATCTGTTACGTGATTACAAATAAAAAATATGTTGTGGAAAAAGTAAAAATTTTATAGGTACATAAGAGGTCACACATATATACTAAAGACAAATCAGCCTTAGATCATAGATCATAGATTTTTTGTTCAAAATCAACATCTTTTAGCATTTCATGAGTAAGATGCAGCCTCACTTAATTTGAGTATCAAATTGTAAAGTCAACAAAATGTTTATAGGAATTATTGAAAGACATATGAATTGATATAAACAAACTGTTCTTAAGAACTTATATAAAATAACAACACACATCTTAAAAAAAATATGTGTGGCAGTATAACTATATTTCAGCAAGTATTACCTATAACCATGCATGAAGAAGGTCATTTAAGTAGCAACTTAACAACAACGACAACCTGAAACAACAAAGTATGTTAGCTCAATAGAATTAATGCCATTCAAGAAAACTAAAATCAACAATAGCAAAATGCAGCAGGTCTATAATGCCAAAAACATTAGTTACAGAAAAACATGAACACCTAAATGCAAACCCATAACTTTTAACAGTGACATGAAATGGTGGTTTTCTTCAAAACCTTCAAGAGAATTTGATTAGGATGAAAATTGTTGTGAATCCATAATTTTTGTCATCCATCCTAATTCTAAAAAAACATAATTTAAAGGGATGATTTTAAACACCCAAATAAAGCCTTAATTAAGAAAAAAGTGTAAAACTGTAACCAAAAGATTTACCCTTGAATCATAGATGAAATCCATGAATCAACAAAGTAACTCTTAGTGGATTTACACATAAATCAATAACCCAGAAAAGCAAAATGAAATCAAATGAAGAACCTAATTTGGGGAAATATACTAAAACTTCCTAATGATTTGATAAATTTTCATATAATCATACCCTTTGGAATATCAAGAAAGCAGCCCAGGAACATCAAGAACACCCGATGTGTGCAGAAATATACGGATCAACATAAAGTTATGGTTTGGTATAAAAAGTTGATAACAGAAAGGAACCTGTGGCCATTACACTAAATAAACAGTTGACGTCATATAGATAAATTGTAAACCGCAATCAGTTATCAATAATAAAAACAATAAATTGAGTTTTTAACAAAGGTATAAAAGTGACCCATTATCATCTCTTTTATTAGTTATAAGATAAGACACCTTCATAACAATTTAATATCTCTATTAGTACCTGACCTTGAAAGACCACACTACAAACCTGCAATCAAATTAAAAAATTGGTTAAAAGGTTAATTTAACACTCTGTGATTAAAATCTGTTAAGCACCTTTATAACAGGTCAATTTGTTAAACACATCTATAAAGTTCTAATTTAAAACATCATAGATTTGTGAAAGCCTGTTGTCCAGCAGGACCTGCAAAGATTAAAAAAACGCATCACACACAATTAGAAAGTTAATTAGTCACTTCAAGAGCTACAAACAAAAGACAGAAGATAACTGAGCTAAAATGTAAATTACGGAAATATTAACATAACAGGGTAAATTGGTAACTATCATTCAAATACCTTACGTAATGAGAAAAGAAGATTAACATGATGAGCTGATTCTCAGATCACTTCATACATAAGTTCAACCTGCAAAACATAAATAAAAGAAATTTTGATAAAAAATTAATTTGAACAGGAAATAAAAGAATTCATGGAAAAAAAAAACAACAATTTAATGGTCTGAGAACACCATATTCCATCAAACTAACCATTTAAACACATTTTATCCACAATAATAAAATTCTTACCTTAAAATCCCAATTCAATATAAACTTAAAAATAAAGAAATAACCATCGTACCTGATTAGCAACCCCCCAAAGAAACAAAAGCCACCACACTTCCCCATAAGTCAACCATCACATAAAACAAACAAAAACTTCAGATTCTCATAATCAGGTACATATATTCGGGAGGTGCTCATTACCATTCCATGTATGTTTGTCTAAAGAGGCCTAAGGCCAAGGCTGCTGTAAATAAACAAACCAATAATCAGAGCGCTCTTATGGTAGTGTCACCTGCAACACATAATGAGGACAGTCCTAAAAAATTTAAGTATAGAACCAGCTCTTATCCCAACCCCAAAGCTCAAAGCTTTATAAAAAATATGTTTTTGTAATGAATATCAAATGCAAACCTTTAAAAATCACAATTAATATTATACCTCTAAGTGGTTGGATACCAAATATGTATCCCATAACAACACAAAAGTGTTAGCATATTTGAAGTAGAAGTATTAAATACATTTGTAACCGATCTGGTCAGAAATAAAAACATAAACCGTTAGTAACTTACATATGTAGATCGAGTCGCAATAAGTTTAGAGAACTCCATTGCTACATATCCTGCACATAACTTTTTGATGTTACCGTCAGATATGTTAAACATTTTAACAAACAACATCTCAAATGATAAATTGTATCAAGTTATAACGAACATATGACCAAAAATTGTTTGATTATGATTATCCAACTGGACCATACTTTCATAATGCATAGTAAAACATTCTGCACCACAAACATCTAACAGAGGGTAAACAAAGGGTAAAAAAAGGCAGAAACAAATCAAAACCTCACCACAACCATATCCATCGCAACTCACCTCTTTGCCTTAATCCCCTATCGTCATCGCATCCATCTGTTTCCACCTGTTTGATGTTCGGCTAAGAATTTCTGAGATGAAGCAAGAATACGGGAGGAAGAGGAAACGAATTCATGCAATTCCTGAAACCTAAAACATCAAAAATCATGGAATGAGATCAGATATGAGCTGTTTTCTTAAAGCCCCAAAAATATTATACAGGGTAAAAAGAAATGGAACGATAAACAAAACATAGCCCTAAAATCGGAAATTGCCACAGATTAGGAAGAAAACACATATATTAGATTGAAAACGTACCTGTTCCGAATCACAACAACCCTAGATCTGAAAGATAAACCGACATAAAAAAGTACATGAGATGAAAAGGAAGTGGAGACGAAAAAAAAAGAAAACGACGACACAAACCTTTATAAATCCACCAGAGATGGAGCCGTGATGGGTAAAAGCCGATGGTGGTGGTGGATGACCAACACCCGCGGTAGTGGGCTTTAATCGACTGGAGCGAGGCTACATGGCAAGCGGAAGCTGGAGTGACGGATCCGGTAAAATCGTCCTCTCGTCCAATTGAAATACGTTTCTTATGCGATCGAAGAGGAAGAACAAGGAGGCGGAGAAGAAACTGAGGGAACGAAACGATAAAGAGAAATGAGAGAGAGAGGTTTGATTGAAAGCAGGTAAGATGTGAGAGGAAGGGGATGGCAGTAGGTATGGAAGATTTCATACGTTTCCTTTCACACGTTTACGTACAGTAGTGTGTCACAAATATAGAAAAATATGAGTTAAGGGGGTAAATGTAAAAGCAAGAATCTCTTGTGGCAAAAATGTGAGAAGACAAAAACAAACTATTCAAGAGATGGTATTTTATATTTAGGTAATGCAGGTAGAATATTTTAATCAGGCGATTGAAGATATGGCTGGTAGAAGTTTGCGATGTGTTGCCATTGCGTACGCACCGCTGAGAGGGGAAACTGTACCAACAGATGAAGAAGAACTGGCAAACTGGGAATTGCCTGAAGACGAACTTGTTTTGCTAGCAATTGTTGGTTTGAAGGTATGTGCTTCTTAGAATGGGGAAGGTATTTGTCTATACAAGTTGTATTAGATGGCGACATGTTTTGCATTGTAGGATCCTTGTCGGCCAGGTGTCCAAGAAGCTGTCCAACTGTGTGTAAAGGCCGGGATTAAGGTGCTTTATCATCAGAAGTTGATTAATATTATTTAGCTGTACCTATTATCATTGTCATATCATGCAAATAGATCTTCGTTTGACTTCTAATTTTGCAGGTAAGGATGGTGACTGGTGACAATCTTCAAACAGCAAAGGCAATTGCATTAGAATGTGGAATACTAGGGTCGGATGCAGACACTACTGAGCCAAACCTTATTGAAGGGAAATCGTTTCGTGCATTGTCAGATGCACAAAGACTAGAAATAGCCGAGAGGATATCAGTGTGTGATTTGACAACATTACCCTTTTAAAATTTATGCATTTGGCAAACAAATGGCATATTTGTTGATACGAATGCGTGGTGGTGGTACATGACAGGTGATGGGGCGATCTTCTCCTAAGGATAAACTGTTACTTGTGCAAGCTCTGAGGAAGTTAGGACATGTTGTTGCTGTTACAGGAGATGGAACCAATGACGCCCCTGCTTTACATGAGGCTGATATTGGTCTTGCTATGGGGATTCAAGGCACTGAAGTAGCAAAAGAGAGTAGTGACATCATCATACTGGACGACAATTTTACGTCGGTTGTTAAGGTGGTTAATTATATCTTTTCCTCTGGTTCAATCAACTGAAACTACAAAATAGTATAACGTAATCTTCTGCCAAATAACAGGTTGTTCGGTGGGGAAGAAGTGTTTATGCAAATATACAAAAATTTATCCACTTCCAGTTTACTCTGAATGCTGTCGCCCTTATAATCAACTTTGTGGTGTCAATGTCCTCCGGAGATGTCCTTTTAAATGCAGTGCAGGTCTCTCTCTTGCTCTCTTCAATGCAAAAGTGACAACAATCTGATTAAGCTTTTTAAACGAGCTTACCAGATTTACATAAATAACCCCTAGACTTTCATAGTTAATAGAGTTAATCCAAACCTTTTTAACAGATATACTAACTTGTACACAATCTCTTTAACGGACAAACTAACTTATACACAGTACTTCACAAATATTGTGAAAAAAAAAGTGGCATTTTATATTATTTTGTGTTAATTTCTGCGTAGCTCCTTTGGGTGAATCTTATCATGGATACTCTTGGTGCACTCATGTTGGCTACTGAACAGCCTACAGATTATCTCATGGACCATCGTGCCACTGGCCGCAGGTTATATTTTTGAATAACAGTTATAATGTTATGGTTTTATCTACTACTTCTCTTTCATGTTTTTTTTTTTTTAATTTTGTTACTTTTTTCTCCCAGAGAACCTCTTATAACAAACATTATGTGGAGGAATTTGTTGATACAGGTAGTGCCCACTCTCTTTATTGTATTTCACGTGTGAGTGGGCGACTAATGAAATCTTTGTTGCAATGAAACCACAGATTGTTTATCAAGTTTCGGTTCTCCTTGTACTCAATTTCCGAGGCAGAGAGATCTTGCATTCACAGTACAACCCGAATGAGAAAAAAACACTGATATTCAATGCGTTTGTCTTTGCTCAGGTAATTATTCCAACTTACTCTAGGCCGTGTGAAGTCTACTATAACTAACCATTGGAACTGCAGATTTTCAACCTGTTCAATGCACGGAAGCCGGATGAAATCAACTTTTTGAAAGGGGTCACTAAAAATCAGCTTTTCATGAGAATTGTGGCGTTTATTGTTGTTCTTCAGGTAAGACTCAGATGCCTACCCCTTTCCTGGTTTCATTATTATAGAAACAGATGTATCAATCTCATAGTCATGTATTCCAGGTTGTAATAGTCATGTTTCTAGGAAAATTCGCCTCAACTGTAAGGCTCAGTTGGCAACTGTGGCTAGTCTCTATTGCGATCGGCTTTATCAGGTCGGTTGTATTTTCAAATTCACACCCGAGTAAACTTCTCATGTTTTAGACCTGATCGTCTGCCATTTTTTTCAACCCGACACTAGCTGGCCTCTTTCGCTTATTGGAAAACTGATACCCGTCCCCGAAAGGCCCTTTGGTGATTATTTCATCAACATCTTTGCATATTGCACAAAGCCTAGAAATCAAGGTACATATCTGGAAACCGATTCTGTGTCATGAAGACAGATGGTTATAACTTATAACCTAAAGTTGCAACTTCTTGTTATCACAGGTTCATCTAGTGAAAACGGGGATAATTCTTGAATACAAGTGCGGCTCTTGAGATGTCTTTCATATCGCATTTGCTCTACTGGACACAATCATAGGCTAAAAGAAACAACTTATATACATCAAATAATACCATTTTGTTATTATCAACACAACCCTAATCCGAACAAACTGTATGTACATACTGAATTAGTGTGTATATATGATTACCCCTCTTACTGAAAATTGCGTCGTAAATAGCGCGTGTAACACTTGTAGGTCATTTCATGAGATTTTGATGTAGCAGGCAATGAAAATGATGCATTGCCTTCTCTACCATAGGAGCATATCGACCACTGTCATAAGCTGGTGATTCCAGCCCTCTCTGAACAGATTCACACAGCTCGATATCCTCCATCTGCAATCATATAAAATTTGTGCTTACATGACATGTTAAAATAGTCCGATCTCCATGAACTCTGTAGTTTCTTTGCATACCTGAACTTTCTCGCTGTCTTCTAAACTCTTAGCCACAAAAGCTTCATCATCCTACAAGAACGAGCTGTTACATGCCAATACGCATATATGGAAGTGAATACAAGCAGGATGCAGTTCATTAGTTACCTTTAGAGAAGCATCAAGGAAGTAATCAAAGATCACTTTGCATCTTCGCGGTCCTAATGGAAGTACGAGATTTGTGTCCATCCATGGCCCGTACCTATCCTAGGCCGCCCCGGAACAAGAAACGGTTAGAAAATGGGCGACCTTGATACAACAAGGACCATGTTAGTACAAAGCAAAGATCAAATGAAGAAACTTGCCTGTTCACCATGAAGTTTGGATAAATGAAAGCATATAAAGATTTAGATCCGAGCCTATCGAAATCTTCCTGACCCTGTACTTCACCTCCCTCACATCTCTGTATGCTTACTTTCTCATATACCTTAAAACATACGTAAATGTTCATAACATCCGAATCGTATTTCTAACTATCAAGTGAGTAATGAGAGTAAACATACTGTGGTGGAATACGAGTCAAGCTTAAGACCCGATGCAAGATCTTTATGCGCGAAAGGCACATGATACCCGCCATCTAAGTAATTGTCACAAAATACCTGCAAAAAAGATACTCTCATCGATCTCATATAGCACGCCAGGTAAGAGAGATAGAGATCATCAAACCTTCCAATTACACTCGATAGTGTATTCACGTCTACAAAGATAGCTTAGAGAAGTATCAACCCCGTTGGTACTTAGTATCTCGGAAGAGCTACCAAGCCATTCCATACCCACATCATCCTCACATCCTTGTTGTGAAAACGCCTCTTGTTCCAAATTGAGAAGGATAAATGGCCCCCAAATGGCCACCCTCAATGGAACGAGTCCAAACTCCTAAGCATCAAGACGAGCGGTTGGATCAAGAATCATAATCATAGAATTGTAAAATCATTCAAAGAGAAACAATGCATATCCATTTCCATACTTTAACATTGAAGTTCTTGATCCCTGTTATTCTGGTTGCTTTCAGAAGGGCTCCATTCAATCCATACGTCCATCCCTGAAAAGATCAACAACATCCTAACACCATCTTATAAAAACCGACCCCATAGATGCTTGTTCTTTGAGGATTTCGACAGCAGAAGTTAACTCACGTGATATGGGCATGTAAAGCAAGATCCTTTTCCACTTCCAAATGCTAGAAGCGAAGCGTGGTGGCGGCAAACATTATGAAACGCACGCAACTCGCCGGTTTCATCACGACACACTACATATTCTATATTTCCTAATCTGCTAGATTTCAGTTGGTTTAACTTTGGCCTATTAACAGGAATCCAATACAATTAAAAGAAAGTTACAAATAAAATTACCTTCCAGTAAAGTAACTGTTAGCCTCCTGGACTTGTTCAGTACATCCTAACCAATAATCAAACAACATATCTTATTAGATCCTCTGTACAAAGTCAAAATTCCAAGTTTGACTTTTGAGGTCAAGCTGTACAATCTTATTTAATGTCAACATGATCAGTTGATCATTTAAGGGTTCTTGCAACCAGGTTATGATTAAATGAAGCAATTATATTCATCAACCACATATCAATTACAAGGGGCAGAAAATAAGCTATATGTGGTGGAGTTGACTTTGAAAGTTAGCCAATTTTGACCTCAAAATCAGACAGTTAGATGATGTAAAGCGATAGAGAATAACAGAAAACAGGAGGTATGAATGAGATGATCTGATGTGATTATTACCAACGGCCTGCCATCCTGTGAAGAAGACTTGATCGAATTCTAGAGATAGAAAATTGGGGGCGGTGTACCATGAACTTGGTGGGGTTAGGGCTTCCTGAATTGGGATATTAGGGTTGAATTGTTGGACCAGTGAGCCAGCTGATTCTTGAGATAATAAACTATGATTGGATTCATGGGAGTTCCTGATTAGTGTTGATTTGAGTGATCGGGCGTGTTGTAGGCGTGAATTTGGGTATGGATTTCTGATTTTGTGCAGGTCGGAGGATTCAAGGGCAATGGGTTTCGCCAGCATCATCATCGCCATGATCTCGCTCCTTCTCTGGGTTCCCAGTTGTCACTCAGTTTGAAGAGCAACCCACCCCATGTATTAAATTGGTTGTTGAATACTCTACTACCGTAGAAAACATTGGTTGTTTATATAATTAACTAGAGATAAACCGCGCGTTGCTGCGGTATCTCAAGAAAACGTATGGGTTTTCTTATTTTAGTTTATTTAATGAAATAACGTGTGGCACAATCACCATGGCAATCTACAATCATAATCATAAAGCAACATCATAGCGTTGAAAAACAGATAGTTTCTTTTCCAAGTTTAAAGCTTTATGATACCTAGTATTGACCCAAATCTACTGGATGATTATGTCAGGTGCAACACTTTGTAGAAACTGATGATTACTCCCTTTTTTCCTTTTGTTTCTTTAGGGATGGATGTTAGTCATCTGCCTTTTTTTTTGGGACATGTAAGTAACAGGAACTGTCAAGTGAAGTTAAAGTGTTCAAGGAAGTTGTAGGAGTAGCACCTGGTGAGGATGTTGAACATTTGCGAATCATTTTTCCTACGGGTGTTTAGGGCTGTGCTGGAGGGATCAATTGTGCCATGTTCCTAGCTTCGTCGAGATATCAACCGCGCGTTGCAGCGGTTAACCGGTGAGTTTATAACCGTATACGTAATTACCAATGATGATGAAACATAGATCGTAGATATTTATATAAAACATAAAAAGAGCGATCTATGTTATTGTTCCTTTAACCTAGAGGTAGATTACATACGCAAAACCGTAGTAGTAGAAAACAAAACACCAAAAATAACGTAAATCAGTTTATATTACACAACAAAAAGCACGTATGTAGACAGAGTCAAAGTGGAGTGGGGTCATGAGGATCTTCGGAGGTGTATGTACCTGAAAACACAGAATTAAATCTGAGTATAAAATGAGATGAATATGTAATGGATGAGGCAGTAAGATATTATTTATATAAATGCAAACATTTTTTTTTTATTTTTTAATGAGTAAAACCTATTAAAAGAATTTCGTGGTTTTTCATTTGTTTAAAGAAGGTCTGGGAACTTGTTTTGTTAGGTATAGTCATAAACCAATTATGCAACTGAATATGAATAGCACCTCAAGCTGAAAATTTAACAAAGGTATGCAATCAATCATACGTATAGTTAAATAATATGTTTTTTTTGTCATAAAGTGAATCTATAATAAGAATGTGGCATAGAGGCAAAACCTCTTTGTTGGGTAAAGGAGGGTCACGCAATGAGTCTAATTGCAGGCCTTCAGTTGCAATGTCCTGAGTATAAGTAATCCTAATTTAAATATTGATTATAGAATAATGTATTATGTGTAAGGCATCTATTAACCAAGAGACTATTAATAAAAGTTAAATGCAAATCACACCTTACTCATAACAATTCCTATCTGAATATTTTTAAAGAAATGGTTACAAAACCTAGAAACCTTAGCACGACTATTCTTCTGGTCCTGATTTTGGGGAGCTGTTTATAAGTTGTCAGAGTCATGCTACCGGTAAATATCAGTTGTCTAATAGGTTCCTTTTTAGGGAACAACGCCTATGTATCCCTCGACATAGTATTCGAGTAATGTTGATCAAAGAGACTTACGAAGGGGGTTTAGCAGGGCACCTGAGTATAGATAAAACACTGACAATGCTGCAGAATCATTTTTTTCCCAAGATGGTGCGAGATGTCGAGCATTTAGTCCGTCGCAGTTTACCATGCCACCGAGCTAAAGGTCACTCTTTTCCATGTGAAGACGTGAGTCTCCATTTTATCATCGGCTTAACCCGCACACAACACCAGAAGGGTTCTATTATGGTGGTGGTCGACCGTTTGGCGTCCCCTCTTACATGGTAAACGTGGCTGCTGCATAAACTATACAACAACATAACCATAAGACAATATGGATACAGATGCAACAGTCTTTAAAGTCTGAACTTATATTTATAAGGAATTTCTTAACAATAAAATCAGTTCCCATATAAGATAAACATAACCAAACAATAAAGAACACCAATAGGTTTAACAATTTTCCGTATAAGAATTTAATGTGTAACCAATCAAGACAGATCAATAATTAATCAAAACCTTAAATAAAGGCACAAAGTATTCATTACATTAGGTAGAAGAAAGTTTAAAGCTGTAACAGGTAACAAAGTCAGACCGCTAGCGAATTCAGCAAAACCAAAACATTAAGAAAAACAGAACAGATAACGAAGGAATTGATCGAATAACCTAGGTTTGGAAATAGTTTTCTTGGTTAACCTATTTAACCATACAACACAAAAGGGGCAAAAGTCCATACAAAACAAACCAAGTAATTTCTACATAACGAAGATACTATAGGTCATTAAGGATAAATTTATTACTAAAATCTGTCGTACCATTTTATATAATGTTGCACTACAAACCTATGAACATGAAATTTTTATAGGATAATAGTATGAGGGCAAAAGACCATATATAACAAACTAAGTAATTTCTACAAAACAAAGTACTATAGGTCGTTATGGATAGATTAATTACTAAAATATGTCATACCATTTTATATAATTTTGCACTACAAACCTATGAACCTGAAATTTTTTTAGGGTAACAGTATGAGGAAAAAATGCCTGTATACCTATAAACCTATGTACAAAGCAAATCCTTTGTCAAATAACCAAGAAACTAAAGTTCAATAACAACATTTAGTATTACTATTTAATAGAAGTTTGCACAACTAACTTAGATATGTGATTTTTTTTTAGTGAGAAATAAATTATCATGTGAACAACATATCAAAGATGTTAAACTCTCAAACACAGCTAAAAGCTTAAGAGATTAGACTAAAATCGATTACATAATTGAGCCTCAATCTTAAAGAAAACCAAATCATGATCAGAGCTTTTGGCAAAAAGGAACTGTAAACAAATAAAAAAGTGCCTAAAATCAAATTTCAAAGGCCACAATTACCACATAGAACAAAGCATCACAAAATTCTAAGAGATTATTCATATTAGGGAATGCGACCTGGTATGGCATTATAGCCAAGAACACCTGTTGAGGAAGTGTTTCTCTAGTATCTAATCTATTATCTGTTCTTAAATTATTTATCTCATTATAGCTTTGCACTGATAGTATAAAAGAAGCTCTTTTTCAATAAATGGTTCTTATGTATGGGTTACAAAACATATTACTTTTGTATTTATAATACTCAGATCAAAATTTTAGGAGATAGTTTGATATTTACAATTAAGAGAGACAGATTTGTAATTCCTGCATTATGAGATATATGGGGATGCATTATTTGCAGGGTAATATTCACAAAAACTGTACAATTATATAGATCTTATAGAACACATAATAATGAAAAACAGAGAGACACCCTCGACATGAAACAATAGAGCTACAAATCTTAACAAACAGGAGGAGGGAAAAAAAATTAACAACTACAAACAACAGTTAATAAGATAGTTGAATATTTGCAGTGCAAAGTTTAATATTAGACATTCGTAAAACATCAATGGCCCTCACAGCGTGAGAGGTTGCAATTTAAACAAAATAGCATGAAAAACAAACCTTTGACAAAGGATCGGTGGTAGACAAATGACTACAACCGTTGACGAAATTGAATCTGAAAACAACAATATCATGAACAGATGCAGCATCTAAAGGTTTAATTTCAAAGAAATCGCGTACGAAACAAAGCTTCTGCAGAGGATGAAGGCAGCTGTCGAACAAAGGAAGAGATAGGTATGTTTTGATGATCGAAGAAGATTAAGGAAAGTATTGATGAATCAAAGAGGCTATGAAGGCTAGGAGAAAGGCTGATTCACAAGTCTTCAGAAAGGTAAACACGTCGGCTCGCACGTGGCACTGCACAGAAGAAGGGAAAATAGGGCAGACTTTTAAAAAAGAAAAAAAAAGACGTTATAAGATCAGCATCGAACCCGGGTATTATCCCGGACACGCGTAAGAGGAAAACGTTAAAGTAAATCGCCGATTGTCAGTTTTCTGATAAACAGTCTATATATATCAAATATCTTTTGTGTGGAAAAGTCAATGAAAGTCAAGATAAAAAAATATACATATTAGGTCCTAAACATCATTAATGATTCTATATTCAACTAACTCAACTAACTTAGTCAAGATTATCTTCTTTCGACTAATGAAATAGTGGAAACTATTTATATGCTCAATAAAAAGTGTAATGAATTAATTATAAAGTATGTGCAGAATGGTATATACACTGTATAAAGTATATACACTGTATAAAGTATTACATAGTAATTTAGTTAAATTAAATTTGATATTCTAAATTGTTGTTGTAATTGACCTTCATTGTAATAAGATTATTCCGTGAAATTTTAACTTTTTGGGCTGAGAGTGTTTATTTATTTAAAGTTTCTCATTAAAAAGTTTCTATTGTAGGTGCAGCAGACTTAGGTAGCTCTTCTTTGAAAATTTCATAAATGACTAAAAACTGTTGATATACTTAAACAGTGATTATCTTTATTACTTTGAGAATTAGTAAGGTAAAGGTGTCAAGGTGATGTTAAATTACAAAGGAAAAAAATTAATGGTAAAAAAGTTTCAAGACTTACAAACAATATAAGATCAAGAATTTGGTATTATAGCTTTATAAAGACAATAACTTCACAATATGATGTTGGCCAAGCATTAATGTCTTAAACATTAGTTAATGAACTACAAAAACATAAGTACCGAATAGGAATTTTTTTTTAAAAAAAAATTCACTTAGAGATGAGATATTTTGTGTAGACAAAGTCACGCAATCATAGACATGTGGAGCAAACAAAAGCTACAATTAAGACATTTTAGAAGCTCTAAAAAATACGAAAGCACAGTTACCTTCACAATATGATGCTGCCTATGAAGGAAAAGGAGTTGATGAGAACCTGAGACAGGAGTAAGGCATACAAAATTAAAGAACATCAGGGTAAGATTCCAATTATCTTGTTTCTTAAACATGAAGGTATGCATATTGGTAGTCAACAAATCACTCTAAAAACTAAGTAAATAAAAAAGACAATAGGATGAGCAGGAATAAAGCAATATATATAATTTGGATAGGTTGGCTTTAAGTTGAGATGATCACATACATTTTAATTTCTTGAAAGAAGTAAAATTAGGTTGTTATGAATACATGCAGACAGAAAGAGATTCATGTGATCTTAATTCCAAGAGACATACATGTTCATGGAAACCTGCTACTTTTGATTCCCTCTTCATCCCCAAAAGACAAAAATAGAAATAATATTTTCTTGTAATAAAATAATACCTATGTATATCAGCAAACAATTTGGCCAAATAGAAACACCCTAAATACAAAAAAAAATTGATAAGCGGATACCAACAAATCAACAATCAACAACGAATGAAGCAGTACGGCAACTAAAACACAAAATTGAGGAGAAGGTTGATGAAAAAGCATACTGTGTTCAAACCAAACATAACAAAAATAAACATGCAGCAACAAAAAAAATTTATGACGTACCTCGAACAGAAATCAACAACACAGCAAGCTAAACAAACTTTCACCTGCCAAAACAGAGACGATAGGTGAAAATAAGAATCAAAGAAAGCATACGATGGAATAAGCAATGAGGATTCGTGTCCAGGTAGATGATACATGGGTGGCTCGTATAAAAACCTAATGCACATCTCCTGCTGGAGAAAGATGATCGATTCACATCACATTAATTAGGTCGCAGCCACCGTCGCAGCACAAATCGAGTGCACTATCGAGCCACACTGTTGTTTAATTTGTTATTTCAAAGCCAAAAGAAAGGAAAGAAATTAGTAGCACACATATTGCCTGAGAATCGTGACCATATAGAGGGTTTACAAACGTCAGACAGAACCCTAATTTGAGGGCAAATCGTACGCCGACGACCACCTAACAAATACCCGACACATCCCAGAAACACCAGAAGCCACGGAAACCACAGAGGAACCGGCGGTGAGCAGTGGCGGCATCACCGCCGAGCAAAAAAAAAGCGCAAAAAACTGTTTTGTCCTATGAAGGACTCGAAACTGGGAAAATAAAAAGCTAGCATTTTAAAAAAGTTAACCTAGACCAGCTGAACTGGAGGCTAATATTGAAAACTTTTTGGAGTATAATATATATATATACAATCTGTTTTTTGTGGAGGGCACACATCCATAGACAAAGTTTTTGATTGTATATATATACAATATATTAATTCAATGTTGAATATACAGACAGAACTAAAGTTAACATAGTTAACTTTAAATTAAGAAAATACAATCCTTAGGTTAAAGCAAAATGGAGTCTGGCAAAAGAAAAAATAGCAGCAAATTAAGTTTGTACCACAGGCAATAGTAATGATAAATTCCATATTGTTAACTCTTTCACGTATAATATTTACACGAATCTTAATTATGTTGTCTTTTTCTCAGCTGAGAGTTTTGCGGGTGTTATTTATATAATTGGAGATAATTGAATTGAGGTCGTTGCAACAAACAAACAGTTAATTACGACGGCAATGAGTAGCGGTGGGTCATCCAGCTACCGGAAGGATGTAGAGTCCGGTACTGGTGGTTATGACTACGAGTCGGTTAATTATGATCCTTTTGACATTTTTCGTACCAAGAGTGCACCCGTTGCTCGTCTTAAAAGATGGAGGGTATATATATATTTTCTTGATTAATTTTCTCATTGCTAGCTAGCTAGCTCTTCATGTTTATTGACTCGATCCATGCATGTTTTACCCCTGGTTTTCTAATATGTCATGAAGCTTCTTGATCCTGTCTTTCTTGACGCGTATTTGCGCGTCATCTGGCACCTTTCTTGACACACAAAAGCATTAAGAAAGCTATATTTTTTTTATAGTAGTGCTAGCTTATTAAGAAAAGCCAGTAGAATTAATTATGGCTGAAGATTTAGTGGCAGCTAGTGAGTTAAGTGAAGGCCGGCCGGCTAAATTAAATGAAGTAATGAACGGAAAAACTTAACTTTCTTATAGTTGGTTGAGCCTCTCGATTGTAGAGTATTTCAAGCTAAGATCCTAAAAGAGAAAAGTAGAATTGTGCCTGAACCGGCCGGCTGTGTTTTTTTTTCTTGTTGTTCTTGACCTGATTGCGATGTTTGCTTTTGTCGATTAGAAAAAAGATTTTGATGCCAAAAACTTGAATAGATGAAGTTAGATTTATTAGAGTATAGAAAAAGCTTTCTGGAATGAACTGTTTTTAAATAATTGGCTAATTATAGACGTAGTACTAAACAAAAATCGTTTTTCTTTTTTGGTATGTCCGACTATGTTGTATATATATGCAACATATGAAACATATAATGTTGCATATAAAACATATGAAAAATATAATGTTACATATATGCAACATTGTATGCTACCATGTTGCATATATGCAACATTGTATATTTCATATGTTGCATATATGTAAAATAGTCGGACATGAAAAAAAATAATTTTTTTAAGTCATTAGGTGGATATGGGTGGATATACGTGAAATTAAATTAAAAAAAAATATCAAATTACAAAAAAAAAACTTCATTTGATATAGTTTTTATTTGATTCTTACAAGTTTGTAAAATAGATAATGGTTCTTACATAAACTTTACACATCCCTTCAAAATATATACTTCAAAATATATATGTAAATGATCAAATTCAAAGATTCAAATTGCAGATAAAGACAATCGTAGCGTGTAATTATTTTAATTTACTAAATATTCCTTTTGTTTTTGTTTTTAGTTCCTTCCTTATTGATTACTTTCTTTTATTGTTTGCTTCTAATTTCTTGGTAAAATTTAGTGCTCGATGTATAAATTGCTACCTACTGAATGATCTAAGCTTTTTTTATTGATGTAGCAAGCAGCTATTGTGTTGAATGCTTCCCGTAGATTCCGATACACTTTGGATTTAAAAAAAGAGGAAGAGAAGAAACAAATTATTGCAAAGATCAGAACTCACGCGCAAACCATAAGAGTAATGAATGTTATCTCATTATAAGTTTGTACATAATATAAAACCAGGTTCGAGTTTGGAACCGGGGAAATAATTGGGTTGGTCTCAAACCGCTTAGGTTTTAACAGTTTGGTTGAGCAGACTGAAAAACTATTAGTTTTCGTTATCGATCACTTAGGATGGCAAAACATGTGAGAAATATATGTATTAAGTAAATATATGAGAAATATATAAGCTAGCATGGTTACATCGGTTTATAGCAGTTAATCCTCAATGGGCAAAGACATTCTTTTTATCGATCTAAACCATCGGTTTTGAAGACATTAGAACGAGGAGGCCGGTCTTTCTCACCTGTGGTGGGTTTCATTCTGTTGGTGGTCTTCGTGTCCAGTACTTGAGAAATGGAGATGATCTGGTGGTTGTCAGTGGCCCATTAGTGATCCAAATTTTCCTTTAAAAAAAAATCTAAACCTTCAGTCGACTACTGTCTCATTATCTGCACATTTATACACCATCTCCATCAATTATGTATTATTTATACTCGATTTAAGCATTCGTTGTGCTCTTACCATCCAACAAGCTAGAACAAATATTAAACCGGATAGGGGTCAAACCAGTTTGGGTGAGGGTAGTTCAAGTTGGTTTTGAAACCGTTTCGGTTTCAAACCGTTTTTTCTGCCATCTCTACTTATCACTCATTTTTTGGTTTACAGGGTGTGTATCTTCTTCAAGCGGCTGGAGAAAAAACAGGTGGTAATTTTCTTTTCATGTGTTTCTCTTGATTTAAGTTGGTTTATACGAGTTTTAGGCGGCGTTCGTATTTGATAGACTTAATTATTAACATCCTCCTCTTCAAAACGTACAGGATCCCGTAAAGCACCTCCATCTCCCATTGCAATCGGTGATTATGATGTTGATCAGGAACAACTTTCTAGAGTGACAAGAGACCATGATTTTGCAGCTTTGGAGAATTGGGGAGGGGTAATACTTTTTTTTTTTATATAAAATTCGCACCAAAAGTCTTAGAATTATGTTATCTTCAATTCTGGAAAAAATTAGAAAAGAATTAACGTTTCGTATTTTTTCGTGTGATGCACGTGTGCATCATTATCATTAGTACTGCACAAAAACGAATTATCATGCGAAAAAACACTCCTTATGTAAAAAAATATAAAAAAACACTAAAACATTCCTGTTACTAATGATAATGCTACATAGTGCACATGTGCAACATAGAATTAAATAAATTATAAAATTTTATTTATTTCTTTAAATCTAAAGATAATACAACTATAAGATTTAGGGTGCAATTTCTTATTAAAAATATTAATGTATACCACACGTATGATTTTTTTTTGGTGTGATGCTCATGTACATCATTAAAAAAGTACAAAAAAATAACTGAAATATAAGATATATGACGCGACTTAGTAAAAATATATATTAACGTATGCTAAAAGTATGAGTTTTTTTTTTGTGCTGCACATGTGCATCACACAAAAAAATGAAACGTTCATTTTTTTTCTTCTAGAATTGAAGATAACATAATTCTAAGACTTTTAGTGCAATTTTTTTTTAAAAAAATATTAACGTATTAAGAAATTATAGAGATTTTAATAGATGTTTTCACGTTTTCGCAATATATATTTGTTTTTGCATGACCCTAACCCTATATATATATATATATATATATAT
>JBCNJP010000020.1:2446156-2557364 GCA_039602395.1 Deinandra increscens subsp. villosa | reverse complement strand
TATATATATATATATATATACTAGTTTTTATATCCCGTGCATCGCACGCCTAGATTTAAAATATATAAAAACTAGTATATATATATATATATATATATATATATATATGTATCGTATGGTTGATGTTAAGAAAAATTAATAATAATAATAGAGTACAGAAAGTGTAATTTGTGTAAAAGAAAAACTATTAAAGTAAATAATTGGTAACTATAAAGTAAATAAAACTGTTATGGAACTGTTAAACTGTAATTTAGTAAACTATATTATATATTTAATTTAGTAATTAAATAATTGGTTATTAAATAATTTGTGAGGCAATAAATAAAAAGTCGGATATATATATCCAAAACTTTTCTTTTAATAGAAAAAAACAAATTTTTAAATATTTAATTAATTATAATGGTGATTATCCTTACAATAATAATATTTTATTTGTTGACTTATTATCATGGAAAACTTGTATAACGAAAAAAATGTTAAAGTAAATAATCGATAAACTATAAATTAAATAGAACTTTTATGGAACTGTTAAACTATAATTTACTAAATTATATTATATATTCAATTTAGTAATTAAATAATTGGTTATTAAATAATTTATGAGACAATAAATAAAAAGTCGGATATATATATATATCCAAAACTTCTCTTTCAATAGAAAAAAGAATTTTTTTAAATAATTAATTAATTATGATGGTGATTATCCATATAATAATAATATTTTATTTATTGTCATGGATATACAAATATTAATTAATTAGGGTGATGATTATCTACACAATAAATATTTTATTTATTGCCATGGAGATATAAAAACTAAAAATAAGAGGGGATGATTTGGGAGGGAAAATAATTGTAAGATTGAGTGTGAGAATGACATGTGTCCCAAAACTTTTCTATTATATAATAGTATGATGATATGATATATATAGGGGAAGTATCTAATAAAAACAAGATGTTATTGCGAAAACACGAAAACAAATATTAAAACATCTATAACTTCTTCATACGTTAATATATTTTTTTAAAAAATTTACACCAAAACTCTTAAAATTTTGGTCACCTTTAATTCTTGGAAAAAATGTTAAACAATTAACATTTCATGATTCTTTTTATTATTGCACATGTGCAATAATAAGTATTAATTATTTTTATTATTGCAATGTTAAACAAAAAACGTTAATTTTCTTTTTAATATTTTTTTTCAGAATTAAAGATAACAAAATTATAAGATTTATGATGTAATTTTTTTATCAAAAATACTAACGTATAAAAATTTTATATAGCTTTTAATATTATTGCACATGTGCAATAATTTTTTATTTCACATGTGCAATAATAAAAAAAGTAAAAAAATGTTGATGTTTTTTTTTTAATTTTCTCCAGAATTGAAGATAACAGAAATATAAGATTTATGAGGTAATTTTTTATTAAAAATTTTAAAGCATGAAAAAGTTATAGAGAGTTTTAATATTATTGCACATGTGCAATAATAAAAAATAATTTTTTTTGCACATGTGCAATAATAAAAAATAAAAAAAACCTTGATTTTTTTTATTTTTTTTCATAACTAAAGATAACAAAATTCTAAGGATTTTGGTGCAAACGTTTTCAAAAAATATTAATGTATGAAAAAATTATAGGGGTTTTAATATTTGCTTTCGTGTTTTCGCAATAAAGGTTGTTTTCACATGATCCTTACCCTATATATATATATATATATATATATATATATATATATATAGGGGAGAATCATTTGAGAACCAATTGGTTTTGCGAACTTTTGAGAACCATTCTGAGCCACAAGTTATGCATAAGGAAATCCCCCCCCCCCCACCCCATGAATTTGAATGCTTCCCCCCTGAAAATTAATGGCTCAGAATGGTTCTCAAAAGAAAAAGTTCTCATTTGAACCTAACCCTATCTATCTATATATATATATATATATATATATATATATATATATATATAAAAGGTTAGGTTGAAATGAGAACCAATTGGTTAAGACATTTTAAAAACCATTCTGGGCCACTAATTTTCAGGGGGAACCACTCAAATTCATGGGGAGGTGGATTTAGTTATATATAACTAGTGGCTCCGAATGGGTTTTAAAAGTTCTCAAAACAATTTGGTTCTCAAATGATCCTCTGTATATATATATATATATATATATATATATATATATATATATATATATATAGGGTGAGGTTCATTGTAGACACATTCGCATGTGAAAATAGCTCTTTTTCACATGTGAAATTTTTTGAATAATGAGAAAAAAAGAAAAAAAAAGGAAATAAGAAATTAATCACAGCCGTTAGATCAAGATATCTAATGGTGAAAAAATGTGTCTACATGTCTACACTTATAAGGGTGTCTACAATGAACTTTTCAATATATATATATATATATATATATATATATATATATATATATAGAGAGAGAGAGAGAGAGAGAGAGGATCATTTGAAAACCAATTGAGTTTAAGAACTTTTGACAACTATTTTAAGCCACTAGTTTATACATATGGAAAACCTCCACATGAATTATAGTGGTCCCCACCTAAAATTAGTGGTTGAGATTTAGTTCTCAAAAGTTTTCAAAATAAAAAAGTTCTCGTTTGAACCTAACCCTATATATATATACATATATATAGGGTGAGGTTCAATGGAAAACTTCTCCTTTTTGGAAAACCTGAAAAACCAAGTTACACCGGTGTAACATTACTTCTGAACAAGAAAATGCACAAAAATGCACCTTATTTAAAAAGGTTACACCAGGTGTAACATAGTCAATATTTGTTACACCGGAGTAACCATTAACACTATAGTTACATAGGTGTAACAAACAATTACTAGGTTTTTAGCTATTATACGTTAAAGAGATATGAAATGAGAGATAAATAAGGAAATTCAAATCAAATTTTGACATATAAAAAATATTATACAGGTATTTTCCTAAAATACCTAGGTTTTCCATGTTTTCTAATATTTAGGAGGTTCTCAAATGATATATATATATATATATATATATATATATATATATATATATATATATATATATATATATATATAACCCTTACTTGGAGCAATAACCAAATAACCACGTCCTAGTGGCTTGATGAAAAAACAGGTGCTATAGATTAGTGACATGTGGCATTCCTTTTTTTTTCTTTTTTTTTAACAGAAAGGGTATAAGAGTATTTTACCCAAAAGAAAAAAGTATCCCTCTCATTTTTAAAACGCTTATAACTTTTTTATCCGAAGTCGTTTTTTATAAAAATTATACCATTGGACTCGTCGCTTTTTTACCTTTAATTCGGATATGGTGCCGACTTTTTTCGAAGGTTTTTTTCAAACGTCCGTATTAACATTAATGCTACAGAAAAAAGACACCAGAGCTACCCAAAAAAGGCATCAGTGCTACTTTTTGTAACATTACATGTCAGTACGGACGTTTGAAAAAAAGTGTCAAAAAATGTCGGGACCACATCTGAATTAAAGATAAAAATACGACGAGTCCAAAGGTATTTTTTTTTATAAAAAACCGACATCGAATAAAAAAGTTATAGCAGTTTTAAAATGGAGGGGTACTTTATTGGTTGAGTTAAATGACTAAAATACCCTTTCTGTAAAAGGAGGAAGAGAGACACTTGTCATAATTTTGGTGGTTCAAATGGGTTATTTGGTTATTGCTACAAGCAAGGGTTATTAATAGTTCCACACCCTATATATATATATATATATATATATATATATAGATATAGATATATATATATATATAGAGGAGAGTGATAAAATGAAAACCTCCCCGAGTTGAAAAAACCGTGAAAACTAAGCTAAAAATTTTGTTTCTTGTTCCGATTTTTTTATAATGACTCTATAAGTAAAAAAACATCCTTTATGAAAAAATAAAAAAAAAACGCCGACTAAATTTTTAAAAAATATATATATTTAAGAACCGATTTTTTGTAAAATAAAAGTTAACCGGCCAAAAAAGATGCTCAAAAATTGTTATTTTTTTAGATGTATTTTTTATAGATTCTACATTCATTTTTAATGGGTTTGGTGAAAAAAAAAATAAAAAAGCGCCTAGAGAATTTTTTTTAAAAAATTTCTTTACAGATTTTGTTACATATGTAACAAGGCATTTTACATATGTAACAGGTAAATGTTACATATGTAACATGACGTAACGTCAGATTTCAGAACTTAAAAAAAAAAACTACTTGGCACTTTTTTGATTTTTTTTCATCATAGGGTTTGTATTAACGCATAGAATCACTAAAAAAATTTGAAGAGAAAAAAAGTCGTTTTGTGGAAGTTTCCACGGTTTTTCCAACTCAAAGAGGTTTTCATTATATCCATCACCTATATATATATATATATATATATATATATATATATATATATATATATACAAGATGTTTCGATCGGCGCTCCGCGCCCGATGTGGTTGGATGGCAAGTCGTTGGAGCACCGCTTGAATTTCCAGCCATTTCCATGGAATTGTTGCTTTGTAATGGCCTTGAGTTACTTAATTATAACACATGATAAGTGAATAAACGTAAACATAGGTGACTAAGTTAATATGATATATAACATTGCTGGGTAGTCAAACATAGATGTTGCGAAGGCGCACGTTGCGCCACCGCCGTTTGATGTTGTGTCGATGATTCACTATGTTTAAACGTTTAGGATCAACCATATAACCAAATAAGACACATATCACATGTAAATTGACTCGTCATAAGATGAAAACAATAAAGTATGCACATTTGATAACTGATGTTGTATATATATATGTAAAAACCATATCTTTTAAATTTTGCAGAGAAATGAGATAGAGAAAATAAGCAAACAAATACATGGCAGCCAGACGATTCTTTAAAAAAAACTAACAGCTTCACTATGATTAAAAGGAAAATTCTAAAGATAAAACAATCCATTAAAAAAAATAAAGTGACCATGTTCCGTTTTAAGTTAAAAGACGTAGTATATTTTGTTTAAATGCTAATATGAAAAAAGGATTTTACCTAAATAACAGTTCAACTTCAAATAACTCGGCCACCCACAGGAGTATAACCTGCAATATATCCAAAGAGACTATCAACCTCAATATAAAAACTAAACCATAATATACCGTACTATAAAAATAGGATCACCAAACTAACATATACACTCTAAAGAGAATCTTATGTGTAACTTAAACAAACACCGACCCAAAATTCTAAAAAAAAACATTTCATGAACAAAGTTTTACAAATTCAAGATAAAGAAACACCGGTTTAACCACTGGCCCAAAATCCATGAAGCACCTGACCTCCTTTTTTGCAGTGAACGTCCAAAAATCCCAAACAAAGAGCAAAGAAACAAATAAACCTACATGCAATTCAAGAAGTAAGTAGCATAAAAGAACTTACATTTCTTACCTGGTTTCGAAGAAATTGAAGAAGAAGGAAAAAGTGAGGAGGCAGAGACATATAACTTCAACACACCATCGTCTTTTTGCCTAAACCATGACCAAGGATGGTAACACTGAAAAATGAACAGGACAACCAAATCAAACACAAACATAAACGATATTCACATAAAAGCAACAAATACATATCCAATTGCAGAGAAAAAAAAGATAAAAACAACAAATACACATCGAATTGGTGATTCAAAACGAAGGTAACAAACCACAAATCCATCCTCAACTAATGCGTAGTGGATGGACGATAAGGCAGAAGCGGCGATACAATCAGATATAAAAGGAAGACGATGTGGTGTTGCAAACAAAGCCATACTCCAAGGACTATAGAAAGGCAGCGACACGACAACCGTGAGAGACCTGCAGACCAAAAATAAGAATATCATATAGTTTTAGAAGACCTATGCAACAGATATTTCATACCCTGGCGCTTCCAAAGTCATTCTCAGAACAGTTGTGTTGGCTTCTATATCCGCCTCCTCCAGATCAGTAACCTTGCCCATATAATCTGTATTTGATCAAGTGACTTGTCAATTACAGTTTTAAATGAATCTAAATGTGCAAGTATTGATACCTATGAGTTGCCGATCCGTATACGGCCTGCTGTTCAGATGATATCTTGGAACTGATGTGTTTGCAATACAATATAAAAGTCCAGACCTCAACCCATTACCAAAGGCTTTTGTTTATGTTTGAAACCCTAATACAGGAACCAAAATACCCAAAGGCTTAGCAATAAAAAACTCGTAGAAACTAATATGAAGGAAAACTCAATTTTAAAGGAAAAGACAATAAACCTCACCAAATGCTAAGCCAAGAAGGCCCCTACAGTGTAAATCAAACTATAGTCATCCATGTAGTCGTTGTTGAAGGAGTGACGATGATTAATCAACGGCGGCTGCAAAAAGTCACCAGTGCTGCAGGACCAAAAAACAAAGACCCTAAGCTTATATCCTCATGATGTTATGATGCACTCAAAAATAACATAACCACTGTGAGAGTGTCCGAGACTTACCATCGTTTCCATAAACCAACAAAGCATCATTGTTTCCTAGATCCATCGATGACCTACGCTTCTACCACCTTCGTCTCTTCCTAGATCCATCAACTGATTCAATATGAACCGAATAAAGCTTGCATAACTAAAGAACATGTATGATTACGAACCAAAATAAAAATATGAACCTGATGAAACGTAACCTGAAACATGAGCTGATAAGACTTATATAACCAAAAAAAACATGAACTGAAACATAACCTGATGAAACAATATGAACTGAATGAGGCTTGTATAACCAAAAAAACAATATATGAACTGAAACATAACCTGATGAAACCTGTATGATTACCAAAGAAGATGCTACCACACTAAATAAGGCTTCTATAACTCAAGAACATAACCTGATGAAACCTGTATGGTTATAACAATATGAAGTGATTCAATATTAGTAACTCGGTAGCAGTTACACAGTTTGATTAATTACATATAGACATAATCACCTATGCACACATGTATGTATATATCTCATATGTTACTAAGAAATTACTAAGCGATAAAGGGTAACATCAAATACCCATTAATACAAATAGATTTTTTGTTGGCAAGTCAAGATTTAAGAACACAAACTTGGAAAACAGAGGAACCATAATTTTAAAGATAAATCATATTTTATATGAACAATTCTACTTTTAGAAACATATGAAACAATGCAATATCTTTAGTTCGAACAGATATATAAAGATATTATTTTTAGAACAGTGAACACATAAGCCATTTAAAAATCATTTGATTTCATCCCCAAATTCATAACCTAAAATTCCAGATTCATAACAAAAGTTCACAGATCTGAAGCTAAAAGGCACCAACTTTATAAAACTGAAATAAAGATATGGATTATTCACTAACACCTAGCAACTTTACAAGGAATGAGTTAGCCAGTTAGGCATTTTCCTGTTGGGGCACTCGATTGTTAAGCGTCCATGCTTTGAACCCAAACATCACCAATCGACCCCTAATCGGTACATGCTTTGTCGGTTTAGCTTCCAATCGCCGCCATTCAAGGGCGTTGCCACCTGATATGTTCAAAAGGGGGTAAAAATGAGACATTCATGTTACGAAAAGAGAAAAAATGGAAAGTTAGTGGTGGTCGGTTCTTACTTTTTCATCGGAAATCAGGTGGCAAACCCTAGCCGCCTTCGAATGTAGCGATTCGCTCCCTTTCTTCGAGCTCTAGTAAATCCAGAACAGACGTCCTTCTACGGTGTGTACATGGAGATGTGGGTAATCTTCATCTCTAGGCAAACACCAAGAAAAATCTTTTTAAGATCTAAAACATGGTGGCTAAGAAGAGGCAGAGAGAAATGTAGGTCTGATGGAAAATAAACAGATTGAGAAATGAGAGAGAAAGATAACGTGTGTTGCTAGACAAAGGAGGTATGGAGAGTTTCGTTTGACTGAGGGAGCAGGTATGGATTCATGTGCTTACTCACGTGCACGAAGAAGAGGCCAACGAAGGCAACGACCTCACTTCTTAGCTTTAAAAGATATATATAGCATTCACACACTTGTACACAAAGCTTTAGGAATATTATATGACCATAAAAAGAGTATATAGCTTTGACACACTTGTACACAAAGCTTTAAGAATATTATATGGCCATATAATACAACCAAAGTAATATAATATTACCTTTTATTTGATTTTTTAGTTCTATTTTGTTTAGGTTTTATAATATATATATATATATATATATATATAGAGAGAGAGAGAGAGAGAGAGAGAGGGAGGATCATTTGAGAACCAACTGGGTTTGAGAACTTTTGAGAACCATTGCCACTAATTTATATATATGAAAAACCCGTCATGAATTATAGTGGTCCCACTTGAAATTAGTGGTTGAGATTTGGTTTTCAAAAGTTCTCAAAATAAAAAGTTTCTTTTGAACCCAACCATATGTGTGTGTGTGTGTAAGGTGAGGTTCCCACCTTTTAGAAAACCTGGAAAACCAATTACACCAGTATAACCTTAGTTTTAAAAATTAAACTGCACCTTATTTAAACATGTTACAACATGTGTAACATACTCATTTTTGTTACGCATGCGAAAGGGTCTGCAATGAACCTCACCCTATATATATAGGGTTAGGTTCAAATGAGAACTTTTTATTTTGAGAACTTTTGAGAACTTTTGAGAACTAAATCTCAACCACAAATTTCAGGGGGAGACCACTACAATTCATGGGAGGGGGATACATGTAATAAACATGTGGCTCAAATTAGTTCTTTTTAGTTCTCAAATCAAATTGGTTCTCAAATGATCCTCTCCCTATATATATATATATATATATATATATATATCATTGTTCCTCGTCCTGTGGTCGGGTGACAACATTAATATTCGATCGATATTTGTGTTAATTTGGTTCACTGAACTATGTAAACAATAGGTTAAAGGATTAGCAGAAAAGCTGAAGACAAATCCAGATAAGGGGATTCATGAGGACGAGTCACACATATTGCATAGGAGAGATGTGTTTGGGTCAAACACATACCCACGAAAAAAGAGACTAAGCTTTTGGGTAATTACTCATCGTCTTTTTCTGGTGTTTGAGCTTGTTTAATTATACAATTGCATGTTATGTATTGCGTTTAGGAATTATAAATTAAAAATCTTATTTACTAGATCAACAAAACAACAAAACAAACACCAAATTGGCCTTTTTTTACCCACAAATTTCTTAAATTGATCTTTGACTTAGCCTTCACTTTCATAACCATATTCACTTCCAACCAATACTATATCGCCACGTAAGGACACCAGCTTTGAAGGAAAAGGAAAGCCCAAGTCTGTCAACCTAATCATGTGGGGTCCATAAAGGAGCTTCTTATAAAAGGACAAGAGTCTGTGCGTTCATCGTGCTTTCAAATATCAACATTTAATTTTCAGTATCAACATTTAGTTTGTACAGGAATCTGACATGGCACTAGTAGGGGTGCGGTGAGGAAATCGCGCTTACAGAAACATTGCTTATTTCGTTTGGGAGCCTTCCGTGAAACTGTCATGCGTGACTAGTTCTTTATTTCATATAAATTACACAACATAGAAGTACAATATGCAAACGTGAATCCAAACGAAGAAGATGACAATGTGGATTATTGAGAATGCAATGAAATAAGTCAACAAAAGTCAATTCTAGAGTTTGTTTGGTAAGTGTCACGTTCTTCAAAGAAGAGCGGCCAACTCTGTACATTTGGTTAGGGGCGGAACCACAGGGGGGTCAGGAGGGTCCGTTGACCCTCCGGCCGGCAAAACTTTCAGTCACCGGAGATATCTTAGTGTGAAGCTTTTCAGTATTTGGACCCTTCAAAACGTAGTTAGAGTTAAGTGAGAAGAGTGAAAATATATCAAACCATTACAATTTTCCTCGATTGTTCTAACCAGATATCTCTGTTCTATGTTACGAAAATGAAGCTCTGGTGTGGTTTGGTGTTATTGAAGAGAGAAGAAGAAGAGTACGGATGATACTTTTAAAATATATTTATTATGTATATCTAATATTATATTATAATCTCCATTTGTTATTTACGAGACTTCTGACATAACTTGTTATCAATATCTTTTTCTTTTTTTTTTCTTTTAAAAGTTTATTATCATAAATTTACAACGCTTTTTTTTCATCAAATTTTATTTATATTTTCAGATTACTTAATATTGTATATATATTAAAAATTTAATGCAAGGTTTATCTTTTATATGAGATTTTATTTTCATCATTTAACAAAAAATATAAATAACTGGACGAGCTAGAAAAAAAATTAAATCAAACATTAATGCTTCTTAAAACTTTTTAAGTGTAGATTAAAACAATAATAAAAGGGTTAAAATTTCCTTGGACTATAAAGATCAACCAAAATGTTAAGATTTCCTTAGACTATAAAGATCATAAATAATTAATGTACATTATCAGTGTAAGAATAAATGTATATTGTGACCCTCCAGATAAAATGTTCTGGTTCCGCCACTGTGGTTAATATTTCTGTTAACCAGTTTTTAGGCTCAAGATTAGAGATTAATAGCCGTTATTCGTTTACGTTTCAGTTCAATTCATTGCAATCAATTTCCCTGTCGTTTTCTTTGTAATCGTACCTCAAATGCAATAAACAGAGTGAAGCATTTGATAGTTCTTGATTTCTACTTCGATTCATCTTAATTTCATTTCTGGAATTGCTCTTGATTATCAACAATTGGTATCGGAGCCTTGTTTGATCAAACCAGTAATCAAATTATGCAATTAAAGAACTGAATTGAAGGCGATGGTGTCAACGAAGTTTGAGTTAGAGAAATTTGATGGAAAAATCATTTTGGATTGTAAAGGGTTAAAAACGTGCCTTACTCGTTTAGCAGGGACTGGTTGATGCCTTGGCCGGAGAGAATCAGTTTCCGGAGGCGCTCTCCGACAAGGAGAAGAGGGAGATACTTGATAAGGCTCAGAGTGCAATTGTCCTTAGCCTAGGTGATCTTGTATTACGAGAAGTGGCTAAAGAAACCACTAAAGCTGGAATCAAGATTAAGATTGAAGGTCTTTACATGACTTTATCATTAACTAAGGCTGTGTTTGGCGCGCCATAAGCTAGCTTATAAGCTAGCTTTTTTACGTTACCAAACGGGGCTTTTTTAATAAGCTAGCTTTTTTTAAAAGCCCCGTTTGGTAACGTCAAAAAGCTAGCTTATAAGCTAGCTTATAAGCTAGCTTTTGAAAAGCTAGTTGGAATAGCTTTTCAACTAGCTTTTATAATATTTCCAATTTTACCCTTCCCTAACTTATAAATAAATATCTTTATTTACATTTATGACATGTACTTTTATGTCATTTTATATTTTTAAGCTAGTTTATCAGCTAGTTTTTACCAAACGTTAATTTTTATCAGCTCATATCAGCTAGCTTATAATTTATCAGCTAGCTTATCAGCTAGCAGCTAGCTTGTCAGCTAGCTTTTCAGCTAGTGCGCCAAACACAGCCTAACTGAATCTATTTGAAGAAGAGGCACTACACGTTCCATATGTCATCTGGTAAGACCTTAGAGCAACACACTAATTAGTTTAATAATCTGGTAATTGATTTAGAGAATACTGATGTAAAGTTGGATGATGAGGATCAAACTATCTTGTTCTTGAGATCCTTACCATAGTTATTCGAACATTTTGTAGATACCCTTATGTATGGAAAGGATACTCTATCTACGGAGGATGTGTTAGCTGCCTTCAATTCAAGAAAATTGAAGGAGAATTGATATAAAATATGAGTCTGGTGATGGCCTATTTGTACAAGGCAAGTCTAAACTTAGAGACTTCAAACCAAATATGAACTCTAGATCAAAATCTAAGTTCAAATGGAAGTGCTATCTTTGTGGCTCAGAAAAGCACCCTAAAAAGGATTGTCCTTGTTGGGTCCCGTCAGGGGCTCTTTAATAAGTTGTGAAGTGAATGTCTTGCTTTTGTTGGTGAAGAACGTCTGCTATTTTTTAGCAAGTTTTAAAAGAATAATGTGGTTGAAGTCATTGGCAAAGCTTCGGCGAAAAGTTTGGGGGGACGAAAAGTCACGGATCCTAATCTCGGGGGGGGGGGGGGGGGTTCTCAATATATATAAAAAAATTCAAAAATCACAAAAATTAGCACTACGGCTGAAAATAACCGGGGGGTTCCACTAAGCTTCGCCTGTGGTTGAAGTTGGTTGAATTTGGAGTGTGTCAGAATATATAGGGATAAATTGAGTGTATTCAATTTATCTTTTTTCAATCGTCTTCAACTGTCTTTGCATTAAATGTCAAGTGGATTTTCTTCTTTACTTGTTCTTCACTCATAGCTTTCTTTACTTCTCGTAATCTTTATCTTTTGATAGTCTTGAACTCCTTCAAGACTCTTCGTTGCAGACTAGTAATGCTTCCCATCAGAAGCCTTTCACAGAAAAGGGGAACTCTGTGAAAGTTTGATTTCACAGATCTACTACAGAATTTCTGTAGTGTATCTGTGAAATCATAGAATCCGTGAATTCGACATATTCTGTTTTCCTTTTCTCTTTTGAGGATGTTTCTATTCTTTTATTCTAATACTTGATTGATTCTAATACAGATAGGAATGTTCTAACTCTCAGGAGATGCATTTCCCAAATTCTTGAGGATGTTTATATTCTTTTCTTCTAATACTTTGATTGATTCTATTACAGATAGGAATGTTCTAACAGTCCTAAAAGAAGAAAGAAGAAGAATGAATCATCAAATAATTCATTAAAGAATTTGGGAAATGCATCTCGTGAGGGTTCAACTGATGGTTATGACGGTTGTGATGTACTAGTAGTCTCAAATGGAGGTGTGAATTCAAATTGGACCATGGACTTTGGATGTTCATACCACATAGCTCCTAACAAAGCATTATTTCAAGATTTGGTGATGGAGGATCTTGGTACAGTCCAGTTAGGTGTGTTAGGGTATATGCACGTGGAAGCAACACACACAATCAACGAACACTACTAAATAAAATAACGAACACGAGAACACACAAGGATTTACGTGGTTTGGTCGATGTGACCTTGGCAACTGATCTGGGATAATCTGGGTAGTAGAGGGTTTATGGTGTTCATTGACCTTGAGAAGGCGTATGATAGTGTACCTTGGCAACTGATGTGGGATAGTCTGGGTAGTAGAGGTATCATGTGGTGGTATATTGAGTTAGTTAAAGATATGTATGGAGCTGCTAAAATGAGTGTGTGGGCGCTAGTAGGGGATTCAGTCTTCTTCTCTGTCGACATTGGGCTTCACTAAGGTTCGACGTTGAGTCTGTTTTTGTTCACGGTTATCTTAGATGAGTTGTCTAAATCAATTCAGGTGGACATCCCGTGGTGCATGATTTTCGCAGATGATATTGTGTTGGTGGTGGAAAAGAAGAATGACCAGAATGCGAGGCTTGAGGAGTGGCATGCCACCCTAGAGATGAAACGCTTACATATCAGCAGGTCTAAGACCGAATATCTCCATTGTAACTTTTGCAGGGCCAACACTGAGGAGGACATTGACTTGAATATTAGTGGGGTACCTGTAGCACAATTGACCAAGTTTAAGTATTTAGGATCCTTTGTCCAGTGTGACGGAGAGATAGACTACGATGTTACCTACCGCATCCAGGCAGGGTGGTGTAAATAGAGGGCGACATCAGGTGTATTGCGACAAAAGGTTTCAGGAGAAACTAAAAGTATAATTTTTTATGGTGGTGATTTGGCCGGCTTTGTTGTACGAAACTGAATGTTGGGCAATAAGGAAGACCCATACAAGAACGTTGGAGATGGTAGAGAAGAGGATACTGAGATGGATGTGTGGCCACACGAGGTTGGACCAGATAAGGAATGAGATTTTTAAAGGCAAACTAGGGGTAGCACATATCTCTGATAAAATTAGGGAGGGGAGGTTAAGATGGTTCGGGAATGTAAAGAGGAGCCCATTAATAGCACCTATAAGGAGAGTGGAACGACTCACCGTTGATGGGAAGAGGAATAGAGGTAGGCCTACACTGACGTGGGAGGATCTGATTAGGCATGATCTGTTAGACTTGCACATTTCCAAGGACATGATCAGTGATAGGAGAGTATGGAGACATGGAATTAAGGTTAGGGATTTTGAGGTTTGCTTGTTTACATGTCTACCCATTTTTGTACGCGTCTGTTTCTGTTTTTGTTCAACCCAAGCCTTTACTTATCTACTGCACTATGGTGTGTTATTCTTATCTTCTTATGGTTTGTACCTTTAGTCGTACTTGGCCGTGTGTTACGTATTAAGTACTATTTGTGGCTTGTTGTTTCATATATGTGTGCCTTTTGACTCAGGGATCTCTTTGGGTGCAACCTCTTTATCCATTACGGTAAAGATAATGTTTGTCCTCTTCTCACCCTCCCTAGACCCTACATCTGGGTGGGATATTACCGGGTATGTTGTTATTGTTGTTGTGGCCGATGTGACCTACGCCCATGGGCTGCAATTGCTTTATGCCTCACGCCTCTCGATGGTACAGGATTACAAGTACAATGATCACTTATATAGAGACTAACTAGAGTTTACAACTTAGGGAACAAATTAAACTAGTAATAGGCTATAATTAAATAAAACAGGCCATGTCTTTAATTTAATTAATCTGTCACTGAATGTCTTCAAAATCGGAATAGACCAAAAACCAATCGAGCCTCCATAAACCCAACAATCTCCCACTTAGAGGCTTGATTATCTTTAACGGTCGTCCACTATGAACACTTACCGGATTAGAGTGAAGTATGTAGAGTATGATATAGGGTTTGAGATAGAGTTTGAGATAGTGTACATGTTACACCCCAAAAAAATAACAGAAAATAGGCTATGAATACTCACTTTGGTTGCGAGCTAAGCAAAACTGAATGCTTTAAAGAGTAGGTGATTCGTCTAGACTTCACCTATGACACACAAATGTGTAAGTGCACGTTGTGTTTGACCGGACGTGCCGTTGTATACAAAACCAGTAACTTCCATTGTTTGCATTTTAACAACTCAATTACTCTACGAATTGATCAATTGAATCTTTTGCTTTGGAAAAATGATTACGAAACATCCAAAACCAGTATTGATAACATAAATTAGTGAATACTTGAAATTCGTCTGGTTATTGTTACCCTGATAAATCAGAAATGCTCTAACGCTTTGCATTTGATAGAGGTTTTTGTTGGATGCTTGTCGGGATAAAACCTTGATCATATTGATGGTAGCTTCTGCTGTTTCTTTTGCTCTAGGCATAAAAACACAAGTTAGTGATTCATAACTTGTAACACTTGCTGCATTTCTAAGACATATTTTCCTTTTCTATTTTTCTTATCTTTTTTTTTCGAATGTTCAGGGTATCAAAGAAGGATTGTATGATGGGGGAAGCATAGCTTTGGTTGTTATCATCATAATACTTGTAACAGGTACTTTCTCATTGATTGTACCGCGGCCAGAAACGTTTACTGTCTAAAAGCTTAATTCATGTTCTGCAGCCATAAGTGACTATAAACAATCACTTCAGTTTCAAAACTTAAATGAGGAGAAGCAGAACATACAATTGGAGGTGGGATTTCAATAACATGCTCCTAACTTTAAAAAAAAATATATGTTGATTTAGTCTTGCTAACAATAGATATGACACTCATAGGTTGTAAGAGGTGGAAGAAGGGTGAAAGTTTCAATATTTGATATTGTTGTGGGGGATGTTATACCTCTAAAAATTGGAGACCAGGTCAGATAATATGCCACTTCTTTTTGTTAGTAACACAGTCCGTTTGATTTTGGTTATTGCATTCCTTGACACTTTAATTGTAAATCAGGTTCCAGCAGGCGGGGTTTTAATCTCTAGTTACTTCGTTGCTGTAGATGAATCAAGGATGACTGGGGAGAGTAAAATCGTGAGTTCCTTAGAATTTTTTTATATATCAAAAAAATTATCTCTTATGTTTTTGTTGGTCGGTATCATAGTTTTTACATGGGGGAACAGGTTAACAAAGATCACAAATTGCCGTTTTTAATGTCTGGATGCAAGGTGGCTGATGGCTCTGGTACTATGCTGGTATGAAAGATGCTATGTCTTCATCATCTCAATTTCTTTAGAGAATTATTTAATTGTTTCTTTATGGAACTAAATTCTTATTTACAAAATCTTTTTTAGGTGACTAGTGTTGGAATAAATACAGAATGGGGACTACTTATGGCTAGCATTTCAGAAGATAACGGTGAAGAAACACCATTACAGGTTAGTTCTCAATACATGCTATTTTAACCGCCCATATATGTATCTCTTTCATAGTTTGAACTTTGAGCATGACTTTACTAGGTGCGCTTGAATGGAGTCGCGAATATTATTGGTCTAGTTGGGTTTGTGGATGCTATATTTGTTCTTATTGCCCTTTTTGCAAGGTAATTTTACATGGCATGCATTACAGCCATACTTTTCAGCCTCTTTCAAGCTATGAGATGATAAATTTTTGTTCCTTAGGCACTTTATTGCTGGAAAAACTAGTGTCGGGGATGCTTTTGTTGGCGCAATCAAAATTATCACTGTTGCAGTATGTATCTTCGACATGCATAATTAACATTTGTCCTAGTTGAGCTTTAAGTATCAAGCAAATTATTTGACACCCGAAAGTAAAAACATGACATGAATTGAGAAGAAGATGTATTTAAGTTTAGCTTCCTTTTCAACATACTAATTATTGTCGAATGTCTAGGTAACTATTGTTGTCGTCTCTGTCCCGGAAGGGCTTCCATTAGATGTAACCTTAGCGTAAGCCAGTTCTGTTTTTTATTTATTTGTAGATGATATTTGGTTATTTTCTTTGACACATTTAAAGGGCTAGCGTGTCTCATCACGTTGTACATAATTACAGGCTTGCATACTCGATGCATAAAATGATGGTAGACAAGGCATTGGTAAGTATAATAACATCTTTTCATAATCTTTCGGCACTGACTTTTGTTTATATTTTGTTTGATGTTTTTGGTACTTACTTGGTCAAATGCAGGTTAGGAAGCTATATGCTTGTGAAGTGATGGGTTCTGCAACTACTATTTGCAGTGACAAAACTGGAACCTTGACATCGAATTTGGTGGGAATTTATGCTTCTTGTGGATCTTGTTTTAATTCTCTTATTGTTAAATGATAAAATTTCACATTTTCTCATTACATGTTTTGCTTTATTTAGATGACCGTGGTCGAGGCTTATGTATGTAGGAAGAAAATAGATTTTCCAAACAACACGTTAGAGTTACCTTCAGGAACTGTATCTCTTCTCATTGAAAGTGTCGCTCAGAACACAACCGGCAGCGTATTTTTACCTGAGGTAATTGTTTTTATTTAAATTTTGTAGCATTATGTATAATTATTTTTAGAGTGATAGATTTCAGTGTGCCATTGTTGCTGTTTAATAGGATGACAAAGATGTTGAAGTTTCTGGATCACCAACAGAGAAGGCCATTCTTCAGTGGGGACTTCATGTTAGTTGCTTGTTCATACAGCTTTATGGTGTCTTCTGTATTCATTATAAGGCTGGTACTTATCGGTCCCTACGGATCTTTGAACAATCAATCAACATCATCATGAAGAACACGGAATGAACACGATTTGAGAGGAAATCAGAAATTTTTGATCGAATATCACGTTCGATCCGATTACAATCTGCGTATTGCAGCGATATATATATATATATATATATATATATATATATATATATATATATATAGGGTGAGGTTCATTGTAGACACTTTCGCATGTGAAATAGCTCTTTTTCACATGTGAAAGTTTCTAATTAATGAGAAAAAAGAAAAAAAGAAAAAGAAAAAAGAAAATTAATCACAACCATTAGATCAAGAGATCTAATGGTGAAAATGGTGTCTACCTGCTACACTTATGGGGGTGTCTACAATGAATTTTCACTATATATATATATATATATATATATATATATATATATATATGACATGGCGGTTGAAGGCGGTTGTAGAACTTCAACTTTGACACTTACAACCCCTGAACTAATAACAAATACATAAAAATACTCAACTATACTTTCTAGTAATTACAAAATTTTCCTGTAACTTTATGTGTCAAACTTGATCAATAATTAAGGCCAACATACACCCCCCTAACTGTTGATCCAAGTTTGCTTCTTGATCTTCCGTGTCATGTCTTCTCTTGCACGACTAATCACCGTCTTCTTCTTCATTCGCTCCTCGTGACATGTTTTTCAAAATGGCTTTTCCTTTTTGATCCTTATTCTTGTCCAAGCCTAGACACGCAAGACTCCTAGTGATTCCACCGCGTTCTCTTCTAGAACCGGGATCCAGCAGGCAATCTTCGTTCTCCGACTCGACCCTGTTGGCATCCAAAAGTGAAAATCTAGGCGTATCCCTCCTTTCTTTAACAACATTGGTCACAATTCGATTGTAACGGATTTCTTGTTGGTGCTCTCCATATATCTTCAAAGTCTCCTTTGACTTTGAAATTTCTTCTTGGTCCTCCCTGCTCGTTTGGCGTCGAACCCGTAACCCCCTTCATCGACCATCACTGATTTGCCTTTGCCCGCAACTTCGTTTTGCAGATTCAACTTCGAAAAACCCGATGTCACCCCCTTGCCTCTTGCGTCGGACCGGTGCACTCGGTTACAGTCTTCCAAATTGAACTTCACGTGAGGAACCCAATCCCCACTTCGCAACATCGATGACGAAGATGGAGAGTTGTCCGTCTCCACATCTGAACGAACTCCGATCTCAAAGATTGCGCCTTGTCTGCCCTTCTTTTTTGTTGAATTTTCTTTTAATGTTTAATCTTCTAATCGGCAAATTTGAAGAACAGCAATTCCATCATTCTTGGTTCTTTTAATCGACTTTTCTAAATCGATTTCTGCTTTGTGTTCAACTTGATTCAAAAATCCAAACTTTGAATTCTTGAAAAACGTTATTCTGATTCACACACCAAAATGATTAACACCCGTCTGGCGTTAAACAAAAACGAAGCACTCCTCCGCATTCCTTTGATTTTCATTTTGCCAAAGAAAATGAAATCCTATGATTTCAAATTCTCCAAAAAAAACCCTTTGATTTCAGTTGCCAAAAAAGAACAGACCCCTCTTCCTTCCTTCTATGTCCGATCGCAGCAAACAAAAGAAAAACCCCTTTGTTCCCCCTTTTGTTCGCTCGGAAAACGGCAAACCCAACAAAACAAAAATTCCGTCCCTTTTGTTTATTTATGTCCGAATACAGCGACCCCCAAAGAAACGTCCCCTTCTCGTCTGCCTTCCTTCAGTGCGATAAAAAAAACCCAGTGACACCGAACACGATTTTGGCGCCTGCGAATTTTAATCACCAATCGACTCTCTTCGATTGTGATAACCAAAACGAACCCGTCTTCGTTTTGTAAATGCGATCGAACGGTGGGTTCAAAACAGAAAACCAATTCTGCGATACTTGATGAATACCGCAACTATGAATCAGACAACGGAGATGAAATCGATTGATTTTGATAGAGGCGCCTTCGGCTCTGATACCATTTATTGGTCCCTACGGATCTTTGAACAAAGAACAAGGAATGAACACGTTTAGAGGAAACCAGAAATTTTTAATCGAATATCACGTTCGATTCTATTACAATCTGCGTATTACAACGATATATATATATATATATATATATATATATATATATATATATGACATGGCGGTTGAAAGCGGTTGTAGACTTTCAACTTTGACACTTACAACCCCTGAAATAATAACAAATACACAAAAATACTAAACTATACTTTCTAGTAATTACAAATTTTTCCCGTAACTTTGTGTGTCAAACTTGATCAATAATTAAGGCCAACAGTGCTGATCAATTTTGTTGTAATTGCAGCTCGGAATGAATTTTGAAGCGGCCAGGTCCGAGTCTTCAATTATTCATGCATCCCCATTCAACTCAGAGAAAAAGCGAGGTGGTGTTGCTGTGAAACGGGTAATTTCACAGCCTTTTATATATTCCATGACAACATTCATAACTTGTAACATGATTCATTTGAAATATTACTTTTTTATGATTTTTTTTTCACAGTCTAATTCTGAAGTTCATGTACACTGGAAAGGGGCTGCTGAAATCGTGTTAGCTGCATGTACGAGATACATGGACAGTAATGACCAGCTTGTTCCCCTGGATGAGGCAAAGGTATGAAAGTTCAGTCTTTATTGTAATGGATGAACAACCGTTGTCACCAATTTTATAAGTTAAGAACTGATTTTAGTTATTTTCATGTTTATGAGCGCGACATTTTAAGTTTTACATGTATAGTTGTCTAAAGTTATTAAGGACCTAAAGTTGATCGTTCATTTAGTACTTGTGTTCCGTGCAGGTAGAATATTTTAAAAAGGCGATTGAAGATATGGCTGGTAGAAGTTTGCGATGTGTTGCCATTGCATACAAAGCGCTGAAAGAGGAAACCGTGCCAACAGATGAAGACGAACTGGCAAACTGGGAATTGCCTGAAGGTGACCTTGTTTTGCTAGCAATTGTTGGTTTGAAGGTATGTTATCTTAATCAGGTTTGAGATGATGGCTAATCTCCCAAAGAACATAAGAGTGAAAGACTAGGAGAACTTGATCGATTTTAAAATGCATGACTTACTTAAATACACTGAAATAGAAATAAGTGAATGGAAGTGAACTGTGATAATGGGATCATGACTAAATCGCTAAATATGAATGATAACTTAATTTAAAATGCATGTAATTAAAGGAAAATTAAACAGAAGAAATGGTTTGCATTGTAGGATCCTTGTCGGCCAGGTGTCCATGAAGCTGTCCAACTGTGTGCAAAGGCTGGGATCAAGGTATTACATATTTAGCTTTACCTATTATCATTGTGATATTATGCAATTAGAGCTTAGTTTACTTTAATTTGTGCAGGTAAGGATGGTGACTGGTGACAATCTTCAAACAGCAAAAGCAATTGCATTAGAATGTGGAATACTAGGGTCGACTGCAGACGCTACGGAGCCAAATCTTATTGAAGGGAAATCATTTCGTGCATTGTCAGATGCACAAAGACTAGATGTAGCCGAGAGGATATTGGTATGTGATTTGACAACAATATGCATGTGGCAAATTACATATATTTGATGATACGAATGCCTGCGTGATGGATGGAACACGACAGGTGATGGGGCGGTCTTCTCCAAATGATAAGCTGTTACTTGTGCAAGCTCTGAGAAAGTTAGGAAATATTGTTGCTGTTACAGGAGATGGAACTAATGATGCTCCTGCTTTACATGAGGCTGACATTGGTCTTGCTATGGGGATTCAAGGCACTGAAGTAGCAAAAGAGAGTAGTGACATCATCATACTGGACGACAATTTTGCGTCGGTTGTTAAGGTGGTTAACTATATCTATCTTTACTTCTGGTTGAATCAACAAAAACGTTGTTAATTAAGGTGGTCAATTACATCTTCGCTTCTGGTTTACTTAACTGAAGCTACAAAACATTATAATCTAATCATCTGTGCCAAATAACTGCAGGTCGTTCGGTGGGGAAGATCTGTTTATGCAAATATACAAAAATTTATCCAGTTCCAGCTTACTGTAAATGTTTCCGCCCTTATAATCAACATTGTGGCGGCGGTGTCCTCTGGTGATGTCCTCTTAAATGCAGTGCAGGTCTCTTCAATGCTAAATTTATGGAGTCAATATAGTTAAAAAAGCTAGGTGATATTTTACTTTGTTTTGTGTTCATTTCTGTTTAGCAGCTCCTTTGGGTGAATCTCATCATGGATACTCTTAGTGCACTTGCACTGGCTACTGAACCGCCCACAGATCATCTCATGGACCATCTTCCCGTTGGCCACAGGTTATACTTTAGGATAACAATTACAATGTTATGGTTTTATCTACTAATTACTACTTCTGTTTATTGTTTTTTAAATTGTGCTACTTTTTTCTCCCCAGGAAACCTCTTATAACAAACATTATGTGGAGGAATTTGTTGATACAGGTATTGCCCTCTGTCTGTTAAATTTCATGTGCGACTAATGAAATCTTTGTTGCAATGAAACTATAGGCTTTCTATCAAGTGTCGGTTCTTCTGGTACTCAACTTCCGAGGCAGAGAAATCCTATATTCACAACATGACCCAAATGAGCATGCTATCAAAGAGAAAAATACTCTCATATTCAACGCCTTTGTCTTTGCTCAGGTAATTATATATTATTCCAACTTACTATATATAGGCCGTGTACGTGAAGTCTATTATATATAACCAACCATTGGACCTGCAGATATTCAACTTGTTTAATGCAAGGAAGCCTGATGAAATGAATGTTTTCAAAGGGGTTACTAAAAACCGTCTTTTCATGGGAATCGTGGCATTTACCGTTGTTCTTCAGGTAATTAGACTCGGACGTATACCTCCATCCTCGTTTAATTTCGCTTTCACAGGAAACATATGTACCAATCTTAATTACAGTCATGTATTCCAGGTTGTAATAGTCATGTTTCTTGGAAAATTCGCCTCAACTGTAAGGCTCAGTTGGCAAATGTGGCTACTCTCTATTGAGATAGGCTCCGTCAGGTCAGTTGTATATTCAAATTCGCACCCGAGTTAAAATTTTCCATGTTTTTGCCCTGATCGTTTGTCATATTTTAAACCTGACACTAGCTGGCCTCTTGCACTCGTTGGAAAACTAATACCCGTCCCCGAAAGGCCTTTTGGTGATTATTTTATCAACATCTTTGCATCATGCACAAGGCCTAGAAATCGAGGTACATATCTGGAAAACAACACTGTGTAATGAAAACAAAGGGTTATAACTTATAACCTAGATTCATGCCGCATGTCACCACAGGTTCATCTAGAGGAAAAGGGGATAATTTTTGAATATGAGCACGGGCACGACTCTTGGGATGGTATACTTTTGTCCTTTTTATCGTTTTGGATATAATCATAGAGGCTTTTTTTGGAGTGGAGTTGTTTTAACATAGAAGCATGTTCGGTTGGTACATAGTTGAGGGTTTCTGTTTGATGTTATTACCATTTTGTAATTATTATCTGCACTACCCTAACCCGAACAAACTGTACATGCTGGAAGAACGTGTTTTATATATAATTAGGAATGTGCCCTGCGTGTTATTGCGCAAGGGCATTCTCTTTTGACCTGCCAAATCTTTGACATATTTGTCTTCGATATTTTTGCAACCAGTTGTGAAAATTATACCAAGTTAATGATACAATAAATATGCTCATTAACATTAAAAAAATCCACTTTTAGAAGCATATGCTTGCCTGCTAGCTGGCATTTATATGACAATGGGCGCCGTTTTAGTTTATGAGCCTGCATTTATATATTATGAAACTGCATTTGCTAAAATTGTCATAGTTACAAGTAGGATCAGTAAACCAAATATCTACGATTAAATATGCAGTATCACTGTCATATAATTTTTAAACAAAAATCAAATTAAAAACCCTTTTGACCTTCAATAATAGCTAATCTGACTCAAAAGTCAAATGCAAATGTTATAGAAAATAGTAATATATGATTGTATATAAGAGCAGAAAAGATAAACTGTATTAATAGAAGTAGTCATTGGTACGAAACCTGAACCTAGTCATCGGTTTGAGCCACGTCTAGTCTCGTAAGAATAGTCCATTTTTTTTTCATTCTGTTGTATGCTTTCCATGGAGGATCAATAATCTTTAGAGTGGTAAATATTAAATGTAGGCTTAAAGGTGCAAAAACCGGTTTCGGTTTGAAACCGGTTTTTGACTTCACTGGCTTGGGTCAAAACCGGTTTTAGCAATACTCGGTTTGGTTTGAGAACTGGTTTTTAAGGGGTGTATGTCGAACCGTCTAAACCGATTTGGACCGGTTCCTACGCTTGATAATTTTTATTTAAAATCATTATAGAAACTAACTAGTCTTTGATACCCGTGCATCGCACGACTGGGTTTTAAAAACAAAACAATAATGATAATCATAGTAAATTTGATATAATTACGAAAAAAACAATAATAATATATTATAATATTCTTAAAAATGCGAAACCTTAATTCAACATGGTTTATCCAATTTTGGCAGAACAACGACCCGAAAACCCTAATTTCGGCATAATGTTATATAAAATACTAAACGATTAGATATCATGAAATTGACTTAGGGGTTCTTTAATATATGTTAAAACATAGTAACCCTCAAAAATTTAGACCTTAACACCTTCCCAATTGCCCAGAATTAAGGATTTATCTCAAGAACCCTAATTTCAACATAGATTTAGAACTCGATCAAAACAATAAAATTAGTAGAAATTGATAGAGGGCTTTTGTAGAGCATACCAAAATATGTAGAACTACAGGAGATGAGCTTCTAATACCTCTTGGATTGGTCGAATTTTGATGATGAAGTTTCTGTTGCGTGATTAGGGTTTTTGAGGTGAAAAATTCTTAAATTGGTTAGGTTTTAGGAACGATCAGAGGCTGTATTTATAGTTACCAAGGTCGCAGGTGTGTCCTACAGGTGTATGGGGTGACTAATCATTCAAAAATGACGCGTGGACGCATGGAGATGCCAAACGTGGAGAACAAGTTTGCCTAAACAAAAATCTGCGACCTGTAGGTACCGCGTATCGCGAAGAAAGGAGGAGGGCGGCGCGATACGCGACCCACTTTGGCCAAATGGCATTTTTGGTCCCTGAGGTTTATTAATTGCATTTTGACCCCCAAACTTCTACGGAACTGTTATTTTATGCACCAAAACATTATATAACATGTTTAAAAAAGTTTCTAAGGCCCGGGACATGCTCTATGATATACGCATACGTGTGTTTTATAACTTTCAATAATTTAAACTTTTAGTCCCTCAGCTTTGTTTTATGTGTTTTACCTTTGTATATTTCGATGTAACTAATGTTTTAAGTTCAACATGATATTAGAATACTTTCTTAAGATTTATAAGACTTGGGATACGTTTAACGAGGTATAAAATATATAATTTATATATATTTATTTATATATTATTTGTTAAAAATTATGAAAAATCATCAAAATTCACTAAAATTTAACATAATTCATCAGATTGATTTGTGATATAAAATTCATTAAATATAATGTTATGGAATAATAGAATGAGAATTTTTGGAATGTACGAACTCCCGGTTAATACCGAAATCGCACGAAAACTCGTATTTTTGCTACTTTTGTTTTAAACCGCGAACTTTTATGAAACTTCACACATATTCACTTGTGTGTATGACTAGTATTACCCACAAGTATTATACATGTTTAGAATGCTAAAGTTTTCCGGTTTTGCATATATAACAAAAACGATTGAGTTATGGATCCGATTTGTGATAAAATGAAACATCGAATGTCACGAATATTGTGATTAAAGGATTAAATCATGAAATACATAAAATAACAATATAAAATGAAAAATGATCCTTTATTGATTATCAACCATGATAGGAAACGGGTCGGGTATTTACAAATGGATTAACCGAAGTGTTACAGTCTCCCCTACTTTAAGAAATTTCGTCCCGAAATTAAATTCGAGAAGATTATCAGAACAGATGAGGGTATTTGGTCTTCATTTGGTCTTCACGTTCCCAGGTAAACTCTGGTCCACGTTTAGACTCCCAACGAACCTTGACAATTGGTATGCGACTGCGTTTGAGTTGCTTAACTTCGCGATCCATGAATTGTAGGATGAACATTGGCTAATTCTGGAGGTAGTTCGAGTCGATAGGCTACTTTACCGAATTGCATGGATTCGTCAATACGAATGTCTTCTAGAGGAACATGGAGATTTTCATCAGATAAGCACTTGCGAAGATTTGACACATGAAATGTAGGATAAACATTGGCTAATTCTGGAGGTAGTTCGAGTCGATAGGCTACTTTACCGACTTTTTCAAGAATTTCGAATGGGCCTACATAATGAGGTTTTAGTTTCCCTTTCTTGCCAAATCGAACGATACCTTTCCAAGGGGATACCTTTAGAAGGACTAAATCGCCGACTTTGAATTCAAGGGGCTTTCGTCGTTTATCAGCATAGCTTTTCTGACAACTTCTAGCAGCGAGTAAATGATCACGAACTTGAGAAATTATGTCAGTCATTTCTTGTATTAGTTCGGGACCGGTGATTTGGGTTTCACCAATATCGCTCCAGCATACGGGTGACCGACATTTTCAACCATAAAGTGCTTCAAAAGGTGCCATACCGATACTCGAGTGATAACTATTGTTATACGAAAACTCGGCCAACGGTAAATGGGAATCCCAATTTCCACCAAGATCAATGACATAAGCGCGAAGCATATCCTCTAGAGTTTGGATTGCGATCAGTTTGTGGATGATAGGCACTGCTGAGATCCAAACAAGTTCCCAAGGTAGATTGAAGAGATTGCCAAAAATGAGAAATAAAACGACCATCTCGATCTGATATGATTCTCAAAGGAATACCGTGACGACAAACGATTTGTTTGACGTAAATATGAGTTAGTTTCTCGGCTCCATCGTTTTCACAAATAGGGAGAAAGTGAGCAGATTTGGTTAAACGATCGACAATGACCCAAATGCTATCATGACCACTAGAAGTACGCGGGAGTTTAGTGATGAAATCCATTGAGATGTTTTCCTATTTCCACACAGGTATTTCTGGTTGTTCGAGTAAACCAAACGGTCTTTGGTGCTCGGCCTTGACTTTTGAGCAAGTAAGACATTTAGCCACAAAGAGTGCGATGTCTTTCTTCATCCCAGGCCACCAATAATGAGTACGAAGATCCTGGTACATTTTATCTGCACCGGGATGAATGGAATAACGAGATTTGTGAGTCTCGTTCATGATGGTGGTACGAAGATCGTCTTGGTTAGGAATCCAGAGACGATTCATGAAATAAAGGAGACCATTGGGTTTAGTTTCTAGTTGAAGTTCAGCACCACAAGACATCTCTTAGTAAATGTTACCCTCTGTAACTGATATATGTTGGGCCTCAAAAATACGGGTTTGAAGATCAGATAACGGATGAGTGGTTTGAAAAAGAATTAGTTTAAGGTGGTCCTTACGACTAAGTGCATCGACCACAACATTTGCTTTACTTGGGTGGTAGAGAATATTGCAGTCATAGTCGTTCAGAAGTTAAACCCAACGACGTTGGCGCATGTTGAGTTCCTTTTGATTGAAAATGTGTTGCAGACTTTTGTGATCATTATAGACTATGCATTTGGTTCCATAAAGGTAATGTCTCCAAATTTTCAAGGCAAATACAACAGCACTAAGTTCAAGATCCTGCGATGTATAATTCTTTTCATGGATTTCGAGTTGCCTTGACACGTAGGCGATCACTTTTCCTCGTTGCATGAGAACGCAACCGAGGCCTAGACGTGAGACATCGCAGTAAACGACAAATTCGTCGTTTCCTTCAGGAAGAGTTAAAATAGGAGTGTCGCATAGCTTCTGTTTAAGAATTTGAAATGCCTCTTCCTGAGCAGGACCCCATTCAAATATTTTGTCTTTTGTGTTAAGGCGGTTAGTGGAACTGCGATTTTAGAAAAGTTTAAAATAAAACGTCGATAATAGTCTGCTAATCCAAGGAATGAACGGATTTCAGTAGGGGTACTCCAACTTTTTATGGCTTGGATCTTGGCAGGATCAACACGAATACCTTTGTTATTGACAATGTGTCCTAAAAACTGAACTTCCTTAAGCCAAAATTCACATTTAGAGAATTTGGCATAAAGTTGTTCTTTCTTTAGGAGTTCCAAAATTTGACGTAGGTGAGTTTCATGATCAGACCTTGATTTAGAGTAAATGAGGATATCGTCAATAAAGACAATGACAAACTTGTCAAGATAGGGTTTACAAACGCGATTTATGAGATCCAAGATATTGCAGGTGCGTTTGTCAATCCGAATGGCATAACAGTGAATTCAAAATGACCATAACGAGTGCGGAAAGCGGTTTTGTGGATGTCTTCTTCTGAAACACGAAGTTGATGATAACCAGAACGAATATCGATTTTTGAAAAACAATTGGCTCCTTGAAGTTGGTCAAAAAGGTCATCGATTCGAGGTAATGGGTATCGATTCTTAATGGTAAGTTTATTGAGTTCACGATAATCGATACACATTCGGAATGTACCATCCTTCTTCTTGACAAATAAGACAGGTGCTCCCCAAGGTGAGGAACTAGGTCGAATGAAGCCTTTGTCGGAAAGTTACTGCAGTTGTTTAGATAACTCCTGCATTTTGGAGGGTGCTAGGCGATATGGTGACTTTGCAACGGGAGTGGCACCAGGAACAAGGTCGATGCGAAAATCAACTTGACGAACGGGAGGTAGACCCTTTATGTCCTCAGGAAAGACTTCAGGATAATCTCGAACGATTGGGATGTCTTCGATTTTATTTTCTTCCTCTCGAACTTCCATGATGTGGGCCAGAAATGCTACATACACCTTGCGTAAGTACTTTTGAGCTTTAGTACAGGACATAAGCTTCAACCCGCTTAATGGTTTATCGCCATGAACCACTAGGGCTTGATTATCCGGACGAGGGAGACGGATGATTTTGTCAAAGCAAACGAGTTCTGCGTGATGTCGAGATAGCCAATCCATGCCAATGATAATATCAAATCTCCCGAGAATCATAGGTATTAGATCGATAGAGTAGGTGTGAACTTTGAAGTTTAAAGTGCAGTTCCGAATAATAGAATTGAGAGTGACTGGCTTTCCATCCGTAACTTCGACCGAAATGGAAGGATTAAGAATAGTATGTGGCATAGCAAGTAAAGGTTCAAATTTCAAAGAAACAAAACTCCTATCGGCACCCGAATCAAATAAAACAGAAGCATAACGATTATTGACTAAGAACGTACCGTTAACAACTTCTTGGTTAACCCAAGCTTGGTTGGCATTGATGTTGAAAGCACGCGTGGGTGCTCCACGATTATTGTTGATTGGAAGGTTGGTGATTGCAAGTCTGGGACAGGTATTGCGAAAATGACCAGGGTCTCCAAAATTGTAGCAGGCTCCGATGTTTGAAATTGAGCATTTAGAAGTTGAGCAGGTTGTTGAGCCACGAACTGGGCCATCAAAGGTTGAGCTTGAATCGGAAGACGACAAGTGTTGACCAGGTGACCAAAGCGTCCACAATTGAAACATTTCCAGCAAGCAACAGTGGTAGGGTGATGGCGTTTGCAAGTGTTGCATTGAGGATGGGGTCCAGTATAGAGTTTCTTGGCTGGAGGAGCAGCAGGTTTGGAAGGAGTAGCGGTGGTAGGAGTGGTGGTTACAGCAAAGTTTTTAGCATTCCTCTTTCTTTTGTTTGATTTTGCAGATGAGGACTCGGCTTTAACCTCCTTTTCCTTCCCCTTTTTCTTGGTTTTTACTTCCTTCTTGCACCCTTTTCGAGTAAAGTTTCCGACTTTAACATGGTTATCAGTCAACCTTCCAGCAAGGCGCATGACGTCGTCGAGAGTTGGGAGTTTACTTGCCCATAGAGTGTTTTGGATGATCATGGGCAGACCACCAATGTAATTTTCAATGCATCGATATTCAGGAAAGGCCATATCAGGCAACAAAAGTTTTAGTTCTTGAAAACGGTCCATATAAGCTTGACTTTCTCCACTGTCTTGTTCCAAGTCATGAAATTCATCTTTGAGCATTTTCATTTCACTACGTAGGCAAAAATTTTCCTTGATTATATCCTTGAATTGACTCCAAGGTAAAGCCAGAGCGTTATCGTAACCGCGGATTCATTTCTCGCCATTCCACCAAGTAAGAGCCTTCTTGGTCAAAGAACTGGTAGCACGGTAAAATTTCAAGTTTTCAGGGCACTCGCTCTTAGTGAAGGTATTCTCCATACCTTCGAACCATTGGAGTAGACCAGTAGGGCCTTCAGATCCAGAGATTTTGGGAGAATTACATGATTTGAAATGTTTGAGTGAGCAATTAGTAGCAGCATCGTGATTGTTGTGATTAGTATTCAGACCTTGTTGAAGCTGAACCATCATATTGGGAATGACGGTTGCCATCTGGGTGGTAATTAAGGAGGCCATCTTACGGTCCTTGTTGCCCTTGCGCTGACTACGAAAACGAGTCGACATATTAAAGAGAATGAAAAATGTTCGTGAGACCAGTGATAAGACATGATTGATAGTCAATTTGGAATACGAGTGATTGTTGTGTAAATCCTTTAGAGAATCATAAAATATCGAGGATCTTTGTAAAACATAGGATCGCGTTATCTTTGATAAAAATGGAGTGGTTCTCGTTTCCCGTTTGGGAAATTACAACCGTGACTAATCAGAGTTATTAATAATTCTTGGCAGTATGTGACATGCTTTGGCCTAATAGGTTCCGACACTCTCACCAAGGGCTTCCAAATAGACATCCATGTCCATACGGCTGATCCGGATTTATACGTAATGCCTATCTGGATAGACTCCCAGCTACCGGCATTTTCCCCCTTCCAGTTACTACATGTCTACTGACAGGAACCTAACCCCGACGGATTTAAAATCAGAAATCAATTTCCTAAAATGGTACGTAAGGCATCATTACTAAGGAAATAGGCTAGGAAGTCTGAATATCTCGTGTGTGTCAAGTGTATTAACAGAAAGATGGGATTTTGAGAAAGGCATAGTTAAGTAGATATAAGGACATTATATAGTATAATAGGCATACAAACATGAGTTAATCATGTGGGACACCTAAGGCATAGTCTAGGTTATCCAGTTTTAATAACCTAAATCCCTATAGCCAAGGCTGTGATACCAATCTGTCACACCCCAACCGACGGCGGAATATGTCGGGGGCATGATGACTGTCCAGATACTCATGACAACTAAATTAAAGTTGAAATATACTTAAACATGCATTTTTATTCATTTATTTGAAATATATTACAAGTAGGAAACAGATAAACACAAGTAATGAAATTAAACGTCTATTAACTAGGTCCAACATCGTATAGTGATCACATATTGGCTCAAACATGATTCCCTGCAACATGTATAAGATAAAGTGTCAACTACTAAAGTAGTTGGTGAGTAAAGACAGGTTTAATATATAACATTAGTATAAAGCATGCGATCTATGTGTTAAGTGAACATTCAAAGAATATGATAAACAAGTAATGAAATAGAGCAAATAATAGCATATCAAACCCTTGACAATTAGGTTTCCAATCACCCTGAAAATACGTTTCAATTTACTGGGTGGGTTGTCATACCAATAGATCTATTATTGTTACCCCTGCTCGGTGTGTTAATGAGTACGCTTAGAGTTTGAGTTTAAGCAAAACAACATCAATAATCCAAACAGTTCAACACATCTAGAACACACATAACGAGCATAGGATTCGCATTTTGTTTTAGAGAAATAAATATAGTGTTGGAGTTTGAGATAGAGATACATGTTGCACCCCAAAGTAATAAAAGAGAAAGGGGTTATGAATACTCACATGATAGGGAGATAAGATTTGAGAGATGACGCTGAATTTGCGTGCGTGGCATGGAAGTTATCCTACTGAACCAAGTAAGGTATTTTTAATACTTTGTCATTTATCACTTTTGAACTCATAAATACTTATTATATATATAATTAGGATTTAATGCCAAAACTCAAGTCTCGGTACTTTCCGGTTTATTTATTATTATATAAATATATTCAAAACCCTAATCTTGGTAAAATAATTAAATAATTACCAAAACTCACTAGATTTTGGAATAAACTTAGAGTTTTATTCATAATATTATATTTTGGAATAAACTTCTACGGAACTGTTATTTTATGCACCAAAACATTATAAAACATGTTTAAAAAAGTTTCTAAGGATCGGGACATGCTCAATGATATACGGATACGTGTGTTTTATAACTTTCAATAATTTACACGGTTAGTCCCTCAGCTTCTGTTTTATGTGTTTTACCTTTGTATCTTTCGATGTAACTAATGTTTTAAGTTCAACATGATATTAGAACACTTTCTTAAGATTTATAAGACTTGGGATACGTTTAACGAGGTATAAAATATATAATTTATATATATTTATTTATATATTATTTGTTAAAAATTATGAAAAATCATCAAAATTCACTAAAATTTAACATAATTCATCATATTGATTTGTGATATAGAATTCACTAAATATAATGTTATGGAATAATAGAATGAGAATTTTTGGAATGTACGAACTCCCGGTTAATACCGAAATCGCACGAAAACTCGTATTTTTGCTACTTTTGTTTTAAACCGCGAACTTTTATGAAACTTCACACATATTCACTTGTGTGTATGACGAGTATTACCCAAAAGTATTATACATGTTTAGAATGCTAAAGTTTTCAAGTTTTGCATATATAACAAAAACGATTGAGTTATGGATCCGATTTGTGATAAATTGAAACATCGAATGTCACGAATATTGTGATTAAATGATTAAATCATGAAATACATGAAATAACAATATAAAATACGAAATGATCCTTTATTGATTATCAACCATGATAGGAAACGGGTCGGGTATTTACAAATGGATTAACCGAAATGTTACAATAAGTACCCGTCTATTTCATTCGTTTGAAGCTCTAGAAAGTCCAGAGAGACCAGAGACGATTGTTACGTATTCAGGAGCAGTTTACAGTTCTGAAATTGAAGATTGAAGCCATTGGAGGTGTAGCAAGGTGCTAGATCATTCGTGTAATCGTTGAAGTCGAAGATTTCACCATTGTTTACCCTCAGTTTGCTTTAATTATGATGTTTAATTATTTTTCTGCTATAATAGTAACTTTAGCTATGATGAGAGGCTAACTCTCTTGATATTGTCTAAGACAATGTGATCTATTTCGGTGTTTACCTATGATTTGACATTGATCTATTGTTTGACATAATGATTTGAGTATAATGTTTATAATTCCTTTTGCATATCATAAATGAGTTGTTAAATATTGTGTTTGGTCCATTCCTAGTAGTATTTGGTTTGATTAGTAGGATAGACGTGTTCCGCTTGTTGATTCAATGCTACTTCTTAGTTGTTATCTGGCGATTCCAATATGTGTTTAGGAACTCTAACGAGCCTGGATAGGAAATCGTGATAGTGCATGTTTAATAGTCCATTTTGGTTGAAGTATGTATCTATATAGTCATGAACCTTAGCTTCCATGTCTTGGGTTAAAGGATTAGTGAAGTGACTAGGTGTAGTGCATCCGTGATGATATGTGAATTATATTCCTTTATGACTTTGTAGCTTATACAGGTTGTCTATATGGTCCATTGGTGTTATACGGGTCATATAACAATATGTCACAGATAATATTTGACATTCCGATTTCATACGACTCATATAACCCGACATAAGTCATATAGGTGAGAGTTATATAACCCGACTTCATACGACTCATATAACTCATATAACCCGATGACTTGTAATGAGTCATCGAATCATCTTTTGATTAATTGTAGTGTAGGTAGGAATGTTTGGTCGCAAGTGTTAAGGTGGTGTATAGTTTTGGGGTCAATCTCGTTTCTGTTAAAGTTTTGTTGGAAGCATGGAGGATTTGTTGAATTGTTGTTAAACAAACATGTCAAGAAAATATATCTTGGCATCTTTTTCACTTTGCTTTGGTGCATTTGAAAAACACGTAATAGCAAAGTTTTCAAAAGCAGATCCTTTAGTCACAATACAATTTTTTATGACATTAGATCTTTTTCCTTTTTTGAATTAAACATAGAAGTAAGTTATCATATTTGAAGTAGACCATTGATATAAGTTCTTTTTTCTCAAACAAATATAATTTAAAATGTAATTTAGCTTTTTCCTAATTTTTTAAATATATTTTAGCCGTTAAAATCTTAATTATTAATAGTGCATGAATAAGAATGGGAATAAAAATTCACAAATTTGAATCTGATTCCAAAAATCTATGTTAATTGGAATTTCAAATTCGATTTGGTACGAAATCAATGCTATCCAAATGTAATTATACCTTAAGCATCCTTTAATAAAGATATCCCTTATCCTTTTCTTTATTCCAAAATTAAACCACTATTTCTCACCCTTTCAACATCAAACATCTTTAAAATAATACTTTTTTTAATCTAATCAAAGAAATTAATATTATCAATAAATCAATATCGCCACTTTACGTTCTCATCTCCATATTCTCTAACTTCATTTCATCCCCATACTATTAAAAAAACGTCATAAAATCATCTAAAAATCCATGTGACCATATGATTACTAGATTTGTACTCAAAAGTCACAAATTAACCAACGCTTTTGTCGGTGGCTCCGCGTGATTTTCTCCGAATCTGTCCTCCGTTTTCCTTTTAATTTTGCGTCTTCTCTCTGGTTCACCAAATGCAGCATTTTTTTCATGAATCTTCTACTCCCCTTTCAATCCTGTTAGCCTAATTCAGGGTTTCTGTGGCCCCATCGACGGAGCAATGCTCGGTAGTAAAGCGCTCTTCAGTTTTCTCGCCAGAAAAGATGTCAGAAGAATACTCAAACGCAAAGACAGTGACGCCGGTGAAAGAGGTAATCTGTTTCCACGTTTTTCTCCATTTGATCTCGATCGTAAACCTTTTGATATTTTGTTGTTTAGTTTGTAATGCCGTAGTTGATGCGAACAGCGAGAATGAATTGAATGAACCGAAGTTAGGGTTTTGAGTGATTAGTTGAACGATTAATGGAGGAATGTAAGGTTTTAGGTCAAATTGTTGATCAGATTGGATTATAGTTGGACGATTAATGGGGGAATGTGAGGTTTTAGGTCACATTGTTGATTTGTTTCACTTGTATGAGAGGTATTGATCAGTTAAAGGAGTAATGTGGAGTTTTAGGTCAATTTTTTTTATCAAATGGACTTATGTGAAGTTCCATTTAGTGGTTTTAGACAAATTAATGGAGGTTCCTTTCTGTGTATTCACAGAAATTTTGACTTTTCGCTGACTAGGATGATTTCATTGCACTCTCTTGACTGACCATCGGTTCTTCGAACATTAGAGGGCAACACAGCTACTACCTGTTAGCTGTTTCGTTTGTGAACAAGAAAACAATTGATCGGGTAACAAACAGATAGAACTGGGCCGAATATATACATTTGTTTAGACTTGAGTTTTAGGAGAGAATAGTCTGGTTAGTCTTGATTGCTAACGTAACCGAATATTTATGTTGCTTCTTGATTTTGTGATCGGTGACACGCCTTTGTTAGTTAATGTTACTGTTTTGCTTGTAAAGGGTGTTTCGAAGCAAGTCCAGGCCTTAACTGGATTTTGGGTTGTAATTTGTTTGTGTATTTTCGGATAAATCAGATATATATAATGTACAAAGCTGCATGACCTAGAAAATGTACAAAAATAGGATTTAATGATGCTTTGTGGTTAAGGGTTGTGGATTTTAGAACCTAATTTTTTCAAAGCTGCATGACCTAGAAAATGGCACATATATGAAGCTTCATTGCCAAATTTATTATACTGACTCCTCTTTAATGATAAAATACGTGAATATCCTGGACCGAGAGTGACAGCATTCCATGAAGACGACGGGTAGATATGTAATTATTGCTTGAAATGTCACCAATAACGAAACTCTCCAATAGTATCATGTGAACATGGAAATGGTTGCATTTTTCATGGGGTGTAGGGTCAAAATATTTTGTGCAATCTATGTTCTTTTATCATAAGTTCTAATATATACATTAACTTCTACATTAAGAATGTAATGATTTTTGTGCTAAAATTAATTTCAAGTTTTCTGGCTGGCTCTATAAATAAAGAATTTAATCTAGATATTTGTTATAGATACCAGTTTGATTGACTTAACATTAGTAGTCAGTGCATTATATACTGTTTTGCACTATAGATTACAACTCTATGTGGGTAATGAACCATAGATCTAGCTAATTAGCTGCAATGCGTAAAGAATTCGCTACATTTTTGTAGAGTTGGTGACCACATATATACTCATCAAAGCATCACCAAATTGCCTTTTAAAAACGTTAAACTCCATGTGCTATTTATTGAACATTTATGGTTTGCTTTATTTTGCTTTCCATCATGGAAGTCAAGTGATACCACAAGACGCCTACGTAGTCAAACTTCTTTACATGAACAATTATATTTGTAAGAATCCCAAAAAAAAAAAGATTATATATAGCAAACGAGATTTTAATGAGTTCGTCTTTCTTATTCCAGGAAGAGCAATGGAGGAACTACGCGCTTCTTTATTTAGCAAGTTGCGTCGTCAACATCAATCCTTGTTGGGACCCACTTTTGCCCTTGCATTTAACTTTATTGTGTCTGTTAGTATTATCTTGATGAATAAATTGGTAAGCTTACATCATTTTCCTATTTTTCATACTTGTCAAAGTTGGTGTCATTTATCTTGTTAGATGCTAACACTTTTGTTTATATACTTTACAACCCCTCCCGTTTCAGGTACTTGTCAAAGTTGGGTTCAATTATCCAATCTTTCTCACTTTCATCCACTACATTGTTAGTTGGTTGATTATGGCCCTCCTAAAGGCTTCATCTATCCTTCCGCCACCTCCTTCTTCGAAGTCAACCAAATTTTCTTCGTTGCTTGGTCTGGGTATAGTCATGTCCCTCTCTACCGGTCTGGCTAATGTTAGTTTGAAGTATAATAGGTAAGTTAAACAATTATTGTACTTTTTGTGCCTATAGTGCCCATTGACCTATAAATTTTGTATTTTTCTAACTAAAAGCATTTTTTTTTAGTGTTGGTTTCTATCAGATGGCTAAGATTGCAGTAACCCCGGCTATTGTTTTAGCGGAGTTCATGCTCTACCGCAAAAGAATATCTTTCCGAAAGGTAACATTGAACAATTAATGTCCCTAGTGGTTTAACTGAAAGTCAAAGTGATAAATGTTTGTTTGTATTTAGTAAAACTATCAACTATCAATATCAAAATATTTAATTCCTTTGACTGTCAACATGTACTTTTCATGCAAATGAATTTTACTAGCAAATCCATAACATTCGAATGTTTCAGGTTCTTGCACTTACGGTAGTGTCAATGGGTGTTGCGGTTGCTACAGTGACCGATTTGCAATTCCACTTCTTTGGTGCGTGTATCGCGGTGGCATGGATTATACCAAGTGCAACCAATAAGATACTGTGGTCAAACCTTCAACAACAAGAGAGCTGGAACGCATTGGCGTATGTTTCTTTATTTGATTATGCATAAGTTGACTTTTAATTGTCGAACAAGCCACACCTTCAGCACCCTTTCTCTTTCCAGTTTCAGCATCTCTTATTCAATGTTTCAACTGAGAATCAAGGAATTCATATGGATTTTGAATTTGGAAATCAATCTATTTGACACTAATAAGTCAACATGTACATTTTCAATATCATTTTGGGAGTTTGAAGTTATAGATACCCGATAATTATGAAAAATTGTAGACTGTGCACGAAATTCCCTTATTTTCTTATCATTTTAGAATATTTTTAATCGTTTGATGATTGCGTGCAGGTTAATGTGGAAGACTACACCAATCACTGTGTTTTTTCTAGTGATGATGATGCCGTCACTTGATCCACCTGGCGTTCTTTCCTTTGACTGGAGCTTCTACAACTCTTCTATCATAGGAGCTTCTGCCGTCTTCGGCTTCTTACTTCAGTGGTCCGGTGCTTTAGCTCTCGGGTAAGTAGTAGCATGTATTCTACATTTGCCTATTCAAAGGACTAGATATTTATGTGCCTTTTTTATAATGTTAACAGGGAAACATCGGCAACGACTCATGTTGTTCTCGGGCAGTTCAAAACATGTGTCATTCTTCTCGGAGGTTTCATTATGTTTGGTTCCAACCCAGGATCAACCAGCATATGTGGTGCACTCACGGCTCTAGCCGGTATGTCTTTCTACACTCACCTGAACTTGAGGCCACAACAACCGACATCCAAAACATCTAAATCATCTTTACCAAAGTCTAAGCTCAGCAAAGAAAACGGAGACGCCCATGATCATGCCAACCATGGAGACGAATCCGTGTGATGAACCCGAACACATAGAAGGAATTGATAACCTTAATTGTTTGAATTCATTTGTTTTTACAACTTTTTCTATGTTTTGGATAGCTCTAGGATATGATGCATGTAAATTGGGCTAGTTAGCTACAGTTTATGGTTGGCTTCGGTCTGACTTGAACCAGGTCGTCGAATTTGGCGAATATGAGTCACTGTTAATATATGTCAGGTGAACAGGCCGGTTTTCGTCTCTCTCGGATTCTTTGTTTTATCAAAGTTTTATAAGAATTTATGATAATTAAGTACTTTCTTGATCATCTCATACCCATCAACTGATAATATCCATTTTTGGTCAGAATCATGTTAACCAAGTTAAATGCAATCTAACCAATATGCAAACCAAATACAATCGAAGTCACATTAATCAAACTCATGCAATAATGATATCTGAAAAGGGGAGATTCTATCCATAAAATCAAGTGTAAACGTTACAGAACAAGACTGAGTTTTGATAACACAAGTGACACAAATATGATCGGTGGCTCTGGCATCATCCATTCATGATCTCGTATATTAACCTTGAGTAACATAAGTGAAACGATTACCTAAATGAACGGTCATAGTGGGAATAGTATGGTAGACCATGTTTCGTCAAATGCTTAGCTTTTGTATGACAAGTAGATTCCGCAACCCGTGCGTTGTTATGGGGATAACGCGATGACACAAAACAGTTGCCGTTGATATAAAATGGTTCATATTACACCAACAACAAAACAAAACTCCTTTGCTAAACCCACATGACTATACCTATTATACAATCGAATCATGTGTTACATTAGTTCCGTTAAGATAAGAAGCAAAAAAAAAAAATTATTTGCATCACGTGGCGCTTATTGAAGCGGCCGTACTAAATGAGACCATTTTTACTATAGCTAGTAATATAATCTTTGTTTATGTATACAATATCTTTGACAATCCACACAATATGGTCTTTGTTTCTGTATTACTCGTCATAAATGCATAAGTGGATCAAGTGATAATAGAAGGATGAGACAAATCGATAAGAGGATTGGTGATGATGATGTTAGTGTCATAACTCATAAGGCTATTTCTATTTGGTGTAATTGGATTTACTTAAGACTAAAGTAGTAAGTATATATATTATACAAGTTAAGATGTGTGAAGTGCACACTTGTACAAGACTGTGTTTACCGAAGACGGAGCCCCTGATAGTGGGGTCCTAAGAGCAGTAGCCCCTAATGGTGTCCAAGGGGAAAACCCCAATGGCAATCGAACTAGAAGTTATATTTCGACAAATTGTTAGTGTTGTACAAAGTCTTCAACGATCAAATGGAGCTCGTTAATATAAGAGAATCAACAAATAGTTTCAAGATATAGACTCACCACTCAAATTAGATGTAATTTGAATTAGGTTACTAAACTCACCACCTAATCCTAGCTTAATTTCCAAGATACCTTTCAACTTACCAAATTAAAATAGCAATGAAAAAATTATTACCCTCAAGGCCTCAAACATGGCTGTAACAGTGTACGTAGTGAACTTGCATGCATAGTTGTTATGGGTTGAAGGGTTCAATTCCACTTGGATCAAATTCACCCAGATCACCAACCCGCCTGGATCCCGCTTGCTCCTAAACGACTAGTAGGTTTGAATCTTCATCCATATGGCTATTAGTTAGCATACTGAAAGTTGCTCAAATTTCCTTGTTGGGTATGAAGTTACTTGAATTAAGTTTCGGAAAAAACGTATAGTTTCAGTAGTAACTTTCTTCTTCTGAAGTAAATGTGTTTTAGAAAGAAGTTTTGAACTTTTGAAAAGTAAGTTTGATCTTTGGAATGAATATGTTCATCGGAAGTAAGTTTGTACTTTAGAAGAAACTTGGCCACTTCCGATGGTTGGTTTGTTTATTGTTGGATAACTTTAACAGTAATTGCTAGATCCAGTGGCGGATCCAGGACTTTGGCCAGGGGCAAAAATTGACCAAAATCAGTTGAGTCAATCAAAATGGATCAAATATGTTAAAAACTTAGACCGATGGAAACGGGCCGTACAATGACGGTCATAAAAGTGACGCGGCCTAAACACACATAGTAAGAAATCCAACTAAAATAATAGATCACTAAGAAAAAATTTGATTCGTCAATTTGCTAGGCTCGTCTGGTGAATATTTGTTCCCTTGCCTTGCAATTATTGGATCGCATAACATTAGAAAACAAAATTTGTGATATTCAACCGTATAAAATTAAATATGAGTTTGGAAACATGTTGTTAAGTCTAAAAAATAATAAAGACGGACTTAACAATTATAATAACATAATAGAAGAAAATATTCACGGCTAAGTGGACGATTAAAAACAAATTTAAAATTAAATCTATCAGATTATATGATAAACTTGACAACATTTTTTTATCAGAATTAAAACCTAAAACAAAAATTATATATATAAATCATTTCAGTTATCTCATAACAAACAAATTAATAGGAAGTAATGACTAATTAAAAATGATAACTTTAAGGTTTTTAAAAATAAAATTAAATTAGAGGGTTGAGTTTGTATTATCTACTAAAGTTAAAGGGCTTATATTAAACTTTAGTTTTGAAACTTGAAACAAACGACAAGACTTGTTTTCATTTGTTTTTATTATAATTTTATTTTCTCTCTCCTCCTTTCCCATCTTCTTCATCATGTTCATTCCTCTCCTCCATTAAACCTCTGTGATTTTTCTTTCATTTCTTCACTACAATTAATCAAATCTTTCATTCATTTTCCCATCTTTCTGTGTTTGTTTAAGGCACGGGGCCTCTCAAGCATTTTGAATAGGGGCCTCGTTAAAAAACTAAAAAATTCTCAACTAATCGGGTGAATCTCAGCGGGTGCCTCACCCCCCGCTAGAGTCCACATAGATCCGCCCCTGGCTAGATCAGTCAGCGGTTGTAACCGTTAACTGTTAATCATTAAATAAACTGTTTAAAATAATTAATAGCGATTACCATTGGCGCAGCTTTTAAGGGGCGGGAGGGGGCGTCCGACCCCCCGAAATTCTTTTTGCGATGTAGGGGGCATATAATTTTCGTGTAGAAAATTTCGATATACTCCGGTTTCGACCCCCCATTTACCCAAAAATTGGCGTTAGGAAAAAAAATTAAGATCCCGACCCCCCACTTGATATTTCAAGCTTCGCCACTAGCGATTACAAAACTCAGAGATTAGATAAAAAGACCGGTGAAAAAAAGTGGTGAATCATTAGGATGTTTAATATAACATGTGTTCTAAAGATTAAAATTGGATTTTTAATTACATTAATTTAAAAAGAGCTCCTATAAATATTAACACTTCTTTTACATTTATTTCACACCAAGATTCAATTAATCTCTCAAATCTTTTACCTTTTATTTATCATAATGGAGCCAAGACAACGTAAGTTTGGTTATAAAGCTAGTTCGAGGCAAAATCGTCCGCAATTTAATTTGAACACACATTTTCCTATCCAACAATACTCTGTACCCCACAATTTTTATGTTCTAAGTTTATATAAATTATCTTTTTATTTTAATCATCTTTGTGTTCTTAATCTTTATAGATTAGTCAGTAAAAAAAGGTTTTAGGGATGTTGAAAGATGGTGAAAGACATATCATAATGTCTAAAATATCTAGACATTATGATATGGATCCGGATGATCTCCGACCCGATTTGCAAATCATGGAATTCGAACTCATTTGGTTTCTTATTTCCTACTCTATCTTTAATTTAGTAGTTTAATTATTATTAAGGACGACGGGATGTCCCGCTCGATCCGGGTGGCTTCCACAGGGTTTCATCGGATGCTAAAACTTGAGGACGAATTTTTCGAAGAGGGGGAGAATGATGTGGATCTAGAACAACCCGACCTGAGCTCCTCCGGAAATCCGAGACCCGTAACCATTGGATTGAGGATTTTTATCTATCTTTATTTTATATAGTTTTATTTAAATATTTAGTATTTTACTTAGTTATTTGTTTTTCTAATTTTAGTTTAATTCCTTTTTTTAGGATCAAGTTGTTTATCATATTTAAAGACTTTTGTATTTCATATTTTAGTGGTTGATTTTGAATGAAGTTTTAAGTTTTTCTGAAGGATTTTTCAAGAACTCTATTATTGCCGGTTTAGGCCGACCGGGTTTATCACCGGATTCCGTAATCCGAGGTGTTTATCATTCACCACGCCTATCACATTAAGTTGTCTAGATTTGCCATTATACACATGGTACTAGCTATAAACAAACCGAACCGAACCGAACTGAAAGCCTTGTTCATATTCGTTTGTTAAGCTTTGAACGTGTTCACGAATACATAATGAACAAAAATTCTTGTTTGTGTTTGTTCATTAAGGAGTTGAATCTTATTCAAGAATGCAACCAAACATATACTATTTCTAAAAAATAAAAATCAGGATTCTTAATCCCAAACATTAGACCTAAGCATCTTAAATAAACATATACTTAAACACTTAACATAAGGCTATCCATAGTGGCCGCTTTGTGGCGAATATGGCGCCCCATAGCGCCTCCAACACCGACCTACCTGAGGCGCTATGGGTGGAAAATCTGGTTGGGGGTTATGAGCATAGCGTCGTGCCTCACTCTCTTTGATTGGTTGATCTCTTTTTCCTTTTTTTTTGATTGACCAGTATAATTTGAAGTTTTGTTTACAATATAATTGTGTAATAATGAATGGGACGTTAATGGGACTTTATGACTACATCATTTTCAGCCATGTAAGCCCTTGCTGATTAGGACGACACGTGTCACAATTTGCCCAAGGGAAGAGCTATATGACTATGGATAGCCTAATAATCATAAACACAATTATCCCAAAACAAAACACAAACTAGAAATAGTAGTCATAAACATAATTATACTCTTAATAATGTCACAAATATCTAAGTTTTAAATGACTAATTCTTTAATGAACACCTTACCGGTTATAAAAACAACTTTAACGTTCACGAACATAAATGAACGAACATAGCCTCTACCCCCTTCTTGTTAAACTAGAAATAGTTAGTTTTTTGTTGCTTTCTCGGCCCAAAGATTGGTTGAGCATTAATTGGATTTGATTTTTTCCACTCATTTCTACCCCTTCTTGTTAAACTAGTTTTGGTGAAAATGAGTTGCATTTTTCTGTTGGTCTAGGCTAGTTTGCTTCAAAGTAATAGCTGTAGTTATTTTTCTGCTTACAAATACAAGAAGAAGCTGCCATTCCTAAAAGCAATAAAACCTAGAAACAAAGGCCTAACCAAACAAATGGAAAGGAAGATTGGACTCGACACTCGAACACAGAAACGAGACGATTAAAGAAAAATTAACATCGATAAAATAGATGAATTTCTAAACTCACAGGAAAGCACTGACAATGAGCTAGAATATGAAATCAAATAGCAGAATAAAATAACTCCAAGGCTACTTATAAATATAAACTGGAATTCAGTTTATATAAAGGATGAAAGATCCCAGTAAACATTACTGCATAGAAACTGAAGATCATCAACTGGCTACAGGAAAAAACCAGTCACACCACCTGGATGGAAACCCATGAACGAGTGATCACATATCATATCATGATCATAATTATGATCGTTAACAACACCTGTCAAAACGGCAAACCTTCCCACCAACAATGGCGGGAACCATCTCAATGTACACTTCATATTCACTGATTAGCGTACAGCCTAAACGAGACGCTCAGTTTGATCTTAATGCAACTTTGGAGCTAAGTTAACAATACTCTCCAACATCAAACCGTCAAATAGGATCATAGCTGCTGTAGCTTATAAACCACATGACATATTGACATCACATAAATGCCAAACCCTACCACACCCAAGGGGGTGGCTCAACCATTTAGGAGTCCAAGGCCAACTAAAAACTTGGAGCCAATTTTTTGTTATAATCGATGTAACAGCAGTGGATATAGGACTTTTTGTTAGTGAAGACAAAAAAAACAGGTTCTTTAAAGTAGGATGGACTGTATATATAAAAACGTTAAATTGAACAATGCATATACATTTTTTGTAACTTTGGCTTGTAAGAAGTATCAGGTCTGAATCTAACTTCTCCTACCTGCCCGGCACAAGCTACGTTTTAACTAGTCGTTTTCGTTAGCTGTGTTTTAACTGGTCGCAAAAGTCATATCTAATTCAGCTTCTCCAAATTACATAAAACTGAATCAAGTAACTTAGAAAGATAAAGAACTAGTATGATCACACAAACTCTAAAGATTCACATTTACCATTCCTAAAAACAAACTCTAAAGCTTCCATTACATTACTGTTCTCATTTCACACACACCAAAACAAAACAAAAACAAAAAAAAAATCAACTAAAACATTAAAAAAAAAATGTACATGATGAAGGGGGTACTGCCAAAAGATTAAAACCCTAAACAGGGGGTATATTGGAGAAAGAAAAACCTTTGTAACCCTTGTAAGCGTAGTAAGCAATCCGCGTATAATAGAAACCAGGTATGAACAACACCGCCCCTAATATCGCAAACAACACCCCTAAAAACACACAGAATGACAGAAATTAAATTATTACTGAAAAAAAAAACAATAGGAAAACTGATGGAATTAATGATAATTACCGTGGGCTGTGTCGCCGCCGACGTGATTAACGGCCATGAAGACGCCGGAGATGATACCGAGGATGCCGAAGAGAAGAAGAGAGAGGGCGAGAGCGATCTCCTTGACCGGAGGTCGGTTGTGCAGGGTGTAAGCAAAATCAGAGTCCGTCATGATGTCTTCATCCGAAATAGAGAAGGTGTGGTCAACGTACGCCATGAAAGTTGTTGAATTGATTAGGTTTTTGAGGGTGGTGTAGCTTAGAGGGGAAGAAGGGCGAGGTAGTGTTCTTCAAATTTGGGGAAAGCACGAGGAGAAAACAAACGAAGTGAAGAAAAGAAATTGTGTTTATTTCGTCTTTTTCTACAGAGGTTTATGGCCTTATGGGAGAGTCGCGATCTGGGCCTCAACTCGCACCGACGGCTTGGGTGGCTACTGGCTAGCCCTTCTCCCAAGTTTGCCTTCTTCTGCCCTGTTTTTTTAGGGGTGTAAACGAGACAAGCCGAGCCGAGCTCGTTTAGGCTCGAGCTCGACTCGTTTAAAATTAACAGGGCTCGGCTCAATTCGAGCTTTAAATTTGCAGCTCGAGCTCGGCTCGTGAAGAATTATATAAGTTCGCGCCCGGCTCGGGCTCGGCTCGTTTATTATTAATTATTATTTTTTTCTAATTTAATATTATTAAAAAAAGTAAATTACGGGAATCATCCTTGTGGTTTGTCTAAATTTCACTTTTCGTTCATAAGTTTTAAAAATTACGGTTATGATCCGAAGGTTTGCACTTTTGTAACCTCTTTAGTCTCTGACGCTAATTGTCGTTAGATTTTTTCGTTAAGTGATTGTAAAATGACAATTAAACCCCTGCCATTTTATTTAAAAAAAATTCACAGGCAGCAGAGATGGGGGTGACGACGACGGTATCAGAGTGGTGGTAGAGGGTTTTTTTTGTTTTTCAAAATCAACGGTGTCAGACCGTGGTTGGATGGTTAAAGTGGAGACAATGATTTTCCAATGGCTATTTTCGTCCATTTGTAATCAAGGACGGACATTTTCATCATTTTCCCTCTTTGAGATTTTAATTGGCATGATGGTATTTTTTTTTCATTCATGTTTTCACATTTGTTGAATCAAGAGATTGATCACATATAAATCAATCACTTAATTCATAAATGAGTTTTCAAATAATGAGGATATAGAACACACACCTTATTCTATTTTTCTTTCTCTCCCTTACAAATGATCTACAAAAGATTCCTACTTATATTACATCACTTGTTTCGGTTTCGAAACAGTGACCTTAATTCAATAAATGAGTTTTCAAATAATGGAGATATAGGACACACACCTTATTCTCTTTTTCTTTCTCTCCCTTCCAAATGATTACAAAAGTTTCCTACTTATATTACATCACGTGACGTGTGCTTCTCATTTGTAAAGCTATTGGTGATAATTTCTGTTACATTCCACAAGTATGTGGGTGGAAACTTGGAGTCCAAGCAAGCTGGTTAGGATCCTAGTTTTTAACTTGACTTTTCTATTGTAATTCAATCAGGAAGCAGTCTAGCAAATCAGGCTAGTCTATAAATTAAAGTCGTGGTATTATATGAGCAGATATGCTATTGGTGTTAGGTATCACTCTCATGTTGATCAGTTTCAAGTGTTTCTAGCATTACCAAGATCACTATGAAACATTTCATTCTCATATATATTAACTGTGAAAACCGTATAAAGAAAAGCAGTACCGGAGTTTTGTGGTGCAATGCCGAGGCACAAAACGAAGCAGCAAAGGGAACAACATCATGTGTTGTGTTTTACATGGAAACCAAGTTATGGGAAATGTTTTACATGTCTTTCATTCTTTCTTAACACATACATGAACAGCCATACTCGGAAATGGAAAAAAAACAGGACCAAGTTGTTAGGGGTTAATTCCCAGCATAAAATGCCTTTCCCCACACAAGTTATCATCTTCTACTAGTCTCATAATAAGTTAAAGAAAAAAGAGACCCCTCTCTCACACGGTGTAATGTTGTTGGATCGTGTCGATATCCAGCCCCTTCAGCTTCACCACCGACTCAACATGCCCCTTCAGTGTTAGCACCTCGCGAAGTCTGTGAACATCAACACATGTTATAATTAATATGTTGTTAACTGAATGTAACCGCTACCAACATTCACCATTATTAAAAAAAAAACTAGATATGATAAACGGGTCAGGTTTACTTGAATCACTTCCATTTTTTTTTTTTTATTTTTTTTTTTTGAGTTTTTACTAGTTAACAATATGTGATTTTACTCTAGTTATTTAAAGAATAATCTGATTTTTTAATTTTTTTTAACTTGTTTGACCCGTAAGAGATCAAACATAGCCCAAATCGACCCATTCAAGGTCCATCTATCTCTAACTAAAGCTCAGTTTAAATACAGATAACATACCTTGCAACTTCAGCGCGTCTCTTAGCCTGTTCCGCTATTTCCGACAGTTCTCTATAGCCACTCTTTTCATTAAAGATATTAGAGGTTTCTGGTGCTTGAAGACCATGTAGTGTCCTTTGAGCAAGAGCCCATTGGGCTTCTCTCTCTTCTTTTCCATAATCCTTCTTGGTTGTGAAAGCAGTCTGTTTCCATATCACATGGTTAAGTTCATAATCTAGTCCATATGATAACTATTTTCCAAAAGATAATAATGAAAAAAAAAAAGTACCTTGTTTTCAAAGAAGTTGAGCCATGCTTTCCCGCTAAGGATGTATCGGATGGCGAATTTCATAATGTCAAGAGGGAAGTAGAATACGATGCTGTAGAGCCAGATGACACCGGCCCATCCCCACCCGACTCCCTTGATTCTCGCAAAAGTCCACTCTGCATATACTGCTATTAGAGTTGCAACCTGAAAGTTTTCATATTACCAACATTGTTCGTCACTTTTTTTTTTTTAAAATCGGTTAGTATACAAAAAACAGGTCTGTATCTTTACCAGTTGTGCTGCTAAGAAAGCACCCAATAACAAGAGACCCGGGCGTTCGATAAAAGACCAACTGCGAGAACGGGTCACAAAAATCAAAGCCTGGCTAACTATACTGACTTGGAGATATAAAGCAGCCATCATCTCAACTTCACTGTCTCTCAGAGATCTAACACCAAACTTGTCCTGTGAGACATAAACGTAAAAACAAGTTACTTTTACGTGATCATGTACCATTTCTACTTTTTGGTCAATTGGTTCTTTACTTACCGAGAAGAAGTCGGTGTCTCTCATGATCCAGAAGAATATGACAGTCATCAATGCTAGGTATCCTCCAAGCACAACTCCAGTGGCAAAGATCTCTTTTAGCTTCCAGCTATCGGGCAATGGAGACGGCTTCACTCTATCCTTTGAGATGGTCATGATAGTTCCTATTTAAGTACATAAAATGAAAATTAGTGAAGTTACAGCCACGAAAGACGGTGATATCGAGTGTAACAGAAGTGAAAACTCACCATCATTAAGGATTGCAATAATCAAAACCATGAAGGGAGAGAAATCAAACTTCCATATCAAAGCGATGAACATAAATCCAAACTACAAAAGGTGTAAAATAAATTAGGCGATGAGCTTGGAATATATACTAATAAAACATATACAGTTAACATATTCAAATGTCACATATAACTTACCACAATACGTATGGTGATAGAGACGGCATATATCTGCAAAAAAATAAAAAAAGAGAGACAGATGTTAACACCTCTAAACCGTTTTCATGGGAAAATTAATATAACTCAAGGGAAAGAGAGGAACTAACAGTATAATTCTTCATTCTTTGGAAAATAGCTCGACTGGTAAGCACTGCACTGATAATAACACTAAGCCCGGGCTCGGTAAGCACAATGTCAGAAGCACTCCTTGCAGCATCTGTAGCATCAGCAACAGCAATTCCGATGTCGGCCTTCTTCAAAGCGGGGGCATCATTCACACCATCTCCAGTCATCCCACAAATGTGCTTCCTTTCTTGTAACTTTTTCACAATCTCATACTTGTGTTCTGTATATTTTCATCAAAAGATTCAGTTTATCATGATATAATAAAATGATTAAAATCACATATATATTTAGAAACATGCACACACCTGGGAAAACTCCTGCAAATCCATCTGCTTTCTCAATCAACTCTTCAATAGGGAGTGCTGCAAGAGCTGCATCCTTGTGGCCACCAAGCAAAGAAGAAGAAGGGTACATGTTTGTTCCCATACCAAGCCGCCTACCAGTCTCCTTAGCAATGGCAAGTTGATCACCTATACAATAATAAACTCATATTTAGGATGCAATAGAAATAAAAATGAAAGTAGTAGTTATCCAGAAATATGTAGATGTAATTGATTACCAGTAATCATTTTGACATTTACACCAAGATTGAGAGCTCTACGAATGGTCTCGGCACTGTCATGCCTCGGCGGGTCGAAGAGGGACAACAATCCAACAAATTGCCATGCGCTACCGGGGCTTTCTTTGGTTTTTTCAGGCACTTCCTAAAAAATTATCACAATGAAGAGGGTAAGTGTTAATCATGATCAAACGTAGGTTAATATGCACAAAATGATGTAAAATGCAGACCTGTTTTGCAACAGCCAAAGAACGCAACCCGCGTTCAGCAAATTTATCAATCATTGCATGAACTTTCTTTTTCAAATCTTCTTTGCATCCACATAGGGTCAAAATCTGATACAACGTTTACAAAAAGAAAAAGAAGGGATTAACTAATCAACCAGTTCATGAGGATCAGAATACAGATAAAGAAAAGAGTTGACATTACCTGTTCTGGAGCACCTTTGCTTGTTCTATGCCAATTTCCACGGTCGTCAATGTAAGTCAAAGCTGTCCTCTTGTCAACAGGGTTAAATGGAAAGAAATGGATCTCTCTAATTCCCGCCCGTGCCTATAAAGTCATACACGTCATCCATGAGCATGAAACCGGATTTAGAAAGAAAAGCATTTTAGTTTATCAGTTGATGTAACCATTGAAAAATTGGCTAAGGTAACAGGTCAAAACTGTTAACATTTTGGTAAATGTAGGGTGAAATTTTTTTGTCCAAAACTTATAATTTGTATCCGGTTGACTTGTTAGAGATCAGATATAACCTGCATCGGCCCAATATTTCAACCTCAAACTAAAGGAGAGAAAAGATAGATACCTCTTTAGGATCAGCAAGGGTTCCCACAATGGCTGCATCAATAGCATCCTGGTTTTCAGTCCTAGAAGCCCTGGCAGCAAAAAGCAACACCTGCTCCTTATCCACACCTTTCGCAAACACCTCAATCAAATTTTTATCAACCGAAAGCTTGTTAAGTGTCAGTGTCCCTGTCTTATCACTGCAAAGTACATCCATGCCAGCCATCTCTTCAATAGCAGTCATTCTTTTAGTGATAGCACCCTGCTGTGAAAGACGATGTGACCCGATAGCCATGGTGACCGAAAGAACAGTAGGCATAGCAATTGGAATTCCACCAATAAGCAACACCAAAAGATTGTCAATTCCACTTCTGTACTGTCTATGCTGAATTGGGTACATGACAACTATTTCAACCAACATTCCAACAGCAATGGAGCAAATACAGAAGTTTCCGATTGCTGTAAGAACTTTCTGGAAATGACCAACTTGGTTAGTGCTATCCACAAGATGTGCAGCCTTCCCAAAGAAGGTGTGCACACCAGTGGCAATGACAACGGCTTCGATTTCACCTTGCTTGCAAGTTGAACCAGAGAACACCTCATCATAAGGATTCTTGTTCACAGGAAGTGATTCACCAGTAAGGGCAGATTGGTCAATCTTTAAAGGATCACCTTCTAGAAGGCGAGCATCAGCAGGAACGATATCACCAAGTTTGATACTGATGATATCTCCCGGAACCAAGATGGAAGCTTCTTGCTCACTCCAACGACCGTCCCTCAGAACCTGCAGTAAGGCCAGATATGTCAATCTTTTTTAAACTCAACGGAATCTGTATATAATAAAATACCTTGGTTTTAGGGGCAAGACCAGCCATAAGTGCAGCAGCCGCGTTTCCAGCATTGTTTTCTTCAATAAAACTGATGGTTGAGTTGATAACAAGAAGGCAAACAATACCTACAAAATCTTGCCAATCTGGTGGTTTTCCACCTCCATTAGCCATTGCAATTGCCATAATTGCTGCAGCCTCCATGACCCATGATAGAGGATTCCACATGAACCCAAGAAACTTGAGTAGTTTGCTTTCCTATGCTCATTAAAGAAAAAAATGAAAATCATTAAGCACTTGAAAGGAAAACAGAACCAACAAAAGTTTGATCATGATCCTTATTGAACATACTTTTTTCTCCTCCAGTTTGTTGGGTCCAAATATTTCAAGTCTTGTGGCTCCTTCATCTGCGCTTAGACCTTCTCGGTCACATTTCAGCTGCTGAAACACCTCCTCAATCGGTACTTTCTCCTATAAATACAACCAGTGAGCAACTCCACTTCAATACTAGAGATAAACAATAATGTACAACTTTGTTATTCTGTTAGGCTTCTTGTATCATCATGCAATAATAGAAAATTATATTCATCACATTTAGTGAATGTGACAATCTACTGTTCACTTTGCACAAGTTGTGATACAAAAATACAGGTGTTTTATATCAGGCCGTCCCCTTTCACGTGCTGATGTCAACCCGTCCCTTGCTGACATCAGCCTAGTATTTTAAACAATTTTCTTTCTTTTTATTTTTTTTTAATTTTTTTAATTAGCAACTACATGTAAAGGTTTCCATTTTTTGAAATTACCTTGGCTACGTTCAAGTTTCGATATTTGAAATGGATTTTAACGAAGCTTAACCCGTTCACTTTTGTTCATGTTGAATTTTCTTGTCATAAATCTTATAGGCTCTTACGTAAAGGTTTTGGTTTTATTTTATAAAACCAAAACCTTTACGTTGCAACGACACGCGGTCAAAATACTAGCTTTACCTTAACTTACATCCCTTTGATAATTCAATTAAATACAAACAATAATTGAAAATAAAGTAATTGAATAAAATATTGGTAAACCTGCTTTAGATTATCTTAATATATATCTTTTACTTTATTTATATTCCACAAATAATGATTATGACCCATCACAAACGAGAATCAAGAATGAAGGTCCACTCAAAATGAGAACAAAATTCTTTTTACAATTAATAAATAAACTATCTAGTAAAGCCAAAGGCTTTGCCCCTTTACCACTTTTTTCTAAGGTGCATTGGACACAAACATGGATATGGAAACCAGACAGATATCTAACATGCCTCACCATCCCTTGTTAGTGAGGTTTGGCATATATCCCAATTCCATCATCACAGCTTTATTGTAACACTTTAGGTTAATTAATTGGGTGGTGTGTGTGTGAGAGAGATAGAGTTATGAACACTTTAGGTTATAACTTTTAAGGTTTAAGGCATCACCTGATAACTTTTTTTCTTCTTCTTGGAAATGTTTCCTCACAAGTTCCAACACATGTAAGGTTTATGGTCTGGTTTGTTCGCTTTTGATTAAAATTTTAGGCTAAAGCGTTCCTTAATTTCTAGTTTGTACTAAACTTTGAATTATGAATTAAACCTTAAATTGACAAGTTTCAAATCCTAAAACGTCAGCTTAACCAATAACTCATTAAATCAAACGAAACTATATAAACCTTAAATTGACTTAGCCGACAATTTATACCACTAGAAAAATCATGAATTTAAAATTTTGAAATATGATATATTGTTTTTAGCAATGTTTTAAAAACCGGTTTTTTAGTTGAACCGGAAAACTTTCCGGGGCCGGTTCGACCGGTCGGACCGGTTAGACCGGCCGGTTGAACCGGTTAGAGGATTTATATATATATTTTTATAAAAATGTTAATAAATTTATACACCACAACGAAAATAGTTAAAATACAATGATAATCCACTAAAAAATAATACCAAATAGGTATTTCATAAGAAAATATAAGTTTTAAACTTTAAAAAATAATAAAAAATAACAATAAATTTAATTTTTTTTTTTTAAATGTCCTAAAACCGGTTGAACCGAAAAAAACTGGAAAACCGTCCGGTTCAAAACGGTCTGGTTATGTTCAAAAAACAGGGGATTAAAAAACCGGTATGATGACCGGTTGGCGGTTGAACCGGTTGAACCGGTTTTTAAAACATTGGTTTTTAGCGTATACGATATACACCCGTGAGTTGGGGGGAACACCGACCCGATGCGTGTGGGTGAGTGGTGTGACCAAATGGCATAGTTTGTTTCACACCCGTGAGTTTTTTTATTTCCATTTCTTGGATCAAGTAGTAACGACCAATTTGTTTTAAAAAAATGATTTTTTTTACCCAAAAGTTTTTAAAAAATAACCTAACTCACATCTTTCCTTTTTGAGTTCTCATATCATATGAATCGATCTAGTCAATGAAGTTATAAAACTCACATCTCGTGTTCTTATTATATGGAAGTGAGTAAACAGAAAGAAAGCTGTTCATCTGAGGTAGATTAATTTAAAAACAATACAAACAGAGACATGGATGGTTGAGAAACGCAAGTTGACTTTCCACTCAACAATCAATGGGGGGACCCACAAACCCCATGCAGTGAAAGCACGCCACCTGGCTTAGAGAAAGAAACGGGTGGGTGTCACTCACGTTACGAATACCAAAAAGCCCCCCAAAGCCTACCAAACCACACGATACGGCAAGGGTACATCGGGAATTTCGTGTCACAGAAAAGTTCCATATTCTCCTTATGAAGAATTTTCTTTTTTAAAAATTTAGATTCATACTAAACTAAAATTTTAATATAAGTAAACTAATTAATAATTAATATTAATAATTTGTAATATATAATAAAAATTAGAAATATCAATAAATCCAAGAAGCAGGTAATAGTTTAGCCGTTCAAAAAAAAAAAAAAAATCCAAGAAGCAGCATCAGAGGACAGAGGTCATTAGTCAGAAGCATTGAATAAATAAAAAGTACATAAAATAAGACCCGGGTACCACGGACATGTACCATAGCAGAATTCAACATATACATCCTCATCAATGATCAAAATTACCCTTTCTCTCTCCTTAAAATCCTTAAATCAACCATCAATTTTAAGCTTGTAATTTAACGAGAGAATATATATATTTCTTTTAGCAACAATATTTTTAATTACCATCACAAACCATTAAATTTTACACTAGTAAAGATTTAAACCGTACTAATTTTATGAAGGGGCAAGCATCAAGATTCTTTTTACAAATCTACAGTATCTTAGGTGTAAATCGTATTGTCCTTTAAGAGAATAATTTGTTGATATAATGATGCATTTCAATAAGAAAGTTACGGGTTAAAATCCTACAAAGTGACAATATGGTGATACTAGTATTAGATGTTAGAAAGTGTAAATCAAATTAAGTATTATATTATTTACCATATAAATTGATTAAAAGGCACGTGTATTTAAATATGTTTAATTTACATTTACCTTTAAAAGAAAATACTGAATTGAGTATAGTGGTACACTTTTTAGTAAAGTGGTATGTAAACGAATTGTACATAATTATACATATATCAATCTTATATTTTATTAAAAATAGTAAATGATTAGTAGTTACTTAATTTTTTTTACATAAAAAGAAAGCTATAAAGACTATGCAATGAATACAATAAGCATTATGTGAACATGAAGATTTAAGTAAATCAATTTTAAAGCTTACTACCTCCTACACAAAATTCATTTATTTATTTTTACTTTTATTTAAAAGGTAAACAGAAATCAAGTATTATCTCAACAGAATAACTTCAGATTTGATGCCTAACAAATATCCGACTTTTTAAATAATATAAAGATTCTGATATTCCAACAACCTTAGCATCACAATAACAAATCAATATAAAACAGTTTAATTCTCCTATTTTCCTCCCCGGTTTAGTAGAATTATTTTAACAAACTTAATATATCTATTATCTTCAACTTAAAACATAATATTTGACCCTTCAGTCGCATGCAAATTCTGAAACACATTATTATTCCTTGAAATGAAAATATGAAATCGTTGTTTTTAATAAATTTTGTAACTGATGAGAGGAATAAAAAGTAATAAGTGAAGGGAAGCAGAAAAGCAAAATTCAAACGAAATTATGACGATGCATTAGCTAACGAAGATGTTTAATTACTGCAATCTGAGATTCTGAGATCGAATGATCAGGAGAAATCTCAACTGAATTTCGAGTTTGTTCATTCATACGAACGATCGATGAGAAATGGAGAAATTGAAAAGGAAAATAATCAGAGTTAGGGTTTCAGTTTCATACCAGATCGACAGTTTCGTTTTTGATCTCTTCGAGACTCAGCGCCTTATCGCCACCCATGTTTGCTACGGCGGAGGGAGGAAATTACCGGCGATAGCGTCGAGAAATCGAAGAACTAAGTGAAGTGAAGTTAATTGGGGGAATTAATCGGTGACGAATTGCATCGAATAATTCGATAGGTGCTGCGGTTGGATGAGAGAATCAATGGAGTCTGAATTCTGCTCAAACTCCAACGAGAGAGAGAGAGAGAAAGGGTTTCTGAAAGTGTGGTGTATGGAGTGGCTCTTTATACTTAACAAGACCACCTTCCCACCTTCATTTTCTTAGGTATTTTTTCTTTATTTGTCACTTTATTACTACTTTTACAAAATAATCAAAGTTCCTATGGAATATATTACCTATTATAACAATCAACATCTTTTTATTTAATTGTAAGCTTATCACATAATTTTTTTTTATATAAATACAAATTGTTTCGACTATTAACCAAACGGTCTCCATCCCAGCGCAGTTGGTTTGGTTGCTCAGTATTCGATCCTTGACTTGTCTTTTTTTTTTCCCCAAATTTCTTTCAAAATAAATAGACCGTGTAGCGAAAATTTTAACAAATGTGTCCATGCCTAGTGGTTTTGACTTTTGAAGGACCTACTATCTGAACACTCCTTTTCAAAAATTCACACCTCAAACCGGGGTGGTTTGGGTAAACCGGACCGGTTCGAATAAAACAAAACAGTCATATCATTTCAGACTTCGGAATACGAGGTTTGACTGATTTAAACCGGGGGGGGGGGGGGGTATTGCTCAAACCGGCCTGGTTTGTTCATCCTTTTTTTAAAAAAAAAATTATTCTAAATTGTTATTATTTATTACAATGTTAACTTGAAACTTAGCTTCCATCTTACGAGAACCTCATGAAACATAATTATAAACGGTATCACTGGTATTTTTTCTTACTAATTGTTATTATATATTACAATGTTTTTTATTTTATTATTATTTTTTGATAAAAAATAAATGTATTACTTATCCAATTTCTGTGTTATATTATATTTTTAACTAATATGGATTAGGAGATTGTGATTTCTCGTCTTGCATACCACAAAACTATTTTCAAAACTAAATTTCATTTCAAATCTCAAGTCAAAAAACAAAAAAGCAAACCAGACAAAGGGTTCCATTTGAAAAAGAGTAAAGCAAACAATGAACTAACAAGTGGTCATTCATATTTCATAATCGTACACACTTACTTTAATTTCATTTCATTTTGTGATCTAATATTTTATAAAAAAAAAAAGTTATACCAGGGTGGTTTGATCAAACCGGGATGGAGTAAAAAACTTTTTATTTTGAGAATCAAATCTCAACCACTAATTTCAGGTGGGACCACTATAATTCATGGGTGTTTTTCCATATATATAAACTAGTGGTTTACATTGATTCTTAAAAGTTCTCAAAACCAATTAGTTTTCAAATGATCATCTCCTTATATACATTATAAAATATTTTTATGTCTAATTAGTTTTTAATTTTTATTTAAACAACTTTATGTATTATATGAAACAATGTATGTGGAAGTTACTTTAAAGCAACTGCCTGCCATGACCAAATTATAGAAGACTTATGATTACAAATGTAGGCCTTGCTAAAAAAAATCAATTTATATGATTTTTATCATGAAAAATTTATTGGACAAAACGAAAGCAAAGATACAATTCACAACCAATTTCAAGTTTTTTTAATCCTAGGTTATGTTGAATTCAACTTTAGCTACTTTTAATAGCTTAATTGTTAAGAAATTGGAATGAAAATGCGATCGAAATTGAGAAATTAGCCTAATGCTTTATTGATCAAACTCAGGAATCGTTACAGAATGATTAACGAACAAACAAGAAATGTAAATGAACAATCAATTTGAATGAATTACAAGAAATGAAGTAATCCCCAATTATATAGCTGGAAATCGGAGATGACGAAGCAACAAACTGAAAACAGAAAGTTTTCATTCGGACCCCCCTGAGTTCAAGCGAAGTTACATAAACTACCCCGCACTCTTTAATACTCGTTATTAACAAACATATGCTATTCCTCATTAGACCCGGGTTCGAGTCTTGTGCAACGCAGATTCTCATATTTAATTCTACAATCTCCACCTTGAGAACTGCTGCACCAAGATTACAACTTAATCAAATTAAAAATACCAAGAACATTAACTATGAGCAACAGAGGTTCAATGAACTTGAATACTCTATAGTGTTCATAGGAACTTCAATCTAATCAAGCTATAACCTCCACTGATGTAGATAACACTTATTAACCCACTCCTATACCATTCAAGCACTTGTGAAAACTTGTACCAGGAACTGATTTAGTGAGTATATCAGCTAAGTTTTCCCTTGTATCAATATCCTCCACCTGAATTTCTTTGGAGCTAATCACTTCCCTGATAAAATGCAATTTGACACTTATATGTTTTGTCCTTTCATGATACATGTGATTTCTAGCCAATTGTAAAGCTCCTTGGTTATCACACTTTACAACTGCTTCACAACCTTTTAAACCCAATTCTTGACAAAACCTCTTCAACCACAATGACTCCTTTATGGCTTCAGTGAGAGATATATACTATGATTCAGTTGATGATAAAGCCACAATCTTTTGTAATGTTGACTTCCAACTGATAGTGCTTCCCATCAACTGAAAAATATACCCTGTAACAGATCTACCTTTGTCCAGATCTTTGGCAAAGTCAGCATCCACATACCCTAGTATGCCACTTTCTTGACCTTGACTTCTTCCAAATTTCAAACCTGAATTTGCAGTACCTTTTAAGTACCGAAAAATCCACTTAACCAATTCCCATTGTGGCCTTCCAGGATTGGATAAGTACCTGCTTACCATACCAACAGCATATGCTATATCAGGTCTTGTACAAACCATCATATACATCAAACTTCCAACTGCATTTGAATATGGTATATTGACCATTTTGCCCCTTTCACTATCTGTCTTAGGACAATCCTGCATAGACAATTTAAAATGTTGTGCAATAGGAGTAACAACAGATTTTGCATCACTCATATTATATAATTTGAGAACCTTTTTCAAATATCCCTGTTGAGATAAACATAACTCACCCTTTTGCCTATCTCTCCTGATCTCCATACCAAGAATTCTCTTAGCATCTCCCAATTCCTTCATTTCAAATGCAGTTTTCAACATAGCTTTAGTTTGACTTATCTGTTCCTTGCTTTTACATGCTATAAGCATGTCATCAACATAAAGCAGTAGATATATGTATTGGCCAGGTTCATACTCCTTAAAATACACACATGGGTCATATTCACTTCTCAAAAACTCATGGCATAAAATATGTTCATCAAATCTTTTATACCACTGTCTTAGGGATTGTTTTAAGCCATATAAAGACCTCTTCAGTAAACAAACCTTATCTTCTTGATCCTTAACCTCAAAACCCTTAGGTTGTCTCATGTAGATATGTTCATCAAGACTGCCATGTAAAAATGCAGTCTTGACATCCATCTGCTCAAGCTCTAAATCATAGGCTGCAGTAATAGCTAATATAATTCTAATTGAAGTGTGTCTCACTACAGGAGAATATATCTCATTATAGTCAACACCATACCTTTGTGTGTAACCCTTGGCTACCAACCTAGCCTTGTACCTTGGTTTTTCTACACCTGGTATCCCTTCCTTCAACTTATATAGCCACTTGCATTCAACAAGCTTATGCCCTTCAGGTTTATCTACCAAGACCCATGTCTCATTCTTCATAAGAGAATTCATCTCATCATTCATTGCTTCTTCCCATTTATGACTGTCCTCACATTCTATAGCTTCATCATAGGACATTGGCTCATAAGAAGCTTCTGTTTCTGCTACAGTAAACACAAAAGCAGACATATTATCACTAGAATTTACATCTTCATCCCTGAATCTAATAGGTTTCACTATTTTCCTCTTTTGCCTATCTCTAGTCAATTGATAATCATGACTACTTATACCACCTTGTGTTCCTCCACCTTGCTCATTTGACCCTTGATCCTGTTCTATCAATTCTTCAACATGAGCAGGTTGCTTCTTAATGGTATCCTGAGTTTCAAACAGCTCCACCTCAATCAAAGATCCCTTCCCCTTTTCTTCATTCTTCTTTAACAGATCTTTGTATAAGATTGTTTCTTGAAATGTGACATCCCTACTCACTATTACTTTGGGACTTACATCATCACACCTCCATAGCCTATAACCCTTTACTCCTTCAGGATATCCTACCAGAATACATTTTTGAGCCCTTGGCTCAAGTTTGCCTTGTCTAATGTGAGAATATACAACAGATCCAAATACTCTCAAATTTTCATACCTTGGAACTTCCCCTGTCCACATTTCCATAGGAGATTTCATGCCAATTGCTGATGAAGGACTAACATTAATAAGATATGCAGCAGTAGCAGCTGCTTCACCCCAAAAACTATTTGGTAAACCTGAACTAGCTAGCAAACATCTAACTTTGTTCAAAATAGTCCTATTCATCCTCTCAGCAAGCCCATTTTGCTGAGGGGTACCAGGTATAGTAAGATGCCTTGCTATTCCACTATCTCTACACATCTTATCAAATTCTTGATTACAGAATTCCAACCCATTATCAGATCTAATCTTCTTAATCTTATTGTTAGTTTGATTTTCTACAAGAATCTTCCAATATTTGAATTTATCAAACACTTCTGATTTATGCTTGATCATTATTACCCATACCCTTCTTGAAAAATCATCAATTATGGATAGGAAATATCTAGCACCACCTAGTGAATTTACTCTTGCAGGCCCCCATAAATCAGTGTGTATGTAATCCAATATCTTTTTAGACTTGTGAACTCCCTTACCAAACTTTACTCTATGTGATTTTCCATATACACAGTTTTCACAGAATTCAAGATTAACATGATTAAGCCCATCCAATTTTACCCTCTTACTGATTTCACTTAGACCCTGCTGGCTAATATGTCCTAGTCTATTATGCCATAGCATAGCATAGTCTATATTACTAGTACTAGCCAGACTTACAGTGGGTTTATTAGCATTTACACTACCATCAAAAATATAGATATTGTTATCTTTTCTTGTACCTGATAGCATGATCATAGACCCACTAGTCACCCTTGCTTTACCATGTTTAAGACTTACATTATAACCAGCATTTTCAAGAGTTCCCAGTGAAACTAAGTTTCTGGTCAGTTGAGGGATGTACCTGACATTGATCAGTTTGAATTCTTGTCCCGATTGAGACTTCAAGATCACAGTTCCTATACCCTTTATATTGCACTTTCTATCATCTCCTAAATGAACATCTCCCATATCTTCCATCTTTAGTTGACAAAACAACTCTCTATTTGGGCACATATGATAGGAGCATCCTGAATCAAGGATCCATTCTCCTCTCACAACATTATTTGTAATGACCAAGACATCAGAGCTTTCATACCCATCCTGAGATCCATCAGGTGAATTCTGATGGCTATTAGTGCCATAATTACCTTTATACCCTTGACCATTTTCATGCTTCTTCTTCCTTCTTTCTGGGCAGTCTTTCTTCAAATGCTTTTCAGAACCACAAACAAAACATTTCCTCTTAAATCTTGAACCAGATTTAGATCTATAATTGCCTCTACCTTTTGCATTCCTTTGTTCACTCCTTCCTCTAACCACAAGGCCATTTCCTGTTTCATCTCCCTCTCCTGTCTTCTTCTTAAGTTCCCTTGATTTCAGTGCAGCAAGAACCTCATCCATAGATAAAGACTCTCTTCCATACATGAGTGTATCCACAAAATTCTCATAACTTTGTGGTAAGGCAGCCAAGAACAATATAGCCTGATCCTCATCATCTATAGTGATTTCAATGTTTTCAAGATCTAAGATGATCTTATTGAATTCATCAGTAACTTCACTAATAGACTTACCTGAGTTCACTTGAAAAGTGTACAGTCTCTTTTTCAAATACAGTCGATTAGACAGAGACTTCGTCATGTACAAACTTTCCAATTTTGCCCAAACAGCAGCCGCTGATTGTTCTTTTGAAACTTCTCGTAACACTCGATCTCCAAGGCTCAAAATTATTGAACTATGAGCCTTATCGAGAACTTCCTGCCAATCACCCTCACTCCAGTCCTCCGGCTTATGATTTTCCCATTTCAAGGCTTCTACAGTGCCCTGATACACCAGGAATGCCATCATCTTCATCCGCCATAAACTGAAATCGTTTTGGCCGTCGAATTCGTCGATACTGAACTTCGTAGACATGAGATCACCTATTTCAATCAATGACGTCCCTATCTTGCCTCTAATTTCTCTGATTCGAGCCGCATCAGGCTCTGATACCAATTGTTAAGAAATTGGAATGAAAATGCGATCGAAATTGAGAAATTAGCCTAATGCTTTATTGATCAAACTCAGGAATCGTTACAGAATGATTAACGAACAAACAAGAAATGTAAATGAACAATCAATTTGAATGAATTACAAGAAATGAAGTAATCCCCAATTATATAGCTGGAAATCGGAGATGACGAAGCAACAAACTGAAAACAGAAAGTTTTCATTCGGACCCCCCTGAGTTCAAGCGAAGTTACATAAACTACCCCGCACTCTTTAATACTCGTTATTAACAAACATAGGCTATTCCTCATTAGACCCGGGTTCGAGTCTTGTGCAAAGCAGATTCTCATATTTAATTCTACATTAATCATTTGGATTTCGGGAATAAGTTTTGATTGAAAATGTAAGGTAGCGTTTGGTATGCAGAAATAGAGGGTGGAATGGAATAGATCATTACATTGGAATGAAAATTGACATGTTTGTTTCCACATTGGAATGTAATGGACCATTACATTAGGAATGCGATTCTTCCATTTTAAAGATTTTCATTCCATAGGGGAGAGGTTGTTTTTCGATTCCTTCAAGGAATGGAATGAAAAAAAAATTCAATTAAATTTTTTTCTTAAAATTTTCTGGAAAAAAAATAAAAAGTAAAAAAAGGAAAAAATAAAATAAAAACATAAAAAATGAAAAACCATTATAAAATAAATACAAAATAAAAAATAAAAATATAAAAATAATAAAGATAAAATTAAATTATAAAATAAAATTAAAAACAAATAAAAATAAAAAAATATAAATTAAATTATTTAATTAAAATTAAAAAACTAAAAATCAAAACATTGAAAAATATAATTATAAAATAGATATATCTTGATACCTGATATGTGCGTCGTGTGAAGTATCCAATCAAGATTCAAGAACCAAGTTCATGGCTAGGATTACTGCCAGCCGAACCTGGTCCGAACCTGGAGTTCGGACCTGCCGAACCTGGAGTTCGGACCTGCCGAACCTGGAGTTCGGACCTGCCGAACCTGGAGTTCGGACAAGGTTCGACCAGCAGCTATAAATAGCGAGCTTGTTCATGGTTTTGAATAGGATTGAATTCGGGAGTAGTTCGATCAAGGTTCGGACCAGTTTGAGTTTCGAAACGAGTTCGGGACAAGTTCGGAAGGACTTCGGTTATAGTTCGGCACAGTTCGGTTTGTTTTGAAGTTCGGATTACTGTTTGAGTTTCGGGTGAAGTTCGGACTAAGTTCGGGGAAGGTTCGGATCACAGAGTTCGGCTAAAGTTCGGACATAAAGAATTTAAAATTTTCAACGATGTTGGAATTTCAAGCTTTTGTCGCGATGCAAAGTGCAATGTAGACCATGATGAACTTTGATAACGAAATTGGAACAAGTCAGAAAGTTCCCAAGTTATTGAAGTTGGAAGATTATCAGAATTGGAAGCAAAGATTTTCTGCTTACATAAGCACGAATGATATCAATATATGGATTCCAATCAAGAAACTTTATCAACATCCGACTGATCAAGGAGATTTTAAGGAAGTTCATACCTTCGACATTGCTGAAAGGAAATCATATGAGCTTGAACAAAAAGCTTTCGGTTATCTAAAAATGACATTACCTACTGAGTTGCTACATCAATTTAGTACTTGCAAGAAATCTAAACAATTATGGGATGCTCTATCTGCAAGATGTGAGGGTAATGATGACTACAAGAAGAGTCGGAAGAAAGTGTTGAATAAAGAGTTTGATAACTTTCAACATTATGACAATGAGAACATTACTGCTCTTGTTTCACGGTTTCACATCTGATTAGTGAGTTAAAGGTCGTTGGAATTGAGAAAACTGATGCTGATTTGAGGAGAAGATTATGGAAGCTTTGCCTGAAAAGTGGGAGAACTATGTTTTGTTACTCACTCATGATAAAGAATACTCTACATTGACATTTCACGAGTTTACTGGAAAACTTAATGCTCGAGAAATGGAAATGTTAAATTCAAAGAAGTCAACTGCTACTTTACAAAATCCTGAGTTGTATTATGGTGAGAATACTGCTAGCATGAATGCTAAAGCAACGCCAAATCTGAGTTCTGCACCAAGTGTTGCTTTTATGGCTGGAGTTTCTGGAAATTCTGATTCTTCAAAAGGCTGCAATTTTACTATTCCAAATTTCACAAATCAGAATGCGTTATCTGCTGAGACAACAACAGATGATTATGCTAAAATGATTTCTGCATTAATTACATCATCTTTTGGGTTGGTTATCAAAAATCACAAGGGATGATCTTGATGAACTCGATGACGATCAGTTGAACGAATTGGATTTAGCTTGGTAATATGCTATGCTAGGTTAAAGATCAAAAAGATTTTTCAAGAAACATGGCAGGAATTCATCTGATTTCAATAGCAAATTGGGTTTTGATAAATTAAAGTTGAAATGTTACAAATGCTCAAAGCTTGGACATTTTGCTAAAGAATGTCAATAAGCTCATGGAAGCAAACCCGATTTTACTCAACCATCGTCAAGTAATGCAAATCAGACAACTTTAACAAGTCAGAATGATGGTGTGTATGATTGGGGTAAACATTTTGACTCATCTGCTTTGATTGTCACTCATTCTCAACAAGAATATTATAATTCAGATACAAGTTCAGACACCAGTTCAACACCAAGTTCTTATGAATCCACTGAGAATATGGAAAATTTGTTGAAAGAAAATGCTTCGCTATTGAATGAAATTCAAAAACTTTCTGGGGAATTCAAGTTGGTGAAAGAGGAATTGGAGATTTCTACAAGAAATGAGAAGAATGTTGTATTGAAGAATGCGTCTTTGCTGAAGGAAGTCAAGATTTTTGGAGAAAAGAATGGAAAGTTAAGTGAAGAAATGGAGTAGTTGGTCCAAGAAGTCAAGAAATGAAAGGATGAAGCAGAGGATGCTGCGAATGATTTTCAGAATCTTTTTGACAAATCCCAAATCCCAAATCAAGCTTGATCTTTTCACAAAGGATGCTAAAGAATTTGCTGCTAAGATTGAAGCATATCAAGTTGATATGGAGAAGTTGTTAGATGAAAAGAGTAAGTTAGTACGTGTGAACAAAGTTCAAGTTGCTAATTTAGAAATTCAAAAGCGGAATGAAGATAAATTGAAGAAAGAATGTTTTGAAGTAATGGAAAATCTTCGAATGCAGAAATTTGAAACACATAAAGTTGCCAAGAGATTGATTGCTACTGAGACGACGTTAGCTGAAGCTCAACAACAAATTTCTGAGTTGAAGATTCAAGTTATAGATGCTAACAGATTGTTGAACAATGTTTCAAACTCACAATTTTTCACAAGCTTCTTGGCAAACGATGCTAATTTTGAGAAGATGTTTGATAAAACTGCATCCCCTCCTGCAAATATCAAAGAAGTGAAAGAAAAGATTGAAGATGTTGATTACTCAAAGTTTTCATCATCTAATTCTGAGGAAGAGAAGGTTGTGAAAAAGAAGAAAAATAAGAAGTCTAAGAAGAAGAAGGGCAAGAAATCTGAGATTCCTCCAGCACCTAAGTTTGTTTCTGGTTCATCTTCTGCTGATAATGAGAAATCAGCTAGTTCAAGTGAAAAGATTCGTTCTCAACCTGAATTTACTGAGATGATTTTCTTTGAAAATACAAATATTAAAGATATCATAGCTGAATTTTCTAAGTTGGCAAAGGACAGACACCAAAATTTACATTCTACGGAAAAAGTTTTTGGAAAGCATGTTGGTTTGGGTCTTAAAGAGGTTCCAGCATCATCATCACCAAGTTTGAAGAAACTTAAGATGAAACAGGTGAAGAAGGAAGTGTTTAAAGCTGAGAAGGTTCAACCTGAGCGTTTTTACAAACTCAAGGGTTCGGAACAGATTTTCTCCGATAAAGAGTTCCCTATTCATTGTGTCGATGCTCGAAAGATTTCTGAAGTTTTTGAGAAAAAGGATGCTTCAAGAACATTGAAGAATCAAACTGCCAAATGTTCTTCTGATGGTTCTCATTCTCTAAGCCCAACATCTAAATGGGTTCATGATGTGACATCCGTCACTTTAATTTTAGATTAAAAATGATAATCTAGGATTTATTACGGCTTATTTAGAATTAATTATGATTATGTGGATTATTTGAATATTATAGTCTCGTAAATGTGAACTCGCCAACGAAACGAATAAAATAATTCGTTTGGTTTTAAATTATGAATGTATATGAGTTAGAACCTTTAGAAAATGTTATACATTCGGTTGGTGATAAATTAGAGAAAATTACGCAAATAGTGAATTTGAATCGTGTAAAAACGTCACTACTTTTGGTCTCCGACCAAGTATGACGAAACTGAAAAATAGTTATACGGTTCTGAGCGTAATTTAAAATTATGAATTTTGATATAATTATTTGAATTTATTGGATTCGGAAAAATACCCCGTAAAACACGACATACACTGTGTGTAACTAGAAGTTTATAAATTTTGAAAGAAGTTGGTGGGTGTGTGTATGCATGTCGTGATATATATATATATATATATATATATATATATATATATATATATATATATATATATATATATATATAAAGTGGAGTGTGCTTTTGTGTTTCATTTAATTGATGGGTATGCATGTGGTAATAAAATGTAGGTTATCATGATTAACTTTTATAAAAACTTAACCTACATACATACACATCATATGAGACAAAATAATAAAACACAACACACTCCCTCCCTCTCCCTTATTTATGGCCCAAACCACCCCACACCCCCTCTCATTTCTTTCAACTCTCTCTCTCTCACTAAAACACACACAAGATCAAATCTTCATCCTTACTCTTTGAATACTCAAGAACAATCTTCAAATCTTCATCCAAACTCAAGAACACTCAAGAACACTTACCTTCTCTCTCTAGATTCAAGGTAAGAAACTTCATCTAGTTTCTTCAAAATCTCGAAAACCCACCTCCAAATCCAAGAACCAACATCAAGATTTGATAAGTTATGGTGGATTTGGAAGGATTAATCTTCAAAACACAAAGATTTATGGGAAAAGCTCCACTCACACACACAAAAATCGTGGTGTGTGTGTTAGTGTGTGTTTGTGTGTGTTAAGCTTAAAGTTAGGGTTTGATCATCTAACAACTCACATGCATGTTAAATCTAAGCTTTAAACTTAAGTTTTAGTAAAGATCAAATGGATAATCAAAGATGAAACAACAAGTTCTTGAAGGAAAACTTAAACTAGTAACATTGATGACACATGCATGTATAGAAATCATGATTTTATGTAATTTTATATGATTTCATGTGTTTATGATTATATTATTGATCTTGGAATGATGTTGATGATATAAATCTACATGAAATAAGGGTATGAAACCATTGGATTTTATTAAAAATCCGAAAATTATATATATATATATATGTGTGTATACTTGTATTTGAAACAAAAATGTTAAATAAAACAAAGATTTAGTGTCACAATTGTAGTAAACCCGCCTCATGGTCGTTAATGACGCCTACACGGTCGGTAACGATTGTCACTAATATAAACCCCGTGACTATTTCTCATGGTAATTCCGCCTATAATGGTCGGTTATGAGGAAACACGAGTGGTATACATTAAACATATAATACTTGAAAATTTTATACATAAATATGTGAGTATTATATAAAATGGATAAAAATTATAAAAATTAAAAAGAGGTCAGATTATTTATGGTAAAAAGTCACCAAATCTTGTAATAAAAACTTGGAGTAAATAAGTGGAGATAAAGTAATGATTAGATAAGACTTTTTTATGGCTTTAAATGCATTAAATAGATTGAAAATGTAAAAATATGGTAAAAATCCGAAAAATTCAGTTTGGACAGTAGTAAAAGATTTATGATCAGTAGATATGAGTTATAAAAAATTCTCTAGAATTTTTGGAAATTTATTTAATAATTAAAATGGAATTTATATGCTTAAAAATGGCTAAAAATGCTTAAAAATAGAATAAATTGGAAAAAAAAATATGAAATAAAATGAGGACTTATTTTGGACAGTAGGTAACAAATATAAGTGAGAATAATTGAAAACTTAGGTGAAAATGGCACCCGAACCCTTAAAACGGTGAAAACTATGCATTAAAACGTATAAAACTTAGTAAAATAAGGTATAAAATGGGAAAATAATTGAGATCAGTAGCTAAAAGACTTGGAACAGATTTATAATGTTTAGGAAACATATAAAAATGATGTGGAAATGGAAACTTAAGTATTGGAGAAAAATTGGATAAAACCCGTCACCGAAAAAGCCGTAAAAATGGGTAATTTAGCATAAAATAGAGAAAAATTAGAAAATAAGTGCTATAATGTTTGGAATGATTATAATTAAGTATAATAACTTATATCGAGCCTTAGCATAAAATTCCGTGAGTAGAGACTAGTTTCTTTTGCTTTATTTGTTGAAATTAGTCGAATAAAGGCAAAATCGTTATTTTGCCCAAAGTAAATTCAGAATTTGTCACATTAGTTAAGTAGAATTGCCTAACTAATCTGATCCTAATAAAAATAGGACCAAGATACCTGAATTTGCTTATTTAGAAGCCAAGCTAGTACTTACAAGCAAAGGTGAGTTCACTCGAATCCCTCTTTTAATACACGTTTTTACTAAAGTTAAACTAAAGTTAATTGGGTAAATTGAGTTGAAAAATGGATGTGTGGGTATGGTTATACGTAATTAATGGTATAGACGCTCATAAAAAGATGAGCCTGGCCAAAATTGCAAAGAGTATGGTGCAAAATTGCAAAAAGTATGGTGCAATAAGTCTGCCGTCTAAAATCATTAAAAGAAGCGCGAGAGGTATTGATAGATCTATCGGGTTGACCCCCATACCACTGATCAGTCGCTCTGGTCGCGCAACAGGGTGGTAAATACTTTCGAACATTGGTCTAGCGTTGATTTAGAGCTTAACGTTTAATTGTACATCATAATGCCTAGCTAGCTTATGAACCATACTTGTCGCTAAACTCATTATTTGGTATAAAGTGAAATGAAATGTGGGAAAGAGAATAAGAATAAATGGAAATGTAATCATGGGATCTATATGGTGATTGTGGAATTAAATTGTGAACTCACCAACCTTTTGGTTGACACCGTTTATTAATGCCTTTTTTTAGGTACATGATGCTTGTCTTGAGAGATGGACCCGGTATACCAAAGACGAAGTTGTTGTGTGTTCTCTTTTGCACTTAATGTAAACGTTTTAGTAATGATGATGTAAGGGACCGTAACATGGATGACTATGTTATCCATTGATAAATAAAATGTTGTTTTTATCTTTTATTATATTACTAGTTACTAAAACGCATGGGTTACCAACTTTGAACACCACCACGTAAGACTTCCGCTGAATTAAGAAAATTGGGGTGTGACACATGATCACCGGAATCAGGTACATCATACTTCTTTTGATCATGTTCAAGATATCCATGTGTGTGATTCTGTGCAGGCACCTAAACGGTGGGACGAATCTGAACTGTATGTTATGTTTGCCGCCAATAAGGGCATATGGCAAAAGATTGTCCACTTTCTGCTGAATCAATCCAAAGGTTTCAACAGAAACTAGTTTTTGGTAAACCTACCAAACAAAAGTTTATTAATGAACAAGGCAGAGTTTTTTTATGAATGTGAACCTACATTCTTTCTAAAACAAAAACGGTTTGTTCCTAAGTTTCAAAAGGTTCAAAATGTAGGTTTTTCATCACAGTCATCTGTAATTGATTCATCAAAAACTGAATTACCAAAACAATCACAATTTGGGAAACCATAGATGGTTTCGAAACAAATCCATAACACTGGTCGACCAGAAGCGATCCGCTTCGGGTCATTTATGAACTAATCAGTTTGACCAGTGTGTAGGTACTTCTAAAAGACCTATCGGTGATTGCAAAGTTGTTGATGGAGAAGTATTCTACTTAACTTAAATTGCTTGCAATATATTTTTCTAACCTGCAAATTATCTGAAATTCTAAAAACTGCATGATATCCGTGTTGATTGATCAATTTTCTTTCGTTATGTTTTTTCCATTAATAAAACCAAAAATAGCGTCATGTTTTTGTAAAATGAAAAATCCAAAAATAGAGTTTTTATTTTAAGGAAGGGGGGGGGGGATGCATGTAAGGGGAAGAAATATCAAATATATTAAAATGCATGTTATGGAAAGAAGGTGAATACATGCCAAATATATAAGGAAGGTGAATACATGCACAATATATAAGGAATGTGAATACATGCTCAATATATAAAGTTGTGAGAAATTGATCATTGGGAAATGATGGTACATTGCATGCCTTACGTGTCCGACTCATGAATAGAGTAGATGAAAGGGTCATAAGATCATTGTTTGATATGTTTGGTAGGCTCGACAAATCAGAAGGTATTCAGATGTGATATACACTAAATACTAAGAGAAAAATAAGTGTGGAAATCAAATGAGAAGTCATTGTGTATACATGTGTTCATTTTGCAAAGATTTAAACTTGTTTGATTTTCTTTATTTTGTCAAATGATCGGACTTTCTCTGCGTGCTCACAAGGCCGACCTGATTGTTGTTCGTTTGACGTTCTGCTTTATTTTATTTGGTGTTTCGTATAATTCATCGGACTTTCTCTGCGTGTACGGGAGTACCGACCTGATTGTTGTTGGGTTATACACTTTTAACTTGTTTTATATTTCTTTATTTTGTTAAATCCGAGAACTTATCTGCGTATCGAAAGATCGACCTTAAGGTAGACGATTTAATGTTCTTATTTCTTTTTGCATGGAACACAGTTGATGATATCATGAAAAACATTATGATTTGTGAAAAATTCACAAGTGTAATCACACAAAAAGGAAAAGAAAAAGAAAAGGAGAATGTCTGAATATGTCTGATAGTGTGGGATACACTGGTCAAAGCAAATCTAATCAATACCTAACATATCCAGATGTTATGAGTATGATTCTGCCTGAGTTTAAGATGGACAAATTATACCGGAAATCAACATGACTTATGTGCTTCAACTAATTGAAATTGAAGTGTAGTTCAGTGCGTCATGTCTAATATGATCCCATATAGTGATCTTTCTCATACCAAAAATATAGTTTAATTCTGTATTGCATTCACATTTCATTTTCGGAAAAATACAAAAAGATTTTCAGTGTGTTTTAGCATAAGTTTGAAAAATCAAAAAGATTTTAGGTTTGTTTTGATATAAATTTTCTAAAAGCCAAAATGATATTATTTCTGCTTTATTTTCGATCTGATTAACACGTGATACAGATTCAAGTTTCAAAATCATATCTTAGAGTCTCGAAGAGACGTTTTGCGCCAAGATTATTTAAATTTTGAGCAGGTTGCTAAAATGAAGGAAATCACAACTTTAATTCTTTTGAAGTTGTTGACAAAAGACCAGAGATACACCAGACATCGTCAAGTATTCAAGATCAAGCTACGATCAAGTTGAGGAAGAGTTTGTTCGAAGATTCATTTCATTTGACGAATGGATTCTACACTTGAGGGGGAGCTTGATTGAAGATACAGATTTGAAGATGTTAAAGAGATACTGCACAAGACGAGGGGAGTCTGTTGATACCTGATATGTGCGTCGTGTGAAGTATCCAATCAAGATTCAAGAACCAAGTTCATGGCTAGGATTACTGCCAGCCGAACCTGGTCCGTACCTGGAGTTCGGACAGGGTTCGGCCAGCAGCTATAAAATAGCGAGCTTGTTCATTGTTTTGAATAGGAATGAATAGCAGAGTGAATCTTAAGTGTGTGTTTCTGAGGTGTAATTCTCTGTGTCTCAGTTCTAAGTGTTCTGAGTTGTAATTGTTTTTTGATCAATAAAACAACTCTTAATTACTCGTTTTGTATTCCGAATAGCTAGATTGAGTAGACGATCCAACGCTCACGACTTTTCAATATATTAACTTTAAATGGAAATATTAGTAAATTATATTCGATTACCCCACTTTTAATAACCATCAAACAATAAGAAGTAATGATTTATTTCATTCCCAAATGGTAATCAAACAGGACGATGGAATGGTAATGATCCATTTCATTCCCTCGACCATTTCATTCCATACCCCATTCCATTCCATACCCCATTCCATTCCTTTGTTCATTCCATTACCTCATACCAAACAGACCCTAAGACTTTATCTTTAACTAGGTTAGTAACCCGTAAACTATATGGGTTGAATTTAGGTTTTTGGACACCTCGTCCAAAAACCAGGTCAAACCTCCTTATTTTGACTTTTAATTAAGTATTTACGTGCATTAATTGTTATGATAAAACTGTTTAAATTACTAAGTTAAACTGAAAACTGACAACCGATAACTGATAACTGAAGACGTAAATAAATTCCGCGTTTGTACTGGAAACATATACCCGTAAAATATAATAGTCTTCATATGATGAATATGGAACTTCAATAATAAAAATTAAATATATAAAGGTACTTTTTATATTTTTATCAAAAACTGGTGTCATGGACTTATTCCAACGACACAAAGAGATGTTAAGCGATTATATATTTAAAACAACTTGGTTTTAAATAATTATGATGATCAAACTTAAAACTAACGCGGACAAACGAAATAAAATTCGTTAACAATCACGCGTATGAGGAACTGTATACTAAATCAACTTTCTGGAAAACTGAAATCAACTTTCTGGAAAACTGAAATAACTGATTCAACTTAGATATTTTTATGTACTAAAAATATGACAATAACCTTTTCGTTGTCAAGACTTAACCAAAACTGAGAACCGACGACCAGTTCGGGCCTAGTTCGGCCCAACAAGCCCAAAAACAATTCAAACAAGCCCGAAACTCGACTCGATAACCAAACCCGATTTACCGAGCATCCGACCCAAATCGGAGGACCCGCCCAGGCCGAACCGGCGCCCTGTTTTCTCTACAGCCCAACCCGAGAAACCGGCCCGCCTCCCTTGTTATTTCTTTTGGGCTTCGGCTGAACCCGCAAACAATTTGTTTAATTATCTTTGGCCCATGATTTTTATATATTAAGCCCACTATATTTTTATAAAAACTCTAGCCCATCAACTCTTATAAAAATTCACCATCTTTGTAGTTTTAATATGCTTGGGTTATATTTATAAAAATTATGATTGTTAACCATCATTATCATTCTCATATTTTATAAAAACCTCCTAATCCATGCCACCACTTATAAAACATGGCCTAGATTTACAAAATAATTCACTAACTAATTGTCTTGGTAACAAGGATGGCCACATAAACCTAGTCTAAACTCATCAAGTCTTGCCAACTTGCATAAGTACTACCCTATGGACCAAAGACATGACTAATGGTCATTACCCAAGGTTTAGGCTATAAGAGAAGTCCTCCACCATACTTCCACTCCACACCTCACCACTATCTCCCTCTCCCTTACCTAGTTCGGCTGGCCCACCCCAACAGCCACCGCCACTGACCACCTCCAGCCACCACCCTGCTGCCGCTGCATAATCGTTGCTGACGTCGCTGGACCACCGCCACCACCCTTCCTTCTTCACGGTTTCCTTTCACTCACCCCCATTGTGAGTCTTCTAACCCCATTTTCACCTATGTTCTTACATATTTCTAAGACACAAAAATGATACCCCAAGTCTTGACAACAACCACAAAATACTTACATTTTGTTAAATCATATAACAATCTCTCTTCTCTATCTCATTTCTTCAATAATCAAAACATTCTCTTGGTGTCTTAAAGACTTAAAGTAGCCAAGGAGTGTAGTGAAACACACTTAAGAAATCCAAGAAAAGTGTGTACCATGATTCTTGTGTTCTTGTCATTATTGATTAAATTCATGTCATTTAGTTTATTTATCCTAACACATTTGTTTTAATAGAATCATTTGAAATATAAAAGAGATGACTAACTAAATGGTAAATAAAAATGGGTGTTAAACTTTATGTACATAGAATTGTCCTAACACACAAGTGTTAGTGGATTTAATTTTGCTTCATTGTTATTTATGTTATTTGGTTATAACACTATAAGTGTTAGTAGATATTATATATTTGATGAACATTGGTCCTAACACTTGATGTTAGTAGATGGAAACAAATATGATCATGTTATTTGCACTTGGATTAATTAGTGTTCATGGGTGGATTAAAAAGTGGAAACAAACATAAACAAAATCCCAAGTATGTATAAAATTGTCATGGATTTTATTTAAAATCTAACTTACAATTTTTAGACAAAAGAGATACATTTGGACATAATCCATGGAAAAATCACCTTTCATAAACTAACACATTTATGTGTTGATGAGAACATTCCCTTTCAAAATTTAAAGATATATATAATTTTTGGCTAAAACTGACAAAATTTACATTTATGTCAAATGATTTATATTTAGATTTATTATTGGTTTTAACTATAAAAGAGACATACATGGACTTTTGAATATTTTTATAATCTTTTATTATCACTTTGATAAGTCAAAGTAATCAAAACGAAAATACGTTGCGTAGTAATAAAACAGGGACCCATACGGCGATATACGCGAGAACGTAAACATTGGACTTTTAAATCAAATCACATGTCTTATGTTTGCAAAATGGCTTAAAGGTTTATAATAAATAAACTTTTATAAATCCAAGTATCTTCAATTTGTTATTTTTAAATAATATTCTAAATCTTTAAAGTGGAAATGAATATTTTAGTTTATACAATACTAGCTTTTGATACCCGTGTGATGCACGGGTGAATTTTAAAAAGATGAATTCAAAATTTAAAATATTATAATAGATGTATTTCGATAATTAAAATTAAAGCAAAAAACGAACATTAGACAGTATAAAAAGTTACAAACTTGAAGATACAGATTTATAAACAACATATGATGTTTTGTTTGTCACTTTTCCGTCTTCATTAAATATTTGAAGTTTTAATCCATCCCTGCTCTTAACACTTGATAATGCAACGTAAAGTTGACCATTACTAAAGCATGGATTCTTTATATATATAGCCCAACTCTTGAATGTGACTGACATTGGCTTTTGTTAACTGTCATTCCCAAACATACCTGCTCTTCTTAACCCTTGATAATGGTATTTTTTATCGCACGAGCTGGGTTTAAAAACTTTTTCTAATAAAAACAATAATAATGTACTCAAATGTAAAGGTCCTTGAATAATTAAAACTAAATCAAACACTTAATCTTCAACTTAATTCATAGTTTCCATATGAAATTCGAACTCACAACAAATAGTTCTAGTTGCTAAACAATATAAGATATGAACCTCAAAAGACTTATCATTGTCGATATAAATTGATCCATATATTTATGCAAATGACAACAAATAATCAAGAATCAATATTGAATGTCAAAATGCAACAAATGCAAGAAGTTCATTATGTTAAAGTAATCAACAATCAATATTGAATGTTAAAATACAATATAAATGAAAATATGTTTCTATAATTATGCAAATTACCAGCTGGTTATGACTATTGTGATGAAGAATTGTGAGCCATTGATATTTTTCCCAGCATTTGCCATCGACAGTAGTCCTGCAAACCCATTTACATATTTGTTATCATCCTCTATAATTTTTTTGATTGATTCTTGTTTTTTCTAATAATTATTTACCTGGTGCAATATACTTTATCTTAATCTTGATCTTAATCTTCTAGATTTGTTACTTAACCGAATAATATATATATAAAATGAAAGATAAAAAAATAAGAAACAACAGTCCCAGACCCGTCCGACGCGCCATATGAATTTTTGTTTTAAACATTTTAAAGGTTGTAAGTCAATATTCAAGCTTTAAACATTTTAAAGGTTAGTAAAAAAATTAAACATTTAAAGATTAAAAAATATGCAGTTCTCATAATCATATAGCACTAAAGATAGTTTAAAATGTAATTTATACATAGTCACACCTTTAAAGTATCCACAAATAGGAAATAAATATGCTATATACTTGTATGGGGCCACTATGACTTAACCCACTGCCAGATGCTACTGGATTTTGAAATAAGATATGTTATATTGGTAATCAATTTAATTCTAAGAGTTTTGGAAATTAACAAAGTAAGATAGATATAATGCAGATGCTACTGGATTTTGAAATAAAAGATGTTATATAGGTAATCAGCTTAAGATATTCTAAAAGTTTAGGAAATTAACCAAGGGCGTAAGATAGATATAATCCAATAGCAGCAAACCAAATTTTAGGAAGCCTATTAAGCACTTCAAAATGTGTATGTACCGAGGTTCAAACCAAATTTTAGGAAGCCTATTAAGCACTTCAAAATGCGTATATACCAAGATTGAGGTTTGTACCAAATCAATTTCCAAAGAAGTTGTCAAGGGTAAAATCATTGATTGAAAGAAAAACTTAAATTCAATCGAACTGGTATTACATTGGTTACATACTTTGGTGTTATTTATTAGTAAGTGTGATTTGGAAATGAGCCTGGTAAATGAGTTTCAGATAGTAGTAACATATATAGTGGATTCATATTGATGTATTTGTTGTTTGTACCCAAGTGAGGAATCCTAGTTGATTAATGCAACAGGCAGTTATATATATAAAAGTTTTATTTAGCAAATCAAGTGGTTTTAACTATTTTAGTGTAAAAATCTAACCTGAGAGAACCTCTTTAGCAAAAAAAAGAAACCTGACGAAAAAGAAAAGGAATTTTCAGAAAGACAAAAAATAGCAATTAACATTAATGATATAAGCTTTACACTCAAAGTGATTGGGACATACAATTGTGAGTAGCAATTTATTTAAGTAAATTACATAAAAGAACTACATAAAGGTTATGAGCATATGAAAAACATATGGAGGCTAGGTAATAAATTGTAACCAACTCATATAATATCGTTGTATATTAAGATGGTTACCTATGTGAAAAAATAAGACAAATACTAAGTCACCAATTTAGTCTTGTTAGAAACTAACTTATATTTAAAAGGCCTTAATCACTTTTTCAATTACTGTTTTAAATATGTTCTAAGTTAATTTTCATCTTATATGGCTACAAACTGATCATATATAAGTACCTGTAGAAACACAAAGAGAGGAGGAAACAAATTTAAAAATGGTTGGAGAGATCTAAATTACACATACAACTCTTTTTCCTTAGAAAACTATTAAGCAATTTGCAACTCGAAGATAAGATAAAACTAAAAATTTGGTCTAATGAATGTGTTAATATCAAATTTAAGGTCCTAATTTATTCAATCTGTTACAACCTTGTATTCTTTACCTTCAAAGACGTAGACTTTGCTCCCTGCAACCGTTTCTCTCCTATAAACCGTATCGTTTTCCATAGAAAATGCAGACATCTACTAAAACTCCTCACTCATATTAGACCATTCATTGTCCCTCACTCCTTCAATCAAGAATGTTTTTCCCAACCTTTCATCACACATAAGCAACAAATTTGTAAGCAGGTCACTGCATAAGTTTATGTATTTTAACACAAAGAGCAGCTTGAACCTCCTTTAAAAAGACAAAATTCATATCAAATTGTTTCCCCATAATCCACATGAAAATGGATCAAAATAACTTCTAGTGATTTGATATTAAAACTTCGGATCTTTAAAACTACATTATAGAAATTTTTTCATCGAACAAATATTAATTAAGCTGACCACCATAAGAAGCAAATCGAAGTTTCACTCGACTCTAATCACATACAAAACCTTCAAAAAACCCAAATAAAAAGGAGAGAATACACAACTGACCGCTTAGGATGATGACTTTGAGAAGCGTAATCGAATCAACCCAGATGGAGAAAGGATTGAGAGATTGCTTAAAACGAACTAACCTTATTCAGATCTTAAGAAAATTTAACGGTCTTGGCCTCGCTTCATGAAAGTAGGGTAAATTCACGAACCCTAATCTAAAAATCACCAACCGATTCATTAAAAACCACAAAAACCCCAAGAAGGATGAGTAAAAGTAGAAGAAATTTCTTTAAAATTGGAAATACATAAAAGAATCCAACAAATGTAAACTGGGAATGAGATTTTGGAAAAGATGAATGGATATGGTGAGTGTAAATCGAAAGATGGAATTTCGAGTAAAGCTTTTGTAGTAAGCCTCGGAACGAATGACATCTATCTCTCTTTTACCTAGCAGCGGCGATTTTGTAGATGAATGAAGCTTGATGAATCGCCGATGAATGAAGTCTCCATTAGGGGAGGGAAGATTGTGCGTGAATGAGTTATGAGGGGAATGACGATGATTAGGGTTTTTAGTTGAGACGGGAATGAGGATGGGTCGGGTCAGTCGTAGGATCCGCGCGTTTTATAAGGTGGGAGTGATTTAGGCGGGAAATTGATGCTGAGAAGGGCTGTGGTGATGCCACCTCAGCATCAATCTTTCCTTTTATATAGTATATATATAGATATAGATATAGATAGATTAAACGGTTTCTATTTTCTAGATTATTAAACACTGTTGACTCGAAACGTATCTTTAAAGATTCAATTGATAAACGTCATACGATGTGATAAACTTTAAATAATTATTCTTTGAATTATAATTATTTACAAAAAGTGTAAGCTATGTTTTATTTACAATTCACCAATACTTGTTAATCATGATTATTTAAATGATAATAATTATAACTTATATAAATAACCAATCGGGCTTATAAAAATAATAATAAACATTATTATTTAACACAGTATTCAAGACTTAATTGACTTATTTAATGATTATCCTCATTTGTTTATATTTGTTTGACATAAATATAAATCATCACGTATGTATTTATTTATACTAATACTAACTAACGGGTTTTCAAACGAATACAAACGAGATTAAACATCAAGACTTGACCGGTATCACTTGGGTGACAAATATTACCCAAATGATTAGACATTTTTGCAATTGTCTTTTTATATGCTATTATTACTTTCCGGTTTAGTTCATTCACCTACTGATCATGTGAGTTTCACGGCCCATTTTCTTTTAATTGTTTTTATACTCTTGGGGAAGAATCATGAACTGATAAATGTTTTTTACTTAATATTATGGTTTATCTGTTGGCCGTATGACTGCTTGTTCTTTTATTGATGCCCAACTATGGTACATTATCGTTATAAACGTTTGTACAACTGAATCCCACTATTAATTGATTTCAGTTAGTTCTGTACGAAACGATAGCTAGTGAATAGATCTATTTGGGTTGACAACCCTGTCCAGTTTGGTCGCTCCAATCCTGACTCCATACATTGTCAAGGAGCACACGTCAGTTATTCTGCTATGTTCATTATCTCTCGAGCGAGATACCATGGGTGGGTAAAACCATTAGTATTTGAAATCAAGGTTCAGGTGAGTTCATACAACCACAACGGTAGACCAACTTAATATTTAAGTATGCTTAAACTGTTTTGCAAACCTTAAATGTAGAGTCATAAACATGTGAACCTCACCAACTTTATGTTGACCTTTTAAACTCATGAACTCTCAGGTAATTGAGCAATTATGGAAGACATGCAAATGGGGTTTCACCGTACTATGGGACCTGCTTCTGGATTCGTAGTCCTTATCTATCCTAAATAACTCGTACCATGTTTTTAATATTAAATTAAGAATTTATGCTTTTCAAATGTAAGACATTGTCATTTTCACCACTCTTTCTGCTGCAATATAAATGATGTAATGTTTTTATAACGTTTGAAACTACTAGAAGTCGTTCTATGTATCCGCGACTATGATTCCATCTCGCTCACACCACTACTAGAAATAGGGCCTTTCTTGACGCGCGAACGATGACGCGCGGTGTTTAATGACACGCAAAAGAGCGTGTCATAAAAAAACTGTCAAGAATTGTAAAATTCTAATGCTAGATGACGCGCATTTTTACGCGTCCTAAATTTCTGTCATAAATTTAAAAAAAAAACACGGAGTACACCTTAAAGTGCGCGTCATCTTAAAAGTGTCGTTTTATGTTTTGGTTTCCCGCCTCCCCAATTAGTTCCCCCAAATTTGTTCCCGCACTTGTCTGCCTCAAATTTATTCCCTCTCGCTCTTGTCTGCCCTAATCGATTATGCCCCAAATCTCTATCTCCATTCGCCCAACACGCATACACAAAATCGATTCTCCATCTCTCCTCCATCATCTCTCGCTCACACACAAAATCAGTTTCTCTTTCTGATTAATCGATTCTCCATCGCTCCACACGCAAAACCCTAATAGACCTTTTTGACCACAAATCACAAATCAGAGAGCATCGGATCTGCAGTCCCCATTCTTCAATTGATAAAATCTTCGACTGGGCTCACTCAGATCGATCTACCATATCTTCTAGGTTAAATCTGAACCTACAACTCTTCGATGGCGCAGTTCGTGAAGAAAGACGATAATCGCGACGAGAAGGTACGCTCCTATGATTTTCAATGTTCTCCTACGAATTCTTTTAATTTCTTCGATACGATCTTCATATAACGTATAATTTTGGATTCGGAAACATATATATTCTTCGTTTCAGAATTCTGGATGAGAAGAACCCAGAAACTCTAGGTTAGAAATTGTATGTTTGTTTTCCTGTTGTAATCTTGAAATTGGTTGTTTCTTGACAAGAAGCTCTAATTTCAGCCAATATTCTACTCTATTTAAGGTTCTGTATTGAAGTAATTTTGGTACTTTTTCTCTGATATTGATTTGTATTCAGTCCATTTCGACTATATTTATGTTGTATATATGTTGAGTTTTGAATGTTTAATTTTGGATGGAATCTCATTCTCAACAAGAGACCCAAATATGTATTTAATCTAACCTATGAAAATTAGTTCTTTGCTTTACAAGAGTTTCAAATTTCAAAATTGTGTCTGTATGCATGTAGTTTTCAAAATTTACATTTTGTTGCTATTTCACTTACTTTCCTGCAGGTTGCTGGTTGGTATTTGGTACTGGTTTCGAAGAGTTTCGGATTCCCTGGAGTTATCCTTCGATTTTAGGTACAAATTACGTAATAATTTCTAATCTGGTTTATGTTTCTGTATTGACTTACTCTTTCGTATCTCATATATTTTACTTCTACTTTCAGAATGTTCTGAACCTATTATTGGAATAGGCTGCTCATTTGGGGTTCAATGCTTGAGTATTAGTGTTAATGTAAATGTTTAGGGAGTATATTTAAATAGGTTTTTTCAGTGATTCGGTTTTTATTCCAGTGTGAAATGTCATACTAAACACAGTTTGAATTTTCAGTAGTAGATCGTAATGGCTTTTACAGTTTCTAACATCCGGTAATAATCATATTTGTTGTTTTTCTTTCCACACTCTAATTTCTATGCTCATATCTTTTGGCATGTGATAGTAGGACAGTTAGCATTTCATAATTTAGTTATACTTTTTTAGGTGTTTGGCCTTAATTCATGTTAACGCTAGTGTTTCACAGATTATTATCTGTATAAATTGCATTAGTGTTTCACACGGTTTTGAAATTTTGAAGTATTGATTCGTGTTTCACATATTATTATTGTGAATACTGAACCATTTGATAACTGTAATCTGTAAGACTGTAACAGGTTTTTAGGTCAGTGAATACTGAACCATTTGATAACTGTAATCTATAAGACTGTAACAGGTTGGAACCGAGGAGGGTGTAAAGGAGCCACGTGTAACATTTTCAGCCAATTTTGGAGTAGCATTCATCATGCTACATCCCACCAAATATGCAGCAATGCTTGCCACCAAAATGGAGAAACACGGCGCTACTCGATGGCTCGTTAACACTGGCTGGTCAGGTGGTAGGTAAATGAAACATGAACATTAATTACATTTAAAGATGATGCTGTATATGTATTTTTAGTTTGTTTTTCGTGTAGCTATGGGCCTGGGAGTCGTATGAAGCTGGCATATACTCGGAAAATCATAGATGCGAATCTGGATAATGATGTCAGCAGCATGCAGATGCAGATGGGTTGGTTGTGATATTGTTGATAGTTATAAAGCGTAACCTGAATCAACCTGTCCACTAGTAAATCTTTTTACCTCTTTTTCTTTTCTGTTGGTCATTTCTAGAAGGAGAGGGCCTGATTCGAGAAGAATTTTGGCATGTTATGCTCATACGGATTTTGTTGTATGTTATTTTAGTTGATGTGTTTGCAGATGCCGCACCTATGGTCAGCTCGGTGTAATGTCTGTATATTGTCTTATGGGCAAACAGGGACAGGAAAGACTTTTACAATGGAGGGTACAGAGCAGAATCGTGGAGTCAACTATAGAAAATTGTAGGCATTATTTGATACAGTTGGGGAAAGAAAAGATACTTTTACCTGTATTTTAATCACTGTGCTGGAAGTGTATAATGAGCAGATCAGGTAATATATTTTTGAGACCTTCTTTGCTTTTGTTTGTATTTATGGCCATGAAGTATAGATGTAAGAACGACAAAATATTATTTTTTGAAGTGCATATTATACACACGCATTAGCTATAATGCTCATATTTGACTCAAAAAAGAAGTTCCATTACTCAAATAAGCTTACTACACCCATTTTTATCAAGGGAACCATTTCTGTTTTTAGAACGAGAACCACAAAATTATTAACCTTATTATTAATAATTTTGTGGTTCTCATTTAACCCTCTTTTAAACGGAAAAAGCCACTCCATTTAACTAGATTCATTAGGAAAATTCACATACATGAAGGGGCCAGGCTTGAGCCTACTTTCTGTTGCAGTGGTCACACAGGCCTAAAAGGTTAGCATATTGATTTCTTTCTTGACCTTTCATTGTTTTAGCTGGGTTGCTCAATGCACATGTTTTGGTTGCATTAGCTTTATCGTTTCAGGCTATGCTTAATTTTAGCATATTTCGCCAAATAAACTATCATTATTTGATCCATGTTAGCGGTTCGTTTTTTTGCTTCGAATGATAAAAAATTCTGGATCTTTAATCATGCCTTAATGACTTGTTCTGTTTGTTGTTGAAGTTGTAATTTCTTCTAAACCTTTGCTTGATAAAAGCCTAGTTGCTCATCATTGAATAAAACACTACAAAGAAAATCTAGTTCAATATGCTTGTTCTTCATCAGGTTCTGTTCTTTTTGTTATTGTCTACTAAAAATATCTGTTTTTGTAGTAGTGTGTACACATTGATCCAATATCTCACATGCCTTTAGAATAGGCTGAAGTAGTCAACTATATAGAGTTTGTAATGTTTGTTATAATATCAAAAACAGTTAGTGAATTTTTACAGTTTGGACTGTTAAGACTGTAAAAATGGTTGCTTTGACAGTGAAAAGTTGTTGGAAGCAAGGAAGGAAACAGTAGATTTGCCACTTGTGAACAAAACCATGTTGCATATAGCCATCACTCAGGTCTGATTTGGTTTATGTTTATGTTAAGAACAACTGAACAACTGTAATGACTTGATTTTCATGTTTGTTTTCAGGGTAATGGTCACACCGGGCGGTTGGAGGAAGCTATTAAGTTGATGATCTAGAATAATAACGATCCTAGGTTTAGTTTGAGGTTTGGATTGAATCCATTTAATATGTAAATTCATGTTAACTTTGTAATGTTTGTTATATATAAAATGCAGTTATATATCTATTTTATTTTGTGTTTTTGAGGTTAATTGTCATTTAATGTGGAAACTAGTGATTTTTGGAAAATTAGTGAATCTACAAATTTTTTTTTTTTTAATTTTGTTTTAATTCATGACGCGCATTTATGCATGTCATAAACATATTTATGACGGGGGCTTCCTTGACACGCTTTTTATGACACGCTTTGTGCGTCATAAAATGCGCGTCATTTTTCGCGCGTCAAGAAGCAGATGACGCGCATTTTGCGCGTCAAGAGGATTCTTGACCCTATCTTCCTTGACGCTTTTTTGCGCGTCATCTGGGCCCTTTCTTGACGCGCAAAAAGCGTCAAGAAATGCCATTTTTGTAGTAGTGCACCCAACCCGTTGACCGGGGTGTGACATGATGTGGAGGCCCTAGAAAAGAGCCATGTGACAACCATCTTATTGCTTTATTAGGATTAAAGATTTTTTAAATATCCTCAAATCTCCAATATCCGAGTGAGTCTTCTTGAAATGAGATTGCAACTGTCCATATTAGATTTGACACTCTAGGCTTTACTCATCCAGAAACACCATCAAGATAAACCACCACTTGGGAAAACCCTCTTAAGTCAAATTTGAACTTGAGACCTCAAGATCACTATACCATTGAAATATCCTTTGGTACTTTATCTCTCTTTTTTTATTATTTTTTTTATAAGAGACCCGGTTCAAAACCCAATAATGTGGTAATTGCTCTCTTGATTCAATGGCATGGAGAATGCAAGTTATAGCATGGGGCCTCTTGATGTCCCCGGTTCTATCCTGACTGTGGAGGGTTTTTCCCATAGTGGCGGGTTTTCTCATACAATAATAAAAACAACAAACATACCCTGCAAAATCTCACTTAAAGAGTAGTGTTTGCCTGTTTGGAGAGGATGGAAAAATAACAGACCTTACATTTACCCCTAAGGGTAAAGAGGTTGCACCCAGAGAGACCTCCGACTCGAAAAAAAACACATACCATAAATGAGAAGCTATAAATAACTGGTATTGAACAACAAACAATGAAGAAGGGAACTATATCAGCCACACCACCTTTATTTAGCAGTTCATGAGGAAACCTACCTTTGAAGACATGTTAGCCAATCAAGTGTTGTCGTTAAAAAAAATGATGCATATTAACTGTTCCAAAGATATTAGAAGAGATAAGCTCTTAAAAATAAAATTTTAAGTGTCATTTTGTCTTTATGGCTGGGGATTAACATCCGACATCCGACTGCCTAAAGCATACTCAATGGCAAAAGGGCGTCCACATCTGGAAGAGCAGAGAGTAGAGTCATATTCAAGCACATCAATTGTGTCCGTCCCAAGAAAAACTCACTACCCGAAGACCCACTGTGATAAAACCTATGGGCTTCACGATTCAAACTTGTGTTCTCTAGGTCAAAAGTCTCCTCATACCCTAGTAGTTAACTTTAAAGTATCAGTTTAAACTAAAATTACCAACAAATATTTGTCCCAATTATATGAGGTGATGATAGAGATCAAATTCCGGTAATTTAGATCGTACAGAATGATGCAACTCTGCTTCGTATATATTATAGTTTCCTGTTGTACCCTTTTTTAATAGAATAAAATTTTCCTTTCTACCGTTTAAAAGAGAAATCTACACTCATTGGGTGTTTACTTAATTGGCCTTATGAGGTGGTTCGCAGATCATTTATGGGTTGATCATTTAGACGCTCCAATGCTAACACAAATCATTTTATAAATAGTTATAGTTAACATGTCATATCAGTTTTAAACACATCTTTTCCACAAATAAATTTTAGCCCTAACGATAATGCACTTCTTACAAACACACCTTTATTTTCACATCATCATTTCTTTTCTATTATTATTTTTATTAATTCATTAAATATAAAACCGCAAGGTAACAAACATGACCTAAGTCAACACACAGGGAAGACGGGCAACAAGCTGCGCCGCCAACCCTTTTTGAATAGCAAAACCCAACCGTATAAAAACACCAGTACGACTAGTTTTATATTAAAAAATGGCTAGTTTTTTTTAATTTTAATTATTTATTCACATAAATGCATATTTAAAAATAACGGCTAAGTTTTCTAAACCTAAAACAAGAACGTAATTAATTAATTAAACTTAAACAATAGATACATAACTGAAAACACAAAGAAAACACAAGAAAATATAACAAATACATAATTAAACTTAACTAATTTAATCGCGTTCAAGTGGCGATGGTATGTTGTATGTCTTTCTAATATTGTCACACATAGCTTTATGGATGGATCATGTGTCTGGATCCATGTTTTTTGTGTCCACCGTAAGCAGCCTCTTCCATTCCAACATGAATCATTGTATATATAGGGTGGGTAGAAACTAATTAAAAAAATCAAAAGAAAAAAGAATGTTAGCGTTGGAAAGCAAAAAAAAAAAATCAAATTCCGTTCGTTGGGATGTGCAGGGGTAACGAAAGTGCGTGACGGACGAGAGGCACAACGCAATACGCCAGGCGTGCATGGCCACGACGAACGGAAGTGCGCCTTACGTGCGTGCACTGCAGATAGTCTTAGGTCATCAAAAGTGGCTTACTTGTTCTAATTAATCTTGTTTTTGGTGTTGCCTGTTCTAAATGGTTCATAGTGGTCAAAAATAAAATGCATGTCTTCTACTTTAACCAATGACTAATAACAATAATAAGAGAAATTCAAATTCAAGAGGTATTATGTCATAGTGTGGTTTATTACTGATTAAACTCAACTTCTTTGGATGGAGAGTTCAACTTAGACTCCCGACAGGCCGACACTTGTGGCACTACCTAAGAGGAATTCTAATTTAATTAGTCAAATTCAAGTTAAAAAAAAAAATTAGTGAATTGAAGGCAAAAGTAGATTTTTTGACATCTATCTTTGACGACTGACGAGTCTCTGATTTAAAAAAATGTATAATATGTATTATTTTATTTAAGCATTGTATAATAAGATTACCATTACCATAAGAATATATATTTTTTTAAAATTAACAAACTGAAAGTACAATAACTCATAAATAGTGACGAACCCGAACGTGAAGGGTTTAGGGGAGGGGGTATGGTTGCCACAAGGATTCCCCAAGCCATGCTATCCACCCAATAATATTGCGACGTGTCAAATTTGGTAAATTGGGCAAGGCTTCGAGCCAGTGCCACACCACATGGTATGGTTGTGGTGTGGCTTGGGGAAGCCACCGAAAATTTAGTTTTTTTTATTTATAATTTTAACAACTTTTAATAAACAAACAACTTTTATATAAGTTTTGGGCTTTCATCAAAACGTGCATATCCGCACTCTCACTTGCCCAACTATTAGTCTATTTCAAAAAAAAAAGTTAGTAACTATATATATATATATATATATATATATATATATATATATATATATATATCGAGTTTTTTAAAAAAAAAACAAGTTACAAAAAAAAAAATAATGTTTATTACCGATTGAATGTAGAGACCATTGAAGTTCAACAACTTCGTGTTCAACTTCTTCCACTTTGAGCTAAGTTGGTCCCTAGTTCGCCCACTAGGTGCACCCATCAAACCGTCAAAGTGGACAACAACTTTACCCCAAAACGAATCGCGGGATTGTTGATCCGCTTTTTTCCCATCTTCGCTACAATGAATATAAGCTTTTGTCAAGTTAAGCTCTTCCTCCGACGTCCAAGTTTTACATTTTGCTCTCCCCGGAAATTTACCTTTCGTCTTCGTAATTACTTGGACGTCTTCGTCCATCACCTCGATCTCCTCTTCTTCAACCGCATGTTCTTCCTCTTCTTCTCCTCCTTCTTCTTCAACTTCTTCTTCGGACTCGGAATCGATTTGACGTCGTGGCTCTCGAAATTGCGTGTTTTGGTACATGACGTTAGACGGGTATTGGGAAAAATGTGGGGGAAATAACTCTCCTTGAGCCCCAAAACGTCCGGATAAGAGATCGATGAACGGTTGTTGAGATGGATGTGGTGTGAAAAATGAGGGTTGTGATTGGGGTGGAGGATTTGCGTTGGAGGGTTGACCGGTATTTTGAACCTTCGGTTTGTATTTTTTGGTGGGAGCGGTGGATTTTTTCGTGGTAGCGGGTGATTTCTTCTTTCATCGATCCATGAGTAATATAGAATATAAAATATGTGAAAGAGGTAGAAGATAGGTGAAGAAGATGGTGTAAAAATGTTATAAAATGGGTAGAATTTAGACTTGTAAATTGGTAAAAAAGAAAAAAAAATAGCCGTTGGAGCCCAACGATCAAAACCCAACGTTCGGATTTACTCGCTCTCGCCGGTTCCCTCGTCCCGCGTAGACCACAAAAATCGGAGCCAGGTGGGGGAACCGCCTCAGGCGGTATGGTTGCCGGTTGGAACCGCCCGGCTCCCTTGGAACCGCGAGGCCGTACCCCCCCCCCCCCCCCTCATATCGTCTCCCCTTATAACATGAAACTTGAAAATGGGGACTATTTTTGTCAGCTATTACACTATAGAGTTCAAAACAATTGAGCCGTCTTTGAATTCAGAAAGTATTATGTCCACTATGTTGCTATTTTAGTGTAATTAGAATTGACTATTGTTTGATTGTACTTATAACTTATGTTAGTCGGGTTTGGTCGTGTGGGGTTGTGCACACCCATATTGATAAAGATATAAGTTGAAAACTTCAAACGGGGTTCGAAGGGGGCAACACCCCTTGGCCGGGGTTCGGGGGTAGGGCAACGCCCCCGAGAAAGTGGGGTCTATTAAAATTGCACTAGAAATTTATATGTTCTGAAATCTACTTATAATCTCGTATGGACCAATTGTATAATTTTGGAAGTTTAATTCGAAATTACAGTAGGACACTCCTTCCCTGAAATCACGATCATCATCATTTGTCTGGTACGGTTCAAAATCTATCGCTCTAAAAAATTCTCAATCCAATTGTTCGTCATCATATCCGATCGATTTTCTCGAGTGAACCACAAGAATATTCGATCTGAAAGTGTTCACACGCTTTCTAGATTATCCAGAAATTCTAAAAATACCAATACACTATGTGATTTATTAATATAATTTCTCTGCCGTTCAAAAGAAAAAAAAACTAACAAACTTATTTTGCTTGGTCGAACATGTAGGTATAGTTTAGAAGTGATGAAAATGTTTATAGGTTTTGTGTTATTTTTTTTTAAATTAATGGCTGAATTCTATAAAAGCTCCCAACTAGCAAGAAACTAGCCGAAGCATAACCAAAAGATTACAAAAACATGAGAGGATTTATGTAAAAAAGGTGGGAGACTTTATATCGATATCTCATTCATCTTTACTTCGTTTTGGACGTGTTTTGGCTCGTTTGAAATCCCTCACAACAAAGAACACGAACCCGGTAAATAACAATTATTTCTGTTTAAAATTGGTGAAAAAACTCATTTTCCTAACTTAGTAAAAAAATACAACTTTTAACTATTTTCTTTCATAATTTCTATCAATTTCTCTATTAAACTAGCATGGTAAAAAAAGGTAATACTAGGTTTGTATACTTTTCATAGACCCCAACCCCCCTTCCCTTCCCACCCCCACCCCCACCCACTTGTAATACTATTGTTACCCGTACAAGAACAGTGATTAGAATAATCCAGTGATTCATATAAATGTTGATCGTCCACACACAGTGGAAGTTGGACTATATTTAAACGTGGTGGGTGGGGCACAAACACATCATCATAATATTCCATGGTGCATGTCCTGAGGCCAATTCTAATTCCAATCATTACTAATTTATATCACAAATAAATAAAGTGTATTTGGCGTAGTGTTTCGATTTGGCTAGATCTTCTGGTTATATGCATCGTAAATCCGCAGGGCTTGCTCTTTGGATTTCGGGCTTTCATATTTGAGAAGAGAAAAAAGGGCACCATTGAAGGCATTCTCATCATCTCGTGTTGGGTATTTTTAAAGCTAGTGATTAAAAAAGAGAGCTTATTATCATGTGGATTGTGAGTGATAATAGAAAACTTAGAACAACTTGGATCGAGTGATTACAAAACCCTCTCCTATTCATGTAATTAATTTTCTTTCCAGGTTAGGATTTTCTAACCCGTGTCTTTGCAAGCAAGGACGATCCATGTAATGAGTACCGATGTCACGTCCGTTAGAAAAAAAAATATATATACGTTATATATGTATCTACATTAATCGAATATAATTTTGAGTGGCCCAAAAAAGACAATTCAAGTTGGTGGGTTTGATATTGTTATTATTATTTATGTACATTTTGGTGACCCGACCCACTAGGCCACTACCATCTACAGTTATCAAGATAACATGTAATTTTAATGGGTGGTTCCTGGTCTCCAGTCTGATTGTTGCACAACATGCATGACAAGTTCGATTTGTTTTCTAAAATACATACTATTGGGAATTTGGGGAATACAGAACTCCAACTTGGATAAATCTGAAGTCGCAAATCGCTTTTAGATCGAAATTATTTGGGTTCTATTCCAAATATCAGGAAAAGATCTATAGAAAACCAACACTTATTCAAAATCCAAAAAATCATTTTTTTTCTATAGCTTCTTCATATATTAATAATTTTTAAAAAGAATTTCATCAAAAAGTCTATAATTTTATTAGCTTTATTTATGAGAAAAAAAATTAAAAATAAAAAGTTTAGTGATTTTTTATTAGTGCATCATGCAATAGTACTAATAGTATTGCATAATGCATTATAATTAAAACTACTTAAAAAGAAGAAACTTAACTTAAATATGGACGTGGTTTATACGAATAATATAAAAAACAAAGAATTGACATTCATAAACCAATTTTATATTATTGTTGCATAGTGCATTCTTAATTTTAAGTTAAAATCCGAATTTTATTTTATTTAAAAAAAAACTCGAAAATATTTTTAAAGTTTTTTCTTTGTCCAGTACTCTTAGATTATGAAAGAAACATATAAAAAAAGTTTGCTGAAAAATAAATTTTTTTCTTGGTTTTTTGGTTTTTTACAAAATATTAGTTTTCTATAGAACTCAACCCTCCAAATATCTCCATTAGATAAAATCAGATTGTGATATCAAGATTTTGGTATGGAAATAAGAATGTTGCAAAGAATTCGTGAACAGAGGATTTCGAATTTTGGAATGGAAACAACGTATATACTATATACGATCCCAAATTGAATTTTGAATAAATTACACATTTAGACTTCCAAAATTAAAATTGTAATTTTCGGATCAAAATAAATCTGTTGCAATTTTAATGTAGTAATTTAGCTGCCCCTTGGATCCCCTGATAGTCTTATGATATGAAGAACATACTGATCTCAAATCACCCAAAAATATCTAACAAATACTCGAAGGGATTCTGAACAAGCAACCAAAGAAAAGGACAGCCGATGACGGTCTAGTGGCGGTCCAATTTGATCAAGATTTTATCCATTGATATAGCGTATGATGGTCGGCAAGGAATAATACTTGACCTAGTGGTCGAGACAAAAGAAATGCTCTCGGGCAAGTGGTTGATTTATATCATTGGCTATATATGAGATGATAATGTTGAACTTAAAAATCTTAAAAAGTAAAAGATAATCTTGAATATATGCAAGGGCGGACTTGTTAAGGTCCCAGGGGGTCCCCGGGGTCTCCCTCAATCTCGTACGTGAAGTGAGACTTATATGTACGGGTTTTCAAGTATTTTATTCTGTGACAGGGAGTCATTAAATAATTTTTGGATAAAATATAATTAGTTAACACTTCTATCTCAATGGTTCTTCTAGATTGTATATAGTGCTTTCATTCTTTTGACTGACCCGGGTTCAAGCCTTGCTTATTACATTTTATATATTTTTTAGTTCAAATATTGATTGTTTAATAGCACTGACACCCAAGACTAATAAATTAAAAAATTAGTAATAATAGCTCAATCCAAATGTAATCTACAAATTAATTATCAATATATTAATATTGATGCTATATTGAGGAAAAAATGTTGATCTTGCTCATTTCTTTATGATGTTATTTTTATTGAAATCTTGCATTATACTCATTTTTCTATATTATTTAAATTTTAATAACTGTAATTCTTTATTATTATGTCGTTTTTGTCTTATGTGAGCAACCCGATCCGGACCAAAATTTTTTATACATATTTCTATGAAACTAGAAAATAGTAAATCCGCATAAAAATTTGTGGACCCCCTAAAATAAATTTCTAGTTCCGCCCCTAAATATATGCATGGTGATACTGATTGGTGGTTAAGTTGCTCTGAGTATAGTTCGTGGTAGATCCAGAACTTTGCTTCATCAAATTGTTCAGTGTCTAGTGTCTGTCTCTTAACTTGATGTTTGAATTTTCTGTTTGCGTTTGGTTAGGTCACATAAATAATGATAAGTTATCATTATCATTGCAATCAGTAATACCAACATTTACAGTAAGATTTTGAGTTAACCATGACCACGGAAATATTATACACAGTTCAATAATGATTTAAAGTGCATAATCAAATTTGAGAATTTTCATTTTCACTTTGTTTTTTAAATATAACATGTATAAATTGTTTGTTTTAAACTAAACTTTTTAAAAGCGGCGACCCCACATCTTATATAGTAGGTCAGAGGGTAAAGAGAGCCATATGAGAAGACATGGAAGAATATATCTTTTCAGACTCATGGTCGAATTTTGAAAAGGAACCTAACAAAAAAGAATGGTATATAAATTGATAACGAAAGGTAGGGAAAGTGGGATGAAAATGGAAAGAGTGGTGGAGGCTTCGATTGGATTGAATTATCGTAATTTTGAAAGAAAAATATATTTTTATACTTCTATACTTCTTTAAAATGCTTCAAGAGAAAAAACAATAAAAAGTTTTATTTAAATTATCATAATTAACGTTTATACAAACTCAATTGAATAAAACTCTTAAAAATAATAGTTTCTGTGTAAACTTAATTGAGAGAGCATTTACATGTTCTTTATTTTTAACTTTTATAATTTTTCTAAAAAAGCACATTTATGCATGAAATTTGAAGACTTAAAAAAAATTCTACATTGCATTCCCTATCCTTAAAAAAACCTATATATGTGTAATAGATTGGTGTATATATCAACCCTTTATATTTATCTCTTAAAATTTAAGAGTAAACTTCGGTTTTAGTCCCCAACGTTTGCACATTTTAACAATTTTAGTCCCAACTTTTTAAAAATCATAATTTAGTGTCTCATATTTAATTTTTTTCTTCAATTCTGATCTGAACGTTAACAGTTGTTTAAAAAGCAGTTAGACTGCCCTCATGTGTTCCCCATATGAGGTGTACTTTTGTCATTTTCGTTTGTTTTAACTCATACTTTAAAACAAACGGAAATAAAAAAATACCCCTCACGTGGAGACCATGTGAAGGCAGTGTAACGGCTCTTTAAACGTTTGTTAACGTTGTAACCAAAATTGAAAAGAAAATGAAATGTGACACACTAAATTAAGATTTTTGAAAAATTTGGACTAAATTGTTAAAATGTGCAAACGTTGGGGACTAAAAGCGAAGTTTACTCTAAAATTTAAGGATAACATTTAAATATAAATATGCTGATGTAGGAGTAAAAATAAATATTTCATATTTTTTTATTAAAATCTAAAAATAAATTGTAACATAAAAAACTTAATGTGAATGCTTGAGTGGTTAAATTTGTATAAAACTATATATAGGTAGCTTCTATTTGTTTATATAACTAAGAATCCAATCACCATTTTTAGAATTATTTAGGGGATGGAAAAGAAAATAAAAGTGCTTGTATCCACCCCTTATTGTCCATTGCTTTTTGGCAAGACTAATATGGTAAATCACGATGATGAATCTTGAATTATACTCTCTTTATATTTTGTTTAACAACTAAATCGTTTCTTGCAACTTCTATTGTGGTGTAGTGGTAGGAAGTTTGGAGACACATGTTCGATCTTTACAGGCAACACTTTGGAAGGGCATTGGTGATGAGGGGAGACTTGGGACTGAAAGGTCACAAGTTCGATCCCTGAGCTCTCAGGTTTTACCACCCGGCCGCTCGTGGAGGTGGATTTTCCCTGGAATGAGCTCAACTGGTGTAAATAGTCCCCGGATTTTCCAGAGCAATCATTGACCGTTAAAAAAAAAATTAAATCCCTTCTTTATTGTGTATTATTTGAATTCATAATTTTTTAGTTAGAGAATCCTTATTTTATAACCAAATTATCTTCTTAAATCTATATTATATTATATTATATTATATTATATTATATTATATTATATTATATTATATTATATTATATTATATTATATTATATTATATTATATTATATTATATTATATTATATTATATTATATAATATTATATTATATTATATTATATTATATTATATTATATTATATAATATTATATTATATTATATTATATTATATTATATTATATTATATTATATTATATTATATTATATTATATTATATTATATTATATTATATTATATTATATTATATTATATTATATTATATTATATTATATTATATTATATTATATTATATTATATTATATTATATTATATTATATTATATTACTAGAATAGAACCCGTATGTTATACGGGTCTAATCATTGAAAAATTTATATAAATGATAATTTCATGCATACTCTTCTTATTACCGAAATAACGTATTACAATAAAAAGCTAAAATTATAATTAATAATATGGTATTTGTGACTTTACCCTCTTTATAAAAAAACAATATTTAGATCATGTCTCTGCTTGTATAGTTGTATATTTGAAAAATGCAACATAAATGTTTATTGGTAAATAAGTGTTTATTGGTATTTAAAAGTTGTTTAAATATTTATTAAAATAAAAACAATAATAGTTTAAAAAAATAATTTTAAATAGAAATAAGATGCAAATTTATGTGTGAGTGTCATGATTCCATAAATATAAATAAATAAAAATATAACATGATTATAGAATAGGATATAATTTCCAATAAAAAAGAATTTATTTATGAAGTAGATTTGGGAGGGAAAACTTATGTGAGAATTAATCTAGTTTTGACATATGTCAATAGTTGTAATTGTTTATTAGAGTAGGAAGATATTATATTATATTATATTATATTATATTATATTATATTATATTATATTATATTATATTATATTATATTATATTATATTATAATATATTATAATATATATTATATTATATTATATTATATTATATTATATTATATTATATTATATTATATTATATTATATTATATTATATTATATTATATTATATTATATTATATTATATTATATTATATTATATTATATTATATTATATTATATTATATTATATTATATTATATTATATTATATTATATTATATTATATTATATTATATTATATTATATTATATTATATTATATTATATTATATTATATTATATTATATTATATTTAATTATATTTAATTATATTTTATTATTATTCTTCTATATTAACATAATATGACTTATAGTACAAATTCTAATACCTAATGTACAAATTCTAAAGCACAAATAAATGTGCACCTTCGAAAGCCATTTGTACAACTCGACAAACTTTTTCTATACACTTTTTTCCAGACTTGAGGAGATGGGGGCAGACGGGCAGTTGAGCTACTCTACTCATTTTGATTAACTCTTCAATTTCTCCACCTTCACACGCCCGTATACCTCCGTCAGTTTCCATCTCCAAGTAGATCTCAATTTCTCTCTCTCTCTCTCTCTTGCTGAAGACGACGATGACGGATGGAGACGGTGGTTGGTAAAGAGCGGTGATGGTGGTTGTGGCTCGATATGACGGTAGACAGCGAAGATTTGGCGATAACTGTTGTGTTGCGGTAACCATTTCCTTTTATTGGCTTCTGATTTGACTAATCGTGACTTGATTTCGCTATCTTCTGCTTTGATCTAAGTTTTTCCTCAACTTTCTTTGTTTTGTCACTAGCAGGCGCCACCACCAACACCATCGGAGGAAGTAAACGAGGCAGTGGACCTTGAAACACACTCATGGCGATACCAAACAGGAGAAGGCGCACTCGCTGTAGATCTAGCATTCCTTCACTCAAAATACGAAGAATCATAACCGAATTTCGCCGGTGATGTCTGAGACTGGGTGTTGCCGATGGTTGTAATTCTTCGGGAGCGGAGGACCATCAAATATTGATTACGGCAGGCTTGAACAGATGCGGTGGAGCTGATTTTTAATTTAACAGGGGTTTTGGCTTAACCATATCAATTCTTTTTTTCCCTCTTGCATTTTCTGTAGTCCATTCAACTTGATACAATGTTCGATGTTTATCTAACATGTTTGTGTTGCTATTTATTATTTTCTACTTGCAGGTGTTGTCTGTATATGATATGTTTGCATCCAACAACTATCAAGGTGTGTTTTAGTATAATCATATTAAATCTGTTTTTTTTTTAAATTGATCACACATATGAGTTTAGTTTTAGCATACTAAATCTGTTTTTTCTTGATTGAGATTTGTTGCACCTTTAATAGCAAAGGTCAGAGACATTTGAATTTTGTTATAACCAGTTGCTAAAAACATTTCTTGGTTAATCTATCTGATATATAGTGTTATAAAGTGATAACAATGTATTTTGCTCTCTTTTTGTTAATGTGAGTAGTTAATTGATTATGTTTTGATCAACAATGCAGGTTGCCTTTTTTAACTCCCCACCCCCACTCCCCTTGGTTGCTTTTTTATAATGGGAACTTAAATCGATACAAGGATTGTAAGGGATACTTTGATGACGAAGATTAAGGTATCTCAATGGAATGAGGTGATTGACTTGAATCTCTATGGTGTATTCCTATGTACACAGGTATGGTTCTTGAACATTATCAAACTTCTCTAACCTGTTTTATCTCTCTAAATTGTCTTTCCTTTCATGCAGCTGCTAAAATTATGAGGAAGAAGTAAAGGTAGACCCTTAAAGTTCCTTTTTGATGAACTTGCACATTGTTTTAACTTTCAATGTTTTTTTTTGTGTGAATATACATGGGAACTGTATATAGGTTCATTTTGTTTTATCATGCAACTTCTCTTAGGGATGAATAATGAATATGACATCCATTATTGGTTTGGTTGGCAATGTTGGGCAAGTCTACTACACTGTTGCAAGAGCCGGAGTAATCGGGTTGACTAAAACCACGGCAAAAGAATACACGAGCAGTGGCATTAATGTGAGTTTTTGTAGCCGTGGGGGTGCAATATAATAATGGTAATATTTTTTATTTTGGCAGTTGAAAACGATTCAGTTTATGGCTTTTCGTTGTTATAGGTTAATGTTATTGCCCTTGACTTTACTGTATCTGAATTGACAGTGAACTATCGAGATTAACCATCACTCTCCCTCTTAATCTTTTCACGCTTACCACCAAGATCCTTAATTTTAAGTAATACCCTTAACTCTTTCACTTTGATATTTGCGGCCAGCTCGGAATTGTTAATGAACATCATAACAGTTACAACTTTGTATTTGATTCTCTTTTGGTGTTAATTGCCAATATTACACCTTTGATGCTAAACTTAGCACTAACATTTCTCTCACCGTATCTCGACGTATTGTTTGTTCGTTAAATTAGACATATTCAACATGTCAAGGCTCCGCGGCGAAGTGCGGGTCGTCCCACTTGTATAATATTATTTTAAAAGATTATAAAGAAGGCAAAAATATAATTTTAAAAGATTTAAGAGTTTAAGTAATTACAACTTTAAACCATATTGTACAATTCTTTAACTAAATAAGTGATAGTGTAACGCCCTTGACCCAATTTTCAGATTCATACTACTTTTACGTAAGATAGGCCCATTTTTTTTTTCAAAACATGGTTTTAAAACCCGAAATCATACTTTACGAACTCTACTGGATTAACTTTATCTTAAATAAAATCTTTCATATAAAATTCCGGCATTACCTATTCGTAAGTTCAAAGATCCTTACGAAGGCCTGTCTGTTTTATCAACTTGACACAATTTCAAACTCACACGGTTAGATTAACCACGTGACTACAAATTCAACAACCATGTAATTGAAGGAATTTACCTCCAAAACACGACAAAAGGGTTAACATGACCCTTTTTACAACCTTAAATTAAGCGACTATCTTCTCTAGTATAAATGGTCAACCTTCAAAACAATCAGCTACGAGTGTTCGGTTCTTCTATATGCTAGCTTGGCTCGGACCCGCTACAAGCTATCTCCTACTTGTCATTATCACTAGTAACACGTTAGTAATAATGACTTATAAATGTTAAATACGAACTGCACCTCTACATTCTTGAGTAAAACCACCAAAAATAACTGCCGCCTGGTGACCGCGTATCGCGACAGGCCCTCGCGTATCGCGAGAGTTCCAGGCGTATCGCCTGGATTACCATCACTTCCAAGCGATACGCTTGGAAGCAAAATTCCAGGGATCTGGCCAATTTTGCCAGAATTCCATACTTAGGATATTTTGCGCATTTTCAGTTTGTGCTGCAAAAGTCCCATTCACCCTCCCCCCCCCCTCGCTTGGCCACACTTTAACTAACAACATAATCGAGCAACCAAGTATTTATTTTTATCCATTTATAAGGATCAAACGTTTGGGATTTCAATTTATAAAAATCCCAAGCCATTGACCCGTTACTCCCTCTTATGACGAGTCATCAAATTGCCCATTTGTTACTTCTTCTACTTAACCCTTTCTATTATTACCATACCATTTCTCCATTACAATCATATGATTAATATTAAATGGAGAATTTGCATTTGACAATACGTTCCATGGGTTCATCTACGTACCTTTTTTCTTACTTATCATTCTTCTTAACGTAAAATTAATTACGTTAAGCTCACTTTTCACCCAAAGGTGCACACTTGGGATTATAGCAAGTATAATTCTCATCTTACCCGAAGGTTCACACTTGTTTAGTCTTTTAACTACCATCTTACCCAAACGGTTCATTAATTACATTCGTACCTAAGCGGGTTATTTCCTACATTCCTTACCCAGACGGATCTTTAAATGCATTCTCACCCAATGGGTCATTGTATACATTCTTATCCAAATGGGTTATTTACTACATTCTTACCCAAACAGGTCTTTAAATACAGTCCTACCCCAAACGGATCTTTAAATATATTCTTACCCAATGGGTCATTGTATACATTCTTACCCAAACGGATCTTTAAATACATTCTTACCTAATGGGTCATTGTATACATTCTTATCCAAACGGGTTATTTACTATATTCGTACCCAAACGGGTCTTTAAATACATTCTTACGCAATGGGTCATTGTATACATTCTTACCCAAACGGGTTATTTACTACATTCTTACCCAAACGGGACTTTAAATACATGCTTACCCCAAACGATCTTTAAATACATTCGTACCCAATGAGTCATTGTATACATTCTTATCCAAACGGGTTGTTTACTACATCTTACACAAACGGGTCTTTAGATACATTCTTACCCAATGGGTCATTTTACACACTTATATAACACACATTAATTTGTTCATCTTAACCCAAGCGGGTTCTTAATACATACCTTATATAACATACTTTGACTTGTTCATCTTAACCCAACCGGGTTCTTAATACATACTTTATACAACATACTTTGACTTGTTCTTCTTAACCCAACCGAGTTCTTAATACATACTTTATATTACATACTATGACTCGTTCATCTTAACCCAACAGGGTTCTTAATACATACTTTATGTAACATACGTTGACTCTTAAATCTTGACCCAAACGGGTCATAAACATTCTTCCTAATCACGCACCTTGATCTATCCATTTTACCCAAACGTGTCCTTTAAAACATTCTCCTTATACATACTACTTGAGGCTGTGGCCAACCTCTAGTCTATAACTATCTTACCCCAAATGGTTAATTGGGCCATATGCCTCATACTTAACATCTTACCCAAACAGATCAAACTATACAACCACATATTATCACTTTTTACCACAAAAAAACCATTTTTATTAACTACTTCAATTTCATTGTAGTTAGTTATCCATGCTAGTGAATAACTAACCATATGCATACCTTGTAACAAAATGGAACATACTTAAATGTTACCTTTTACCTTCCAATTGCGTGTTTTTTGATGACTTGGTCTCCCACCTATAATTTACTTGATTATTTAGATTGGTAGTTTATAAGATGACCAATCATAACACGCAAGTATTACCCCACTTAAACAATTTGATCATAAACACTTACTTTCTAGTTCAACAATTCATTTAGGCATTTTCACAAACACTTGGTGTGCATGAAAACACCTAATCATTCGCATTGGATTTTAACATACTAACTTACTCCTATATTGTTTACATACATCCTTGATCACCACTCTATGTCAAATTAACAATCTCCACAACATTTCTAAGCATACTTGGGGGGTCTAATTTAGCAAACCTAACCCAACCCCATGGTCATATTTCGAATTCAAGAGGTGGGTTACACCCATTTTTCATCATCCATTGAAATCACAAAAATATACGAATGCAACATAAGATTCATGCTTCATTAACATCTAGAATGCTTCAACAACAGATTTCATACTTTGATTTAACAAGTTAAGAAATATCATCCAATACCAACTTAGAAGAAGGAACATACCTAGCACCCAAATAACGAAATTAAGGAAGAAATAAATGGAGAAAGTGTTCTACGACTTCCATTTTCGCAAACCCTCCTTCAATTTCACCCCACTTGACTTGAGTTTGAATCCTCATTCTTGATCAAAACCCTAACCCCCCCCCCCCCCCAACGATCCATAAACGTGAATATACAATTTTTTTTATGTAGGAGAAGCTAGATTTTATGTTTTAATCACTTATTTAAATGTTGCCCCCCCCCCCTCCTTCTATAATATCATTTTTATCAACTTTAGCCACTTTCTTAGGTTTCATACATAACATCTTCATTTTTCATGACTTATCCATTAGTTACTTAATACCTTTAGTAACTAACTATTTTTTTTATATTGGGTCATCATATAAAACGTACTTCACCCAAATAACACCATGTATCTTAAATAAATTTATTTAAATTCATAACAGGTTTTAAGATGTTACAGATAGATAGCCTAATAAATGAAAATTATTGTGAAATCAAAGTTCTTTTTCTTTTGTTTTTCTTTTATAACTCTTAAAATATAATGTTTTAAAAAATTTTGTATATACCGCTGCGAAAGTTTTATTTTTGTCGACATTTTGATGTAAATTTTATTCAAACACGAGGTCTGACTAACAATGAACAAATTATATAAGCACAAACGTACATCCATCAAATTGAATTTGAATTTTATTAAAAAAAGGACTGTACACATTCAATATCCACGTCGTATCGTGCGGGCAAACCCACTAGTACTTCTCTGTATATAGTAATCTAATGCTAGTAATATTTTCATACTTGAAATTTTGACCTCAAAATAGACTATTTCTTTGATCAAGTTACACGTAAACAATCGTCACTAAGTACTCAAACGACTACCTAAAGATAGGGTCTTATTTATGAAAGACATAAATGTTGGTAATTTCCATATGACACCAAAAGGGCCTAAGTAATTTGGTGTAGGTCCAACCCATGTAATCTTTAAACAAGTAGGTTTAGGGTTTAAAGAGTCATTAGGGTGTTCGTAATTGTTTCACTGCACAACTGCGGTGGTGTGCCATCCTGGCAAAGGTCAAGAATGTGGTGCGGTGGTTGGTCACAATAGAAAGAGAAAAATGGAGAGAAAAAAAGGAGGAAAAGTAAGAGGTGATGGTGACATAGAGATGTGGAGGAGTGTAGGAACACCACTACGGTGGTGCGACGAGGTATGCGGTGGTGGTGATGATGCACGCTGCAGTGGAACCATTTCGTTTGGCCTTAGAGCTAATTAGTTTGCTTGTTCTTAAAGTTGGGCGTCTCCACTTTTTAGGATTATTGTATCAAGAGAGTTATTGTAACCACTTTTTAGGTATATTTTCTGGTTAAGGGTTTAGGACTTATTCAATGTACATGTGTTCTTGATTTATCAACTGGGTCTGTCGAGACTTGACTAAAGTCAAACAATTGTCAAAGAAATTACTAAACGGATGTTATAAGGTAAGGGGCTTTAGTTGATAACCCTAAAGTGAAACGACCAATCAATGCGTTTGAAAATGAACACTTAAAGGTGGTATGAGAATAGATTTGCAGGTGATGTGAAAATATACCATCTCGAGTTCAGTCAAATAAATTCACAAAAAGCGCAACAACTATTGTGAGGTTGATTATCGATATATATATATATATTATTGAGTGAAAACGTACAATATATATATATATATATATATATATATTATTGAGTGAAAACGTACAATATAAAGGATAAAACTTGAAAACCGTGTCAAGAGAAAGTACAAAATTTGTAACTCACTCTACATTATTATATTGTATTATTATTTATTTATTACATATTTATAGCTTTGCTTTTCACTTTTTGCGTTGTATATTTATTATACTGTATTTTATATTTTATTTCTTTTGTTTTAATTTTATGATGTATTTTTATTTGTTGCCCAAATTAAAAAAAAAGAAAAAGGGATATGATTATGGGTGTTTAAAAAGTGGAAAAACTCTATCAAACCGTTTAAACCGAGTTAAATTGCCGGTTTGGTTTGGATACAAAAAATCTGGTCTGGTTTATAGTTTTAAAACTTACAAACTAGATAATATGGCCCCGATTATGGTTTTTGGGTTTGGACCGAATGTAGAAACCAGATCGGCCCGTATAAATATAATATATAATTTTTAATTAAATATAATATATATTATAAAAGATTAATTAAGTACAAACCCAACCGCCACCTCAGGTTGACTATTAGAGTTTGTATCATACATTGATCTAATTTCTCCCATTAATATGGTTTAAAAATTTTCATCTGACACTCAAACGTTTGTATTTCTTTCCTATTTGAGTTCCTGAGCCTAACGTAGTTAATATTTTCTATTAACTCAAAGGGTATTATAGTCATTTTACACATTAGAGACTCAACCCGCAAAAGTCACCAAACCACTAAATATGAGGGACTCATATATATATTAAATGGTACCTAGCTACTAGCTTAAGTCTATAAAAAAACTCCCAAGAAATCAAAACCCAAAATAATTCATTGTAGTATCCAAGATGATCATGGTGAAATGAGAAAAATCAAATTGTTTATTGATCTTTAATAATAGTTTATATCAAATTTAGATGCCTACAATATCCCATAGGTTGTATAGGTGTGTTTTCTTTTGAAGTATGATTGTGTAAAGAAGACATCTCCTAGTGACAATCTTGGTTGGATTAGATTCGCTTGAGAAAGAGCATCATCATGTATGGCCTATAGTAGTATTTTATGGGTGGTTCTTATTATTTTAAATCATAAGTAATCAAATTCATAATGATTACTCTCTACGTCTTAAAATGAGTATCCTTAAAATAAGTATACTTAAAGTAACATACGTGTTTAGGTGGGGATTGAGTCTAATGATATTAGGAGTTAAACCGACAAGAAACTTCCCTTCAGATTAAGGATTCGAGTACTGTCTATGACTGGTTGATGTTATCTAGACGTTAAAAGAAAGTAACAAACGTTTCTATGAATATATGATTTAATGTACTTTAGTGATAGAATATAATTAAACAAAAAACTTTGATACATGAATGAATAAAAATATTATATTAAAAATAAACTAAAATAGAAAATTAATAATGATTTGTCCTTAGATATGTTGTGGTGATTTATATTTTATATATGTTCAAGGGTTGTTTAATACGCATGGCCTTTGGGAAAGGGGTTAGTAATTTTATGGGTTTGTGGAAGGTACACAAGGCCACTTACAAACTGTTTATTATTATTCACTTGCACTTTTAACACTTTTCTCTTATTGATAGCACTATCTCCTCAAGTGGGTTTGGTCATTCATGTCATTCTTCCTTCTTGACAAGAAAATATGGACGAAAATAGAGAATAATATATATTTACACATAAATATATATATACCTTTTTGTTTAATAAAGAGTTCATAAGAGTTATCATTAATAACTGAGGTGTTAAAGTGAATTAAGACAAAATTTGACCTAAATTTTGTGTACCGGTGTAACACCTAATACTCTAATAGTGGTGTTTTGCTTTTATGTTATCGAAAATAATAGTGGTGACTATACGGTTAGCGGACATTGAGTGAGATGATCGTTCGAGACGATTCATCAATGAGTTGTAGGTTTAGCTAGAATCCTCAATAAAATGGACTTATGAAGTGCCAAAGTAATTGTGATTCTGCATTTATCATCAAGACAAAGTGAAATGAAGTAATTTTTATAAATGTGTATATTCTTATAAAAAATGAAGTTAAATTATTGTATATGGGTTAAGGGTGTGGAGTTTATGATCCAAGTTTCAGTATTAGAAGATAACAAATGGTGAAACATTATTGTTTATGTGGGTCTCATTGTGGTGAGCAAACAGAAAGAGGTTGACAAGTTAATGATGCAAATGCAACTTATTTAAGTTAGTGTCTATGTGTTTATTTGAAATGTTTTGGGTTGAAATGATGTTTACCATATAACATGAGGCTAACATAGTCTATCCCTAAATGTTTTCACTCAAATTCGAGTAATATAAGATGGAATTGGTCATTTATTTAAGAGCTTGATTATTTCTTTTTACAGATTTGGTTTCTACCTCATTCTACATCTCATTCTACATATGTAAATTTAACCCGCGTTTAACGGCCTCCGAGGGTCTGTGGTCTGTGGAAGCGATATGAGAGATGGGGTACGGTAATCACCTCTCTAAATGAGGCCACCGGCTTGGTTTTGTATGCTTCCGACGTGTTGATGATCTAACGCAAATGGTAATTAATCTCCGTTCTATGTGGTTTGGCTCATATCACGTTTTGGTGGATGTGCTAGATGTAACCCATACCCATATTAAGTGTTTAAAGAGTATAACATTCGACTTTTAGTCTCAGAAAATTTGTTCGATTTGATAAAATAACTTTAACACTTTTACCAATCTAATCCACAAAGGTTTAATAACTTCATCCCATTACAAACCAATGTTTAGCAAGGTTAATTGTTATCAAAATATTACTAAGTTAACTTTCAAAATAAACATCCACTTGTGTTCGGTTCATTGCAAGCATCTTGATCGCATCCCAGACTAAGTAGGGTTTTTACCTAGCATAAACACCAAGACATTGTGCATTTATATTAATAACTCATAAGAATCCAATATGAATCATGATTACATCATATCAAAAATCAAGAACTGCTGATTGGAAACCATCGCATGTCACGACGACCCAGACCAACTTCTTCGCGTGCCGCTAAGACCGTCGCTCATTGCGAAGTAACGAGTCTCAGGTTTGTCGCGTGTCGCGAAGAACTTAGCCATGTTCTTTGCATGGCACGAGGAGCCATTTCGATCCACATAAAGTTTTCCAGGCTTTCATACTTAGAAATGTTTTCGTTGTTTATTGCCTTTTCCCGTACTTTTGGTTTCCAAGTCAAAACTAAGGTTCGGGTTTAACCCGGATACCTTCCAAACTCATTTTCATCCACTTATAAACATACGAATCAATCGTAATATATTAATCTTCACTAGGACGATCATTTCACTAAATTTACCAATACTAACCTCTTTAGCTAAATTCATACATTAAAGGCCAACTCCAAATCTACTACCTTGCAAAGCTCACTTTCAAGTTTTAGACACCCTACCATTATGTTCACACATATAATGTAACACATTGGAAATTAGGCGATGCCAGTGACGGAACTAGAGCTTCTCATGATCTCATCTGGAGGGTCATAAAGCTTCATGTCTTAATTTTTTTTAATAAAATTAGTTAGTTTTGATATTTTAAGAAAAATACTTCTTGTAAAATACAACAGTAAATTATGTCATCATTATATAAAAAAATATAAAAAATACAAATAAAGTAATGAACTTTAAATTAAATAAAATATACTTCTAAAGCTGTTTGTCAAATGGAAAATAAACATAAATAAATAAAAACTACAAATTAACTATAAATATAAATTATTCCCCCAAACTAGTTCACCATTCTGATTTGAAAAGATAAAAAGAAAAATATATATAAAAGCTCTATAAACTTACATAATATAAATTTAACTAACTATTATCAAATTCTGTACTTTTCTTATTTCAAATTATTGTATTTCGTTTTTTCTTTTATTTTTTTTTAATCAAAAGTTAAATGTTTTTTTATGACGGTCATATTAAGATATTGACTAACAAACATTGGGAAATGAAAGAGTTTATATTTTATTTTTATTTATTTTTCTTTCTCCTCGTCCTTTCTTCTTCCGTGAGAACTAAAACCTGCAACAACAAAGAATAAAAATGATGGGTAATATACTACTGAAAGCTTGGGCTGGAGGGTCAAAGGACCCTCTTGACCCCCCTTTAAATCCGCCAATGGACGATGCATCTTTCATTCACATACATCTATAAGATGTTATGATCCTAAAATATTAATCATCCACTTTCATGCGTAGGTGTATAATGGTCCAAGACCAAATACTTCCACTCCACCCTTAGGTGTATATTGGGTTCTAGGTCTCATTACTTCCAAGTTCACCCGAAGGTGTACATGGTTTTTAAACCATTAGCGTCCACTTTTACCCTTAAAGGTCCAAACTTATGCATACTTCACATGTATTAATTCCACACTCTCATTCTTCATTTTGACAACTACTACTTCCCATCATAGGTATTTAACTAGTATAATGGCCACATAATAAGTTAACACTAGTTGTCACTAGATCCACCCTAGGTCAGGAGAATCAAAACCTTAATAGGAACTTGGCATCTTCTTTACACGTTGAAATTTTTCAACAACAAAGTGGTGCTCTAGAAATTGAATAGTTGAAAATTGATGTTACTTCTGCACTATCGAAGCAGAACCGAAGCATAACTATTTGAGAAGCTCATTGAGAAGCATAGTGAGACGACCATTAGGAAATTTGTCATTCCAGTGGAAAAAAAAAACGAAATCATTTGAAGTTAATGGTAAGGTGATATTGGCTAAACTATTAAATCTTGTGTCTTTATTAACTTTTACAAGACATGTTCTGATGAAGGCTTCTTGGGCATTGATATTAGATACGTTGGTGGAAAAGGGTTTCCATCGCTTTTTTATCCAAAGAACAATGCTCTAAGTTTCAATCATGTAGTAATACGAATATGATGTTTTCCTGTTTTCTACCTTTGTCACCCGCTTTTATTCCGGATGAAGTGAATGGTATGGATTGAGTTCTTAGGATTTCCTATGATTGTGTGGGATATGGAGATGGTGGTAAAAACTGGGGTAAGTGCATGTTCTTCGATGAAGATAAGGATGAACCAATGGCGTTAAAGAAGATTTGTATTCTCACACACTACAAGCAACCAATTTCTAAATGTGTTACGATAGAAATTCTTGGTAAAGAGTATGATGTATGGGTTAGAGAGTTTGCTAATTGGGCCCTGCCGATTGTAAACAACAAGGTTCACATGAGCGCGTGTTGCGCGCAATGTGCTAGTTAGCGTTATTGGTTGACACATACAATTAATTTTACTGTTTGGTGTTGTTGCAAAGTGACCCATTCACTATACTATGATCAAAGGCCCTATTTATAGTAACATTCAAGGGGCAGCCTCTTACGTGGCCATTACACCCTCTCAGTTTCATCTCTTATAGTTGAGCATTCTGAAAAAAACAGCAATTAAACCAAACCAATGACATACCAGATTTAAGGGTTTAAATGCCTTCCAACAATCAAAACGGTCATAGTTATAGCTACTGTAAAAGTCTAAAACATCAAACGCCAAAAAAAACCCTAGAAAAGTAGAAAGTGAGAAATTACTTTCAGATCAAACCTTATCCTTCAGTTGTCATCAACAAAAGTTAATGATGTTCAGATCAAACCTTATCCTTAGTTTACATCAACCATTGAAGAAGAGAAAATTTATGGAACAACAAAATCGATTACGATAATAAACGCAAGAACGAACTTCAAACCTGTGATGACGAATATGCATGCTACCAAAATATAGTTAGCTCACATCTTGCGGAGGGACAAACGAAATTAAGCGGCATACAAACAATGAAATTTAAGGAATGTTGTAGCTTAGTCCACAGTTTTGACTTCCAGCAAGCCCTTCTGTTCAAATACAATGAGTGATAAATTTCTTGGCATTTCTTCTTTGGCATCGCCACTTCCATGTCGACGGTGCATAACTACAGCAATGCACAACTAAAAATATACAAATTAAGAACACGACCAATCTAATAAAGCATCATACGAAGCTGTAACAGGAACCGCGACACTTGTAGGTACTCAACTTTAAAAAATGCTCAAAATGGCAGCAACCAGTCATTTTTAACCACCATCCTCAAACCAAAGTTTTGTATCACTTTCACTGCTATAAAAACATCAAGTGGAAAGTCTGGCAAATGGAGGAACATAAATTATGAATGAAACCCAACAATTTTTATTTTCATTTTGGCTGTTGCATTGTATTCTTTTCTTTTAATTTAAGAGAATGCATATTTACATAACTTTTACATTTACTTATGTGGAAAAAATGACTTGTTAACAAAAATGCAAGAAACCATAGATTGAATCATGGTGAAGAGGGGGATAATTTACCCGGATAATGTTCTCCAACACGAATCTTTCTACCAAACTTGAATGCCAACCAATCACATGATCTATGTTGAAACAAAAATAACCAAAGAAGAACGATTACAAAAATTCAGTAACATTATAAAATCTATCCCGAACTAATCAAAACAAAAGATGTAATATAATTTTGATTAGAGATGCATGAAAATTTGAAAATGTAATTTTTAGTAAATATGACTCCATCCAAATGAATATTTATTAATTTATGTTGAGCGTCCGGGTGTTGGGAGTGTTCATACAACACAATAAAATCATGAACAAAATGTAAATTTTACATGTGTACGGATTTAAAAACCAGACGAATTATAGAATAATGTTACCTTCCAATGCAAATAAACAAACAACCTGATCTTAAATTAAGCATCACAGATTCCATGTATCTTGCTGTCCAGCAGGGTCCGCAAAAACTAAGAAACCACATCAAACACAATTAGAAGGCTTATTAATCACCTCACATCAAACTCTGGTATTAATTCATCAAGAATTCCATTAAACTCATACAAATGGAAACTAAACAAAGACAAAAGATAATAATCATCAAAATCCAAGCAGTTAGGTGTGAAATTCTTCACATTTACTAAAATTCATAGATTGATTTAAACCGTTGTGAACTCAAAGCTAAATGACCAGATCAAAGCATATAAATCACATTATATATTCTTACTTCTTTTCACAATACCACACGCGAACACAAAAGCTAGCCCCGACATTAACAGATCTGAGGCATCAATTCAACATAAACATATCTGAGTTTGCTACACATCTGATTAATAGAAACTGACATGAATTAAGGTGTCTAGGGTGTCATCTGAAAGTTCATATCATATGATATAATAATATTTGAACAATTATCTTATTTTTTAAACATGATGTGAACATTTAAACATGAGTTGCTAGATTCACCTGGAATAATCCCAATGAGGATGAGTGATCAATCGGCGAACATAAAGCTTGCTATATGTGATGAGATTGGTGAGAGCTCATATAATGTTACTGATGTGCAGCTGTTCTTGTTTAAATAGATCATCCATTCTGGTTGTCTAACGAAACACATCACCAAAGCCCAGACCTTCCTGAATATGTAAGATTTGTGAAGCGGCCGGACAAATAGAAAATATATATACAGTCGTATATATTAATGCACCTTCTAGTAAAGATTAGCGATAACAAAAATTCAATTTTCTCTACAATTCCTTTCAATTTCAACCTTCTGGGATCATGTTTATACGCTAACAACATCACAAACCTTCCCGATTTTAATCCGCCTGAAAATTACACAAATAATAGTTTTTTTAATCATAAATGCTTACTGATTAGAAGATGAACTCAAAGATTGAATAACTCAAGATCGCACAAAACATAATCCTTTCCTCTATCTCCATCTAAAGGGTTTTTTTTTAATAACTCACGTAAACAATCATCATAAAGTGGAACATACTATAATCTTTGAAGAGCTACACAAAAGCCTCAAAGAACAACTTCCAAATTCCTAAAAAAACACAAAATACAAATTAGATGATGCCTTATCTACATTAGTAATAAAACGTACTGCCAAGTATGTTAAAAAAAGGTGGAAAAGATGCAAGCAAGGGCTTTAGCAAATCTGAAGAGGATAAGAGTATCAGAAAGAAATCACTAAATGATATCCAACAATATCTTAACTTTTATGCTTAGTGGTTCTAGAACTATGTTCAGACTCCAACTATATGCTTAGTGGTTCTAGAACTTTGTAAATAAAAAAAAGGAAAGTAATGCCATGTCATCATGCCAACCTATTGAATAGGTCAAATATCTAATATTAAAATATCACATTAAACTTGAATGATTTAATTGGAACAAAAAAATGTAAGACGTATTTAATTGGGACAAACTTAAAAGTAGGTTACATTATTATTATATAATATATATTAAGTTACATCTATCTATATATATTATAGGGGAAAGATCTATAGAAAACCAATAATTATCCAGAAAACCAAAAAACCAACCTTTTTTTCTCTATAACTTCTTCATATATTAATATTTTTTAAAAATAATTTCACCAAAAATTCTATAATTTTATTAGCTTTATTTATGGGAAAAAAAATTTTAAAAATAAAAAGTTTAGTGATTTTTTATTATTGCATCATGCAATAGTACCAATAGTATTGCATAATGCATTATAATTAAAACTACTTAAAAACAAGAGACTTAACTTAAATATGAATGTGGTTTATGCGAATAATGTAAAAAACAAAGAATTGACATTCATAAACCAATTTTATATTATTGTTGCATAGTGCAATATTAATTTCAAACTAAAATTCGAATTTTATTTTATTTTTAAAAAAAACTCGAAAACGTTTTTAAAGTTTTTTCTTTTTCCAATATTCTTAAAATCATGAAAGAAACATATAAAAAAAGTTTTAAAAAAAATAATTTTTTTCCTTAGTTTTTTGGTTTTTTATAAAATATTGGTTTTCTATAGAACCCAACCCATATATTATATACTCTATATTATATAATAAACAAAAATTTTGGTCATAGTTTAATTAATAAAAAAAGAAACTTGACATCACCATAAAATTTTGAATTAACCCGTTTAACACGCGGGGATAAAAAACTAATAAAAATATATAAACGGAATAATAATAACTAAAAATATGGTCACGCCTAAGGTTCAGATAGTGTGGTTAACGTGCAAACAAATCATATTAAAATCCTAGGGAATAACATAGTAATGATTCACTACAACATTATAAAAGAGATTCAAGCTAGCAAAGTAATCCGGCCATGATACAAGGCAAGAACTCAATCATGACCAAGGGCACGAGCTAGGACGGTGCTACACAAGAATCAAATTTAAATAATAGATCATTACTTGTTACATTGACTAACAAATACTCAAACTCGTTTTGTGACACCATGCTAATGATCCAATAAGAAAGATTACTTTTAATTTATAACAAAGAAACGTTTTAACTGTATAATTCATACGAGACACGCAGAAAGACAAAGTTTAATCTAAGATTCAAATACAGCGAAACATGAAAACTCACTAATCCTACACTCACTCTATATACACAAATAAATTAGCTAATCATGTCAAACAAATAAATCGAATACTATCGATGAATCATTAAAATTAATTAACCTAAATAGTCAACTATCTTTTACAAATAACAAGAGAAGAAACAAAACCCACAAGACTCCATGTAATTGTGTTCCATCACGTCAATCCCCTAGAAATCGTTGACTCCCCTTTTTGACTCTTTTCTTTAGCTGCGTTCCTTTTAATTCCTCTACTTGGGCCTTTAAGCCCATCTGTACAATATTGGTATTTTCGTGAATGCTTTTGCCTTCTTTCTTTCTGCTCACATCTCAAAGCCTAAATCCAAGATCGATGTAATTCAATCTCACAAATTGAAAGAGATGTAATTCAATCTCACAAATTGAAAGAGAAATTGACCAAATTTTATTAAGGAAAGCAGTGAATACAAAAAAAATGGAATCAAACGATTATCAACAACCTAACAGT